>CAJQUN010000072.1:846142-1446142 GCA_907163345.1 Haberlea rhodopensis
TAAAAAAATTATTTTTTTTTATAATTTAGATAAATATATTTGAGGTTAGTTTACAAACACAGAGATCCATTAACTCATTTGTTAGAGTTGTAGAGTACCGATAGCCCCGGAACCGGATCTGATCCGGTTCCTTATCGGATTGGACCGGTTCCAAAATTAGTGGATCCTCCGGTCCGGATCGGGTCGGATTCACCCGATAAGCCCCCTACTTGTAATGCTTTATATTGTATTGTTAAATGTTTTGATCTTTATTTGCTTATTTATAATAATAACTAGTTGGATACTTTAAATTAAAAAGAAATCATAGTTTGAAAGCGATGATCCAAACTTAAAATTCAGGTTATTAATAATTCATGGTCTGTTTATTTGATATTTTAATAAAATGATAAATTAAAGTTTTGGTTCAAACTTGTATCACTAAGCGAACAACATCGCACTTAGCCGTCCAACTAGACATTCGTACTTGTTTTTATTTTGTGATCTGCCTCAAAACACATCAAGCACAATAAATTAGCAAAAAATTACGGGTAAAAAGACCCAACATTTGTATCAAAAATAGTTATTGTCAACGAATCTCATGTGATTTTTTTTAAATAGGCAGCTTATACACCAATATCTATGAAAATTTATAGTTTACCACTTCTGATTTTTTAAATAAGCATTTTACCCCATATTGTTTGAAAATATGCAATTTACTTTCCGTTAGTTTGTGAAAATATACAGTCTAACATACATAATTTGTGAATATGTATAAATCACATGTTGTAAAGTGTCTAGTTTGAAAACTAAATTAAACTATTTATTTACAAATTACATAATGTAAAATGTCTATTACGAATAAATATATATTTACAAATCTCATATAATAAAATAGGTGTTATCGATACAACATAGAATAAATATGAATGATCATCAAAACAAACAAAAAGACCCAACATGAGCGAATGCAAACAACTTTTGAGATATTTTGGCAAATAACCTTCATGCAAGCTCATTTAAAAAAACTAACCCTCACTCTTGAAAAGACAATTTTACCCTTAATATCCTTTGAGTCTTTTGAGTTTAAATTCCATATATCCATAAAATTTAAAACTAACGTTCTTAACAACGATCCGAAAAAAATGGTATCAGAGCCTAGGTTTATTCTGGAAATACTATGATAATATCTTGAATATTAATTTGTAACCTATACGGAGGAGACGATTCAAGAAAAATATGGACCCGAACGTTTGTTCGAAGTGTCATTCTTACAGGTGGTATTTCCAGAAATTGGAAAAACTAAATCAAAAGCATATGGCAGAAGCTCAACGCTTCAACCATAAGTGGAAACAATTACGAGGAACAGGTTTATGCACTCCAAGCATAAATCATTACAAGAAATTGGAAAGGATAGCGAAGAGGCTTCATCAAGTGAACCTCAAACTTCAGTTCCAGTTAGCCGAACTTCAGGAGGACAATCATCCTGAACACGAGGACGTTGTACCAGACCCCAATGATCCAACAGGGTCCGGACCAGATGAATAAGATGGGTGAGCCAACCTTTCGAGAAATCAAGCCCGATTCTTCTAAGATTTCCCAAGATCTTAGAGAGATCCAAAGACAGTGCAGCGCTATGGATATCTTCAATACCATGTCCCTACACAAATCCATCAGATCCAGAGTCAGATGGAGACCATGATTAACCATCAGAAGGAGATTCTTGAAAACCTTCAAGATGTTCAATCCCGAGTAAAGGAATTGGAGTCAAGGCCCAGTCCTACATGAAGAAGAAAAGGAGGATGGTTGCCACCATCTTACGGAACAGAACCCCTTTTACACCAAAAGGGGAAAGCAGAGGAGGTCCGAAGGCCGTTAACTGAGTCTGAAAAAATGATTGCAGTCCTACGAGGAGAACCCATACTTCCCACAAAGTAATGGAAAGAATCAACCAGGAGGATCTAAGGGATCTTGCTGATTCATTTGCGGGATTAAATCTCGTAGAAATCAAGACAGGAGAGATTGTACAAAGACCTCCACCACAAGAGAGCTTCGGGTCACATAATCCACCCGAAGGAGACCAAAGTATGCCACACAGGGATGATTTCACCTCAGCAACTTTGGATCCCCCAGTATGAACAAGGAACCGTTCCCGAAGGCCAGATATTCATCAGACGCCATATGGGAAGTCACAGCTAGATCCAATCCATCCATATGGACTTATGCTCAACATGGATAATTTGGATTTCAAAAACAGAGACTTCTTATTGATGAATGGGCTTCAACAATGAGAATAGCAGCAGGAACACTTGACTTAGGCAAAGAAGGATTCATTTTACTTCTAAAAATGAGTCTGGAAGGATCAGTCAAGATTGCCTGGGATCTTGGAGACCCAGGAACCAAGGAAGAAGTTCTAGCCGGAGAGTCCCTAAAGAGATCGTGGACAAGATGGCGAGATTCTTCAAAATCTGTTTCATCGGAATAAGCTACTTCGAGGGAATGGAGGAAGAAAAGTTTAAGAAATACAGACAAGCTCTAATTAGCCTAGAACTACATGACATCTGCTATGTAGATGAGTACATCAAACTCTTTACAGAGTATCGATGGAAGTCGAAGATAGCGGAAAACGATGCAGCGGAGCTGTTTTTTTGTCAAAATACCGAGCCCATGGAGAGAAATGCTTATCCAGGAGTATACAACCGCATACAATCGAGACGGTGTCCAGGAGAATGTCATTTCTCAAAGTAAAGCTGGCAGAGTGGTGCTACCAAGCAAAGCTCCAGAAAAATTTCAAGAAACTCAGATGAATCAACAAATGGCTCCTCTTTGTTGTACGGGAAATGATATCCCTACAATCATTGGGAACTACCCACAAAGGCGCAAGTTGAAGAAGCACAGAAGTCAACCGTATGCCCGATGAGGTGGTTCAAGAAGAAGTAGGTCTTCATGGAGACCTAGAAAGTTCTGGTCAAAACAGAAAGCCCGAAGCTATAGATCAGGGCAAAGGTCAGGACCAACAAGGAGTAGAATCTCATCGACAGGTTCTAATCAAGCAAGTTCTAGCAGGGCACCAACGAAGAGAACTTTCAGACGCACACCTACCCGTGCAAATGAGAGTTTCAGAGATTGTAACTGCTGGACATGCGGAGCAAGAGGACATATCTCTACAGATTGTCCAGAAAACCAAGCCGAGGAGTCAGACAGTTCGAGCATACCAAGGAATTTGAGGATGCTGTCTATTTTCAGGATTTGGTACAGGTGTATCAGTTTGAGGATATTCCCTCAGATGAAAGCATCTACGAAGAAGAGATCTATTTGAAGATGGAGGTGAATCTAGCTCAGAATCAGAGTGAAGGAGAGTTCCTTCAGCACGTGATTAGAGAAGAACCATCGGGGTTTTTCTCGCATACCACGGTTTCTCATAAAACCCTTATGAGAATCATGAAAGAAGAACCAAAGCTTCATATGTATGATGGATTTACAATTGGAGCAATGGAAAAAGCCATGGATATGATTGGTCTTCGTAGCAGAAAGCATCAGATTATCCATAGGGTGACAACAGGTGAATTTGAGATCCCAATAGAATTCACGGGAAACCAAATTGAGATGCAGTTAATCCCCTACAGAGAAATCCAGGAGATTAAGAACAAGGTCAAAAGAGAAGTTGCGAACACGCTCTCATGGATTCATATTGGAGCCATTAGAGTAATCATCAAGGCAACTTTCAAAGAAGGAATTGATTCGCCCCTCAACCTGGCAATCTTTGACAAGAGAATCCCGAACCTCAAAGATTCTTGTTTGGGAGCAGTGGCAGGAAATTTGTATGCAGGAAAGATGGCCTTCAACATCTATCCAAGGATTGCATACAATTTAGGAGATCGAGACTTCAACAAAGTTCTCACTCTTCATCAAGATTTTAAAAGAGAAGATTTGATGAAAGAAGGGAACATACCTTACTCGATCACCTACAAGGTGTCATACGCA
Source organism: Haberlea rhodopensis (assembly GCA_907163345.1). Classification (NCBI taxonomy): domain Eukaryota; kingdom Viridiplantae; phylum Streptophyta; class Magnoliopsida; order Lamiales; family Gesneriaceae; genus Haberlea; species Haberlea rhodopensis. Next base: position 850,103 of record CAJQUN010000072.1, read on the forward strand.
CTCTCGAATACTCATCATTCCGAGGTATTCTTGAGAAAGGAATTCATCGAAGTCCCCAGAATCTTCGAAGACTTCGCCAAAGCAGTATTGCCGGACATCATTGATACTCCGACAATAGGAGAGATCGACATGAGGATACAAGATCAACCTGTTCTCAACAGAAGCAGGAGCCTTATGATCGAGCCAAGAAGGATGTCTTTCCAACAGGATAGGTTAATCAGCAACTATCCCAAGGAAAAGCAGAAGGCAGCCTCAAGCAGAATTCAGAAAATTCCTGATGTTTTCACAACAATAGGAAAACTGAAGTGCCCAGAAGGCTGGAGAGAAGTGCAGATAATTTTCGACATAACCGAGAAGAATAATATCTTCCCCTGTGATGTTCTATATTATTTGCAACAACCCACAGTTGGAAAATTTCAAGGAAACCTTCAAATTGGTGAAATTGACCTCACGATTGAAGGCATTGCCGGACGGATCCCAGAACAGCTTATTCTAGGAATTGAATTTCTCGAGGAACATAAACCTTGGGAAAGATTGCAAGATGGAATGGAATTCACGGTCGACGGAAAGAGATACCGAATCAGATGACCACCAGTCCATTCTCCATATACATCTCCATTGGAATGTTATACGAGCAATACAGGGCAGAATATTTTGCAGCATACATTGACTCAGGAGCTGGAATATGCACTGCCAGGCGAGAAATCTTCCCCAAAGAAGTTGGTGAGAAATTACCAGCCATTGCCGGAAGAGACTTTTCCAAACGGATCCTTATTCTTAATGAAGGAGTCCGAGGAGCGGAAATCATTATCGGATGAGCCGGCGGTACCCCATGGTACAAAGTCAAAACTCCACCTATATATTTCCATGATACAGGTGCAGATTGTTGTTAGGAAACAATTTCTACAGACGTTCAAGACATTCACTCAAGAGAATGAAACGCGAAGACTTATTTTCAACAACTCTATGTGATCAATAAGATTATGGTACAACGATTACGGGAGGCGTTTCACAAGGAAATTCCCTATTCGTTTTCGCAACAAGCGTGGTGATGAAGGAAAACTTCGACCCCCAAAGATGAAAGATCAACGGAAATTTGGAGAGGCAATTCTTCAAGTTCCGACAACAAGGTCCTAGTGAAGGGAGTCCAAACTTTGACTGGGTTAATATCATGTCTTTCAAAGAACAGGATGAGGAAAGAGTAACTCCAGAAACCCTGGTTCTACTGAAAAATGCTTTACGAGAAGAAGTTCTACAACCTGAATCTACCCTCGAAGAGCGAATCACTCTAGAGGATGTAAAAAGGAAGATTCGTAGGAACTACAACGAGGATCCACTGGCATGGTGGAACAAAAAATGAGTCAGAGCTACTTTGAAGGTGAAAACTGGAAAAGAAAATGAGTTTTGTTAGGTACAAACAATCAACAAGGCCGATCCCCATGAACCAGGAAGATCGGAGGGATATGCAGATCATACTTAAGGAGCATATTGACCTTAAGTTAATCTCAGCAGGTATTTCTCAATACAGCATCCCAGGGATTTCTGGTAAGGAATCATGGAGAAATTAAACGAGGGAAAGCCGAGATTGGTGATCACTATAAAGGGATCAACGAAATCTGGAATTCGATGATATTTTATCCCAAGCAGAGAACATTATGTAATAGTATCAAGAATGCCAAAGTGTTTCTAAATTCGATTGGCAAGTCTGGGTTCTACCAGATTAAATGAGGAAGCAAGCAGAAAGTTCACGGCATTCTCGACACCACAAGGACATTATATCTGGAATGTCATGCCAATGGGATTAGCAAATGCTCCCCAGATATAGTCAGAGGAAGATGGGATAATCTTTTCAAGGATTACTTCAGCTTTATGTTCGTGTACATTGACGACATCCTCATAGCGTCAAAAAACACATGAAGTAACATCTTAAACATCTGGAAATCTTTTCAGACGTTTGTTACAAGGAAGGATTTTGTGCGTTCCGAAAAGAAAGCAGTAATTGCTACAAGACAAATCGAATTCTTGGAATTGAGATCGATGAATCTGGAATCATCCTGCAAAATCATATTGTTGAAAAAGTACAAGGATATCCGGATGACCTCAAGGATTTAAAACAACTTCAGAGTTTTTTAGGAGTTGAAAATTTCGCTGGGATGTTTATCAACAATCTAGCAACACCACAGGAAGGTGTTCAGTCCGCTACTAAAAAGAGGATGTTTAAATTTGAGTGGAATGACGATCATAGACAAAGCTGTCAAAACGCTGAAGGAGGTTTGCATGTAACTACCAAAGCTTGCAATACCAAACGACGAGGATGAACTGGTATTATACACAGATGCCAGTGATCACTGGGTGGGCGGCAGTTCTCATGAAAATTACACCAGAAGGAGAAGTGCCATGCAGATATTGTAGTGGGCTATTTGATAACAACGAAGTTATCAGGATGGCACATCAACGAGAAGGAGTTCTTTGGCTGTTCGAAAGGCTTTTAAAAAATGGCCACTTTCCTACTTGCAAAAGAAATTTATCTTGAAAATAGATAATAGAGTGTCAAAGCCTTTTTAAAAATAAAATTGAATCAAAAACCAGAAAAGGCTAGAATTTTAAGATGGCAAGCTGAATGCCAATATTATGATTATGATATTGTCATTGTAAAATCTGATAAAAAATATTCTTGCAGATTTTTTGACGAGAGATGGAAGCAAGTGAAGCTAATTCCATCATCACGAGATCAAAGCACCTCCGAGAAAATCTGGAGGAGCTAGACAAGAAGATCAACGACCTGGTGATTAATTCTCAGGTTGCGGGTCAAGTACAGGAATTGGATCTCACGAAGGTCCAACAGGCTATGAAGGCTACCATGCAGGCTCACACCTGTTTATGGACAGTCTTATATTCCCCTCCGACGGGATGCTTCATCGGTGAAGCTAAAGTCGTGTTTCAGAGAGCCGGGCTCATCAACCGGTGTGGAGGATTCAAGTACCGCCACTACAGGTCCTAGTATTGATCCTTTTGGGGAAAATACAGAAGGAAATATTGATTCCAAGGTATCTGGGATATCGGAAGAATCAAGCCAACCCAGCACCTCAGGGGTGAAAGAGGGAGAGATTAATCTTAGGCCATCGGCGGGCAAATCTAAGGTTAATACTAACGAGAATATTGTTTCCCCAACTTCCCCTTTGCAGGAATATCAAAGATCATGGGAGAAACTTGTACAAGAATGGGTATAATTCCTGGAAAAATTACAGCAGACTGGTCAGGAAAATACCCAAGAATGTGGATGCATCCTGGTGTCAAACCAGAAAGTGTTTGTAAGGACCCCAAGCCCTTAAAACCTTGATTAGTGTATTAACCACTATGTGTGGTACATGCTTTCTATAAAATGTCAATCGGGAAGCTCTGATGATACTTAATCATTGCCTGTCAATAAAAGACTCATATGTTTGCCCTTTACCAACCCCTTGGTGCCACTTTTCACATTGTAAACTTTTACAAAAATTTGGGCAGAGTCTCCCCATAAATAGAGCTATCCCAAAACAGAGTACAACACATAACAAAATTCCCGGCCAGGGAACACATAATACTCAACAGAAAGCAGTAATACAAGTAGATTCCCAGCCAGGGAAGACACCACACATACGTCAACAAAAGTGGGTTCCAACACCCCACATAATACACCAATGACTCTCATATCATTCTAGCAATTCAACCTAATTGCATGCAACCTTAAATGAAAGAGAGAAAGGCTCATGCCTTTATATACAATCCATATACAAGTATAATCGTGCTCACATGCGAGCATCATGAATATGAATATGTATAAATCCTCAGGTGTATATATAGGTACTCTATACGATACCGTGCTCCATCAAGCCCTGGTACCACGATCCTGGGAGTACTCAAATCAACAGCTCGAGCTCAGCTCCATAGCCATCGATGTACCTGTCCACCTGTCCCAACAGAGACAGCCCCCAACGGGGTGAGCATACCAATACACAAAATCCCATAATCATAATATGAAATTCATAATTTACAACAAAGGTAAATGCTAATGAATTTAAATGATACTCCCTGGATGGCAACATCCTCATCCGGGATTCCGTGTACTGTCCCTGTTCTCACAACATCAAACTCATCAAATCTCATAAATCAGTAAATCAACACATTGATTTACACATCGCATGCCTGATCCTCGAATATCAACATATAGTGATTACAAATTCATTAAACATGCAATTACAGATATCACAATATCTAATACTGATTTCACAACCTTGCTATTAATCACAGATAGCTCAAATGCCTTAGCATTTATTTTACCATTCCTTCATTATACTTAGACATCTCAAGTGTCTTATAATGAATACATGAGTCTACAAACTTAGACATCTCAAATGTCTCATAATGAATACATGATTCTACGAACCTAGACATCTCAAATGTCTTACGAAGAATGCATGATTCTACAAACCTAGACATCTCAAATGTCTCATAATATAGTCATATAAACCCAGTACCCCATATATCATACAAGAGTCATCCTACTCTAGTGTCACGCACGCTACAAGCGGCGATATCAAGATTTGGGTCATTCCTTGGCTATATCAACATGTATGTATAACCATACGCAAAACATTCAATGCAATCAAAAACACCTTATGCATTTCACATATATATAGTAATGCTCGTACGTCCGCACGTACCTTAAATCTCCGAAGTCCGAGCCAAGCCTTGCTCGAGTTCCATGCCCCGAGGAATGATGTGCTAACACGATAAACAATTCACCATTATTTACGAACATGTAACCTATGTTCAAGCACACCCATATCCCTCACAACATTGTCAATACACGACAATTATCCTCTTAAAAGACCCGGGGCAGGGTACATGCAGGGAAGGAATAAATGAGACAATCGAAATTTGTTCAAGAATGCCCTACAAAAATCGAACCTCAATCTCACAATTTCGAACCCAATAAAATACCCTAATTCATCTAAAATGTCAATTAAGCTATCCAAGCAAGAATCAACATCCCTTGACAAAAACTCCCCATTTTCGAACTCAACCCCCATAATTTCGAATCCAAACAAGCCCTTAAATTCAAACCCTTAAAATCCTTCAAATTCGAACCAAAGCTTTTCAATTCGATCTCAATCAAGCATCAATATACTCTTAAAACATGCAATAATCGATCAATTGCACGAAATAATACCCCTGCCAAAAACCCCCAAAAATCGAAATCAAACCCTACAATTTTCGAAAATAATTTCGAACCAAAACCACCGAATTTAGTAGGGAATAACATGAGAGGGATGCAAAAGGGGTAAGGGAGGCTATCCATACGAAATCGGAAGCAAAATCAAACGAAAATCGAAGAACCCTAGAAATTGGGGATCGACGCTTACCAGCAAAATTCGACTTCCACACGCGACGAAACCTCGAATTGATGGAGGGAAAGAAGCGCCTCGTCGAGACGAAGACGGCGGTAGGTCGCACGCCCCGAACGGCGGCCGGACGGCGGCGGGCGCACCGCTTGAAGCGGCGGGGGTCCTGTAGCAGACGGGAATCGCGTGGACGGGAAAGAGAGAGGAAGGAGAGGGCTGAAATGATAATTTCCTAAAATCTTGGGTTCAAATGGTATTTATAGCAAAAATACCCCGAAAAATTAATAGCCCCACAAATACATCATGATTCCTTAAAAATCATCTGTTTTCAAAAACTCTCTCTCTAACTCCAAAACCCTCTACCGGTGCTCACACAGCACCCGAGATTCCGAGACACATCAAAAACCCAACTCTTAGGTTTTACACCGTAATGTGAATACAATCTCAACCTCCGGATCCAACGATCCCAACTGCCCAAATAAACGAGCCCAGAAGGCCCAACACCTCGATTAAATCCCAAATCGCCACGTAAAACCACTTTAGGGATTATTAACACTACGGGATTAACACCTATAATCCCTGGTCATCACAATATCCCCCACTAAAAGAATTTCGTCCTCGAAATTAGCACTGGTGTATCACGTAACACCCAGGCTACACAACAACATGAAGCCATAACCTCGATTCTTGACCATATCAGAATCGTATTAATAAACGCGAGGATACTTACCTCTCATCTAACTCTGAAACAGAGCGACATACCAAAACCAACATATCACCCAAGAGGTAAAACGTACCTCGATGCGGGTCATCCCAAAAGTCAGTCCCTCATGACTGCGAAACAACTGATACTTACGACTGTAGATCAGACAGTCATCCTTCGTTCTAATACAACAGTACGAACACATCCTGAATGACACCTCAACCGTAAGAACGTTGACCTCGTGTCAAACTCTGGAGTGGAATAGACTTCCAAATCCATCATAACGTCAAAGAGCGTCAGCACAACTCAACGCTAACAGTCCAAAAGCAGTTAGTCAACTGAAACTGCAAGGATTCGAATCGCTCTTGATTCTATCGTAGATATCATTCCATGACATCTTTACCAAGACTCTCGATGTCTAACATACATCGTTACGAGGGAAACACTAGTACAACTACGGTGTACACATACCAAACCTGGTTTCCACTTTCAAACTTCCTCCATCGAAGGAGTAGTCGCCTCATTGCAACTTAATTTGGGCAACTCACGGCCACAAATTCAAACAAAAGACATCTCACAAGATGTCCACCTCCGGATGTTCCAAGAATCACGTCCTGATCATAAATAACAACCGAGACTCCGCAGAGTTTACATTTCTTAAGGGGCATGCAATAAACCCATTGCATCCGCAACGCTTGTGTCGTCAGCGACACTCAACCAATCCGAAATCCTGCCATCCCTTGAAAATCCTCGGATTTAACAATCCAAACTTGGGAAGGCTGTCGCATAACTCGAAGGAAAACACCAACAAGGGAAATACCTTAACCCTCACAAGAAAATCCCTCCTCAAGGGAGTCAACTAACTTCACGATTATCCCTCATAAACATCGTGCCATGGAGATTCCCAATCTCAAGGTGTTCCATATCTCTCATCAGAGATTTAACCATCCAAAAATAGCATAACTCTATGCTTAACAGAGAGGAAATCAATAACTGGCATCCGTATACTCACCGGTATACCTGCCTAAGCACTGATATCGCATGCATACTCAATGCACTCGGCTCGGGTATCTACCATATATCCCTAAGCCCCAAACACAACCGTCAATTCTGAGTCATTCCTTACTCAGTGGAGGATGAAAATCGACGATTAACAATACACGGTGTGATTCCCAAAATCAACACCACTTGTACCAACTTACCGAATCTTTCAAAGATTCCCAAATAGGTATAATACTACCTTCTTCCTCGCAAGGGAAGTGCCATCGAACTCGAGATCCACAAGTCTCGAACCATCGTTCGGAAAAACTGGATACAATAACACCCAATGTATTCCAATACACGGGTTCCTTTAGATTGAGTCAATAACAACCTGATGACTCTCTTGTTGGTACTCCAACATCCTGAGCTGTCCCAGACAAGTCTCCAAGATTTAAACATAAACGTATACACGTTTCAGCGAGGCACGAACAACCTTAACCTCAATGACATGGTGACTACTAGAGTCCACCACAATCCTCATCGTATCACCTTACGATTTGCCAAACTTGGTTCCAACGAGCAGTGTAACGGCTCTAGCAAGCCCATCATGGTGCTACACACACGCGGCAGACAACCTAGTCTCTGCCTCTTTAGGTTTACCTCAAACCTACCAATAAGACGGACGTTTCCACATGGTATAACATACTATGGGAGGAAAACTCAATAGAGTAATGGGTCTTTATCCAACATTCCTCAATGCCGATACACCCTGGACACTCCAATGTCCCTATGTACTTAACATAACCTGATCCTACTCCCTTAGGACCCATCCTACACCCTCAAGGGTGGTGTGACCATGTCCACCACATGTCACATCGACAGAAAGCGAGTACTTTCCTCCATGATTACTCCTGTCGTCAAATCACATGGCCAAAAGCCATTCCAACGAGCATACTTCTAGGGTATCACCACTCGTAAAATGATTACCCCCAAACATAAGCTGCGGTACAATCACATGTACAGCGCATCCATCCATTCCTCGAGCAACCCGCTCGGTATATGGGTCACGTCCATCGGTGTCGCACACACCACCTTGTGCCCAGTACTGGCACCCAAGGCATACTACTGAATACGTATACTCAACGCATCGATCATCGTAACGATGATGCATGTCTAATAAGACATCTCCTACACTATCGTCATCGTCATCCCGTGACGACACATGCCAACTCATGGCATCTAAAACATTGCCCACTAGTGACGATACATGTACATCAGCGTATGTCATCCACTAACATGCTAGTAAAATAGGCATAATAAACATGTATATCAATGCATGCCAGCTACAATAAAGCTAATAAAATAGCAATATCTCATACCTCATCGCTAGTGATATAGCGTCATACCTGTCTCCGTCGCTCAATAATAGTGCGTAATCAGCACCCATCGCTCGAAGGCGGCAAAATCCTGTGCTGAGTACATAGCGGCAAAATCCCTCGCTATAGAATCGACGGCATGACACCTCGTCATATAATAAGTGGCATGAAACCTCGCTATACACCTGAGTATGAATCATCGTCCACATAGTAGCGGAAAGAGGCATCGCTATCAATACACCTGGCGGAATGAACCATCGCCAATAGATATAGCGGAATGAACCATCGCTATCAATACACCTGGCGGAATGAACCATCGCCAATAGATATAGCGGAATGAACCGTCGCTATAAATACACCTGGCGGAATGAACCATCGCCAATAGATATAGCGGAATGAACCGTCGCTATAAATACACCTGGCGGAATGAACCATCGCCAATAGATATAGCGGAATGAACCATCGCTATCAATACACCTGGCGGAATGAACCATCGCCAATAGATATAGCGGAATGAACCATCGCTATCAATACACCTGGCGGAATGAACCATCGCCAATAGATATAGCGGAATGAACCGTCGCTATAAATATGCCTGGCGGAATGAACCATCGCCAATAAATATAGCGGAATGAACCGTCGCTATAAACCGTGTCCTCATAGAGAAATGAATATAAATCGACACAGCGGGACACATCACCGCTATCATCCGTGTCATCACATAGGAATGAATCATCATCCTAACAAGCGGCATCTCATCCTCGCTTCTTCATACAAGCGGTATCTCATCCTCGCTTCGTATGGCATACCCCGCCTCCATGTGCAAGCGAGCATCCCCGCCCGCTCCACATTTTTAGCGGTCAAGCATAAGTATAAAAATTCTCACTGTCATAAGCAGGACTCCTGGAATGTATAATCATCATTCCTTTTTATACTCCATATTTCCTGTAACCTGCAACCATCAGGGTTAACAACAATAGCCATATACGCTATGCATCCACATTCAATTCATAATAAAAACGCATTATATGAATGTATGGATATGCAATGTCATGACATTCTTTTTCCTTAAATCCTTATTTCATCCTGAGCCCTTATCATTAGTACATTTTAATGCTTCTTGCTACTCCAGGAAAGCGGAATTCTTCCTCGCTTCCACTGGACTTTAGCGTTGCTACTCCATGTAAGCGGAACTCTTCATCGCTTCCAATGGACTTTAGCGTTGCTACTCCATATAAGCGGGACTCTTCATCGCTTCATATGGACTTTAGCATAAGCCATTAAAATCCTTACTAAGATAACTTTGACTCAAGACATGCATATGCAAAAACAATGCACAATAACATATATCATAACCTCAAAGCACCACTTTGCATTCATCATGTGTCAACAAGACAACGTAAAATACATGTTACCTCGGAAATATCCCTTTATCTGATTTTCTTAAAAACCAGCTTCCTTGGCACATAATACACGGAGTGCCAGACATCCCCATAAATGTCATCCTATCGTGTTCCACACGATTCCTGCAACCACAATGGTTAGCAATACCACTTTTCATATCATAAGAGCACATAAACAATGTGTTATGTCATACAACATTAATGCCATCATGCATAAATATGTGCTATCAATAACTTCCTAGGCCCTTAACAGCCCCAATGAGCAACCACTGCTCTGATACCACTAATGTAAGGACCCCAAGCCCTTAAAACCTTGATTAGTGTATTAACCACTATGTGTGGTACATGCTTTCTATAAAATGTCAATCGGGAAGCTCTGATGATACTTAATCATTGCCTGTCAATAAAAGACTCATATGTTTGCCCTTTACCAACCCCTTGGTGCCACTTTTCACATTGTAAACTTTTACAAAAATTTGGGCAGAGTCTCCCCATAAATAGAGCTATCCCAAAACAGAGTACAACACATAACAAAATTCCCGGCCAGGGAACACATAATACTCAACAGAAAGCAGTAATACAAGTAGATTCCCAGCCAGGGAAGACACCACACATACGTCAACAAAAGTGGGTTCCAACACCCACATAATACACCAATGACTCTCATATCATTCTAGCAATTCAACCTAATTGCATGCAACCTTAAATGAAAGAGAGAAAGGCTCATGCCTTTATATACAATCCATATACAAGTATAATCGTGCTCACATGCGAGCATCATGAATATGAATATGTATAAATCCTCAGGTGTATATATAGGTACTCTATACGATACCGTGCTCCATCAAGCCCTGGTACCACGATCCTGGGAGTACCTCAAATCAACAGCTCGAGCTCAGCTCCATAGCCATCGATGTACCTGTCCACCTGTCCCAACAGAGACAGCCCCCAACGGGGTGAGCATACCAATACACAAAATCCCATAATCATAATAATGAAATTCATAATTTACAACAAAGGTAAATGCTAATGAATTTAAATGATACTCCCTGGATGGCAACATCCTCATCCGGGATTCCGTGTACTGTCCCTGTTCTCACAACATCAAACTCATCAAATCTCATAAATCAGTAAATCAACACATTGATTTACACATCGCATGCCTGATCCTCGAATATCAACATATAGTGATTACAAATTCATTAAACATGCAATTACAGATATCACAATATCTAATACTGATTTCACAACCTTGCTATTAATCACAGATAGCTCAAATGCCTTAGCATTTATTTTACCATTCCTTCATTATACTTAGACATCTCAAGTGTCTTATAATGAATACATGAGTCTACAAACTTAGACATCTCAAATGTCTCATAATGAATACATGATTCTACGAACCTAGACATCTCAAATGTCTTACGAAGAATGCATGATTCTACAAACCTAGACATCTCAAATGTCTCATAATATAGTCATATAAACCCAGTACCCCATATATCATACAAGAGTCATCCTACTCTAGTGTCACGCACGCTACAAGCGGCGATATCAAGATTTGGGTCATTCCTTGGCTATATCAACATGTATGTATAACCATACGCAAAACATTCAATGCAATCAAAAACACCTTATGCATTTCACATATATATAGTAATGCTCGTACGTCGCACGTACCTTAAATCTCCGAAGTCCGAGCCAAGCCTTGCTCGAGTTCCATGCCCCGAGGAATGATGTGCTAACACGATAAACAATTCACCATTATTTACGAACATGTAACCTATGTTCAAGCACACCCATATCCCTCACAACATTGTCAATACACGACAATTATCCTCTTAAAAGACCCGGGGCAGGGTACATGCAGGGAAGGAATAAATGAGACAATCGAAATTTGTTCAAGAATGCCCTACAAAAATCGAACCTCAATCTCACAATTTCGAACCCAATAAAATACCCTAATTCATCTAAAATGTCAATTAAGCTATCCAAGCAAGAATCAACATCCCTTGACAAAAACTCCCCATTTTCGAACTCAACCCCCATAATTTCGAATCCAAACAAGCCCTTAAATTCAAACCCTTAAAATCCTTCAAATTCGAACCAAAGCTTTTCAATTCGATCTCAATCAAGCATCAATATACTCTTAAAACATGCAATAATCGATCAATTGCACGAAATAATACCCCTGCCAAAAACCCCCAAAAATCGAAATCAAACCCTACAATTTTCGAAAATAATTTCGAACCAAAACCACCGAATTTAGTAGGGAATAACATGAGAGGGATGCAAAAGGGGTAAGGGAGGCTATCCATACGAAATCGGAAGCAAAATCAAACGAAAATCGAAGAACCCTAGAAATTGGGGATCGACGCTTACCAGCAAAATTCGACTTCCACACGCGACGAAACCTCGAATTGATGGAGGGGAAAGAAGCGCCTCGTCGAGACGAAGACGGCGGTAGGTCGCACGCCCCGAACGGCGGCCGGACGGCGGCGGGCGCACCGCTTGAAGCGGCGGGGGTCCTGTAGCAGACGGGAATCGCGTGGACGGGAAAGAGAGAGGAAGGAGAGGGCTGAAATGATAATTTCCTAAAATCTTGGGTTCAAATGGTATTTATAGCAAAAATACCCCGAAAAATTAATAGCCCCACAAATACATCATGATTCCTTAAAAATCATCTGTTTTCAAAAACTCTCTCTCTAACTCCAAAACCCTCTACCGGTGCTCACACATCACCCGAGATTCCGAGACACATCAAAAACCCAACTCTTAGGTTTTACACCGTAATGTGAATACAATCTCAACCTCCGGATCCAACGATCCCAACTGCCCAAATAAACGAGCCCAGAAGGCCCAACACCTCGATTAAATCCCAAATCGCCACGTAAAACCACTTTAGGGATTATTAACACTACGGGATTAACACCTATAATCCCTGGTCATCACAGTGTTCGTGAGTGGTTCGATTTTGGCTGCCTAGCCTCAGTCTTTACCACAGCACCAAGTTTTCCGGAAATCACAAAATTACCGGATTGGATCTCTGAAGGAGTGCATGACTCATGGCAAAATAATCATACACTGGGACGAGGAGATGTTCTGGAGCTAAAATTCATAACTGCAGCCCTAGAAATCACAGGAAAAGGCCTTCACCCTAGCTTTCATTTTGTAAAGTTACAGAGGCCTAACTGGAAGGCGATGGATCAAATAAAACCACCGCTCGAAGGAACAACACTAGTTTTCCCGCTCATAGAAGATGACATTACAACCAGAAGAGCTTGGGGATTATGGGTCTGTCTCACGGAGATGGACAAAGTCAAGTATCCGTTCAAAATATTCCAGAAAACAGCGAACGGATCATTCATGGTTAACGCCATGACAAGCCATACTACAAAATTTGCCGAGGACATCTTTGAAAAGAAGAGGCAGATATTATGGGACAACAAGATTCCGGCAACCAAAGAAACGAGTCGGAAGTTCTGCAACATGGCTCATGTGGGAAGATGGCATGACTACATCTGCCCAAGCTGCCCAGAGCAGAAAGAGCCACTGTTCGGGAAAGGATTCCCTGTCAAAAGGGACCAAAAGAAAGAGGACAAAGCAGGACCAGACAAACGTGGAAAATTCCCACGTGGACTGCAAAGGCCAAATTTTTAGGGACCACAGGGAGACAAGAGCCATGTGACTCTGACGAGGACCACTACCATTTGAAAAAGAAAACAAAATGGTAGGACAGCTCTTCGGCCGAAAGTCGAAGGGACCACAAGATACCAAACAAGATAGAAGACGCATGCAATGACGTCTGATTATTAACAAGACTTGAAGTCCGGACTTCACATCCACCTCCAGACTTCTATAAATACCAAGGCACTCAGGAAGCTAAGGACATCGAAAATTCTCCATAGTTTTCTGAAAATAAATATTGTAATCTCTAAGCTTTGTAATCTTCAGCTTTCTTAGCTTGGTAATATTTCTTTTCTTTCTTTCATTTCTGTAGTGTCTGCAATAATTGTTCTGTTTGTTACAAGTTTATGTGTTCTTAAGTCAAGCCTCATCTATATGAGAGGCTAAACAAGTCCGTCTCCTCCCAAAAGGAGATGCTTTAATGTAAGAGATGTTATAAGTATTCCAGAATAAAAATAAGGCTTTTGTCCATCTACCTCCCAGATTTCTTTAAATCTTTTTTATATCTTGATTATATCTTACGCCTTAAGGTAGGAAACGAATTAAGGTTGTGCTATGCGGTTTCTGAAGGAGTCGGATAACTGGCAGACTAACCTCGCCCTTGTGCTGAGGTTGGATGGTGAGGAGCCATTCGTAAAACAGTCTGGAGGCAGTAAGTTTCCGACTGGTGGCGTTGCGACTCACCTCACCCGGTACCGTTATGGTCAAAATGGTATTTTCTATTTAATAAAATTTTATTGTAATTCGGAAGCATGATGGGCCGGTTTTATTTTCTTTGTATCGATTTATGAAGAGTGAGTCCCTTGCAAAAGTATGCTCTTGGGTTTATCTCAAGATGACAGAAACTGAGGGAGTTCATATTCATAAAAGTTAGTTTCTTTAGTTTTAAAATTTGTAAGGATATAATTGGAATAAATGGGTTATTTTCTATTTTGAAGGTTAGTTGACCAAAATTTATTTTGAAGGGTCTATGACTTTAAAAAGTTTTTCTTTTAAGGTCATTTTCCTATCTAACCCCAACTTTTGCGTATAATATATAAATATATATATATATATTAAAAATTGTTGGCACTGTCAAAAGTTAAATCCGATTGAATTCTCTACAAGTGTCATGCGGCTGTGGGATGATTGGACATCTGTGAGATGAGTATAAATGTTTACGTGTCTCAAGATGTCCGTCAACGTGGCAGTATACCAATATCAAACTTCAGCTCAAAAGACCTGTTTGTTTGATAATACATTTAAGGATAGTGCCCTTAGGAGCATCATCACCATTCATTTGAAATCTTTTTTTTTAAAAAGAAAAAAAAAATTCCATATGAATGATAGATGATGCCCCTAAAGGCAGTGCACTGCATGGCAGCAACAATGTTTCCCAAAAGACCACGCCATTCGCTTTCTCTGTCACCACTGAATTAAGTTTTATTACTATTTAACAAACATTTTCAATGATTGTGTGCCTAAATTAATATTCTATCGTTTTGCCGAACCATATGCAATTATGCAGTTTGTTCTGCTGAATTTATTTAAGTTGCTTTTTTCTTTTTTCTTTTGAAAATTGTTTAAGTTGCTTTCAAGATAATATAAAAGTAAATTATTACAATGTTTGGTAAGATAACATAAATCTCTGCTGATGTATTTGTTATTATAAGATGTTTTTTATATTATAATTACCAAAAGGATTACTATTTAATTGATGCAAATAGTTATTTTTAACATATATAATTTTAAATTGATATAAACACCATATTTGACAGCTTTTAGGCTCTTTTAAACAAATTTAACAAATATGTTTTTAGAGCTTATAAGCTGGGCCAAACACCATCAAAATTGATATAGCATCAAATATTTTTTTGTTTTATCAAAAGTTGTAGCTTGTTGTGATAACGTGTGACTTTAATTTTTAAACCGTCCGCTCTTATTGTTCACCAAGTATGGACAATTATTGCACTCCAACATGTCTCCCAATAATTGTGTTATGCAACTCATGGGAATCGAACATGTGATCTTAACTATGTTACCGCGCCAAAATACTTGAAGAAGATTTCTTGACAAAATGAAATAGTGGCACGCAGTCGGGTAAACAAGCGAGATGAATATCTCATAACCATATAGTGTATAACAAAATTTAACTAAGTTAATTGGTTATTTATGCATGAACGTTAATGTATCAAAACTTTCTTGCAAATTCTGCATTAAACAATGGAGTCAGTCAGTCAGTTTGGAAACTA
This sequence comes from Haberlea rhodopensis, assembly GCA_907163345.1. NCBI lineage: Eukaryota > Viridiplantae > Streptophyta > Magnoliopsida > Lamiales > Gesneriaceae > Haberlea > Haberlea rhodopensis. The sequence continues at coordinate 865,868 of CAJQUN010000072.1, forward strand.
TAAATATACACGAAATATCCTATAGACAAATGAAGCAATGTACATGGCAGCAAACAGAAAAGGGTATTAATTCACTTAAACTTGGTACATGGATTTGACATTAAACAATGCAACAATGATAGCTGCACCATTACAGAATTAATTACCTGGAATTTGATTCAAGAAAACCAGTTTTGGTCAAAACAGCGTTTCTCACCCTACTTAAATCTCTCCCTTTCAGTGTTCTTCCAGCACCTTCATACACAGAAAATGAAATTATCTCACTCCTGGAAACATTTCTTGCAACCCATTCATGTGGAGGAATCACATTATTCCCTTTTTCCTCTTCTTCTTCGTATTCGATTTTGCTTTCCCATGTATGACCATTCAAATTATCAACGTCAGAATCGGCGTAGAGCCATGAATAAGAATTCCTGGAGGTATTCTTGGAGCTGGAGCCGTATGTTTTGGACCAGTCGGGTATGTTCAACGGGGCTGAGTATTTAGTAATTTTGGGTCCCTTCGAATAATTGGAAGTTTTGTTGGGTTTTGGAATTGTTCTTGCCGATGTGATCGAGAGGAGTTTCGAAGTGAAAGATGGGTGGTCCTGATCAAATGAGACTGTCGCCCCGGAATCAGGGAACTTTGCGTCCTGGAGAACTCCCCAAATATCTACCTCCTGGAATTCTGGGTTTCTCAGGGATGTCCAGCCGCTACTTCCAGGACTGTACAAACCGTATCCATTATTCTCCATTTCCTGTGGACCAGAAACCTACCAGTTTAGCTAGTTTACCATGCTATAACTCACATTCATACAAACCATATCAGAACTTACACTAGAGCAGATACCTATAATTAAATAGAGCAAAAATATAGGGTATCCTAGATTCTGAAATTCCAGAATCTATTATAAATCATCACGATGTTCCATATCAGGAATCAAGATTTTACTCAATAACGTACCTTTTACTTGGATTGAAAATTTCAGGTAGTTTCCCTGACAATATCTGGAAAAACAGGCACAAGTATATGAAACAGGCACCCTTTAATTTGATTTCTCCAGTATATTGTCACAGGAAACTGGTCTACTTACCAAACAACGGAAATTGGAAATTAATACTTTTTGGTAAGTATAATAATTATAGTTCATAGTTGTTTGTGGAGTAAGCTTTATAAGCTATAAGCCTTTGGAAAAAGGAGAGAATAGTGACAATCAAAACGCAAGAAAAAGACAAAGGATTTCTTGAATTATTTCTCTGAATTTATTGCTCTTTGTCTTTAACATTCGGGGCTCCTGTAGTCCTGTATGGAAAGGTCAAATGGGATTAAACATCTTAACTCACCAATCTAGCATATGGGCCCGTAAGATTCCTTAAAGGACAGAAACAATCCCGATGCGAATTTTTGCATGTTTCTTTTCTAATGATAAAAATAAATTTTCAAATGATAATAATGGAGGGTTAAAATATCAAATTATTAAAAGTAAAAATCTTAGTGTACGAAGCTCTCACTATATATGGAGTCTCGGAAGAAGTCGGGCTACTTTTAACCTGATGTAAGCAGTTTTCCTTGCAATATAAGAAGCTGTTTTCGTGAATCGAACTCGTGGCCTTCAATGTCACATGGCACAACTTTAACATTGAATGAAGGCTCACCCTTAATAAAATTTCAAATTATTATAGATTTGTTTATTTTAAATTACGGGGTAGTTGATTCTTAATATATTATGAAAAAAAAGAGATTATAGATTCAAAACTTTGAAGATACGATCCTTTCAGATTGGCTTTAAGCACTTGATGTCATTAGTTGTAAATTTTGTTTTGTCCACTAATAGTTTATTTTAGATGTTAAAGCTACGTTTGCGAATGCAAATTAGAACTTTTATAAGTAATAATTAATCTGATCTTAAATGTCTTTCATGAATGAATGCATGAACAATGCTCTGATCCAGCTATGCATGCATTGGCTTTTATCTATCGGTATAGCAGAACTTTTAAGACTATATTTAAGTTAATTAATTTCTGGTTTATGGACCATATACACTTTCTTATACATAAAGATGCCGTTTGAAATTAGATTTATGATGTATTAGAGTGATTAAAATTATAAGATAATGATAAATAATATAATGCGATAAGTTATATGATGCTTGGTACTTTGGTATGATTTTAAAATGGTTTATTAATTATATTGTTTGTTGCAATGACTAAAATATCTCCACTAATTAATAAAGCGAATATAATTTTAGAGTGATTAAATTATGAAATGATGATGTTGTTATACGTTATATGGTTTTTGGTATGATTTTAAAATGGTAGACTAGTTTTATTATTTGTACAATGATTAAAATACACTCAGTAACTAACTGAGGGAATAAAAGTTTTAAGGTTGCATTTTGATGGATGGATTTGATTTAGTGAAAATGATTTTAAATCTAATCATTTGAAATTCATGGATTTGAAATGACTTGTAGTTTGTTGTCATTTCAAATCCGGCCTAAATACAAAGAAGATGCATTGAGAAAAAAGGGAGGAATTTCAAATATTTAAATCAATTTTTTACCAAACATAAAAGATGATTTGAGTGACGAATTTGAAATGCACTCATTTCAAATCCTTCAAACCCAACACAACCTAAGTGAATTTCAAATTTTTAGAATTAAATTTAAATTTTTGGAGGAAACTTCAAATTTTGCAATAGTAAAGGTTGGAAACATCACATTTATGTCATTTTGCTACAAATGTGGAATAAAATTGGATAAAGATGCTTATGTTAATCAATTCATGTTCGAAGGTATCCAGGTTTGCGCCTGACTAATCATTCGGTGACGATCCCGGCTCCTCATGACCGCCACCAGGTAAATCGAGGGATGTGCACGGATGACAGGTATCTGAAGGAGCTGACCAACAGGACACGAACTCATGACAAACCCTCACAATATTTCAATGGAGAATTTGTCACACACGGGATTCGAACCTGCGACGTCGGAGAATTTCTCCCCACATCATTTCAACCCTTATCAATCTGTCTATACCCCTAAGGGCTCGAAGTATTTCTACTGTTGTACAAGGAAGACAGCGTGTAAGAGATATCAGCAGAATTTAAGAATTTTGAAATTTTTGCTTCAAGCTTATATAATTTGAAAAATTATATTTAGTTACCCAAGTTTATTTCTTAAAGAAGCAACAAAAAAATTGAACTTTAATTAGTATTTTACCATATAATAAATGCCAATATTGCAAACAAATAACATATGGACAAGGAAAGAGGAGGCCGCCGCCATTCACTGAATCTGGTAGTTTGATGATTAACTTGATGCTTTTAGAAGCAGGTGAAATATTTTCAAATCAATATATTTTCGTGATATTGTATCTGGGAGATAGCATAAAAAAATCCATATATTTCGGGTCATTACAAAACGATATATTCAAATTTTTAATATAAAGAACGGAAAGAATCCAGAAATAAGATTGATAACGCAGCAAATGAGGGACACATTCCTATTCTTTCAAGATGAAGAAAAATATAATTGTTCAACAGGGACGGCTTCCTTGCGGGCAAAGTCCTAAAAACTCCACCGGATTACTTGGCTAGACTGTTCGGAGCTCCCTAGCTGATATCGATCATGAATACGACAAATCTAGGCCAATCGATTGGTCAAGCCTATGATCCACTATTCATCAGATGAAAACCCAATCTCACTTCTATACACTCGATCTTACAAATACAAACACATATGCAAATATATACATCGGTATTTACAAACACCGACTCAATATAAGTGAGTGAAAACCGCATCCCAGGAATCTCAATACATGCACATGTACCTAAAATTCCTGCCAAATAAGAAAATGTGTTTCTATATATTGAGACATATCTTACCATAACTATGCAAAATCACAGACCTGTGCCAATAAAGAGTTACTATTTTCAATTTTTCACTTAATTTTTAGCCTAACTGTCAGATTTTCCTAATCTTGAACTTAAGCTTTGGAATGACGTGGAAAAATCCTAGCATTCACTCACATATTTGTTAATGTGTTTCAAGCTCTTACTATATGAACACTTATCAGATCAAAGCTTATCTTGATTAAAAAACATAATACGTGATATTAAAAAAACGAACGAAATTAATTGAAGGCTTTGCAGTTACTTGGGCCGTGGATCCTACGGGGTCTTTAAAGAATGGATGTCACAAATGTACTTGGGCTTAAATTTCAATGGCCCATGTTGTAATGCATCTTTCCCTTCTCGCGAAGCCTAGAACACAAGACCGAAGAGCTTTTACTTCTTTTTTTTTTTTTAATAAATTAATATATTAAGGCACCGTTTCATATACTCGATGAATGTGAGATGAACCATGAATTATAACTATTCATCATCCACTTATAATATCTCATCCATAATCAAACGGTGCCTTAACATATTAGGATATATAAATCACAATTTTTTTAAATATGTTTGTCGTCCCTCCTCCCTCCATCTTAATACTTGTTCGGGCAATTAATCAATGCAATGAGCTAGTCGAGTGTCTAGATTGCTGGTCTACTTTCAAACAATATTTTATTTCAGTTGAATTATTATCTCATATATACCAGTGCCCCGTGCACATCAAATCTTTTTTATCATTGTTTTAGATTTTAATCAAATTTTAAAAAAATCACTTTGATTTATATTATAAAATATGATAATATTATAATTATCAACACTATTAAAGACATTAAAAAATTGTCACATTGGTCGTACCATAAAATAAATGTGGCTTTCTAATAGTTATAGATGCACAAGTAACTCATGATTTAGTGGAGATATACGTTATTTATTTATATTTATAAAAAAATATTGATTAAAATGCAACTTTAACCAACAAATCGAACAACATATGGTACTTTAATTAGGATATCAGACCATACAACTTTTAGAACTACGATCTATAATTTTGACAAAATGTCTTTGGGTCACAGCCAATGAAGTCCCAAACTTCCATTTGTAAGGTAACAAGTTCATGACAACATGTCTAAGTGGAGGTCTATCTCCACTAAGGTGAGATAATTATAAATTTTCTATATTTATTATAATAACTAATGATATTATAATACAATTAATCTACGTGGTATCTATCGGTTATTGTTCAACTAGAGGTCAAAAATTGTACAAAATCTTTTGTATATGGAAAACATTATAATTTTCCCTATATTTTATGGGTAAACTCACTTAAAATCACTACCTCCAAACATAATGTTAATATTCCTCCTTATATCAAAGATTCTTTAATCTAACTCCCTACCATACTTCTTTTCTTTATTCCAACTCCCTACCCACCTAAAAAGACATAAAAGCCTTAAATTTAATTGCAATAAACTCCGTAATATTCTTAAGATGTTTCCCAACACACCCAAAACTCATTTTTTCCAATAAACAACTCCTTAAAAGGGATATGAAAATGCATAGGCCTAAAAGACTTATATGAACACGAGATCCTTCAGTTTCTGTCATCTTGAGAAGACCCAAGAGCATACTTTTGCAAAGGACTCACGGTTCATGATAAATCAAAGCCCCAAAATCCCTTATGAAGTAAAATTAAATAACAGACCCATCATGCTTCCGAATTACAATAAAATTTTAACAAACTGAATATATCATTTTGACCATAACGACACCGGGTGAGTTGGTTCGTAACACCACCAGTCAAAAACTTACTGCCTCCAGACTGTTTTATGAATGGCTCCTCACCATTCAACCTCAGCTCGCGGGCGAGGTTAGTCTGCCAGTTATCCGACTCCTTCAGAAACCGCACAGCACAGCCCTAATTCGTTTCCTACCTTAGGGCGTAAGGTATAATCAAAATATAAGAAAGATTTAAAGAAATCTGGGTGATAGATGGGCAAAAGCCTTATTTTTATTCTGGAATACTTATAACATCTCTTACATTAAAACGTCTCCTTTTGGGAGGAGACGGACTTGTTTAGCCTCTCCTAAAGATGAGGCTGAACTCAAGAACACATAAACTTAAAACAGAACAATATTACAGACTCTTATGAAATGAAAGAAAGAAAAGAAATATTACCAAGCTAAGAAAGCTGAAGATTACAAAGTTTGGAGATTACAATATTTATTTTTCAGAAAACTATGGAGAATTTTCGATGTCCTTAGCTTCCTGAATGAGTGCCCTTATATAGGCATGAATCCGTACTTCAAAATGCGGATTCCAAATCTTGATCGTTGTTGAGTACGCCTGTGAGTGAGCCTTAACTTTCACGTGGTCTGGCATCTTCGTCTGATTGTGCATACTTTTCTAGTGAGTGGTCCATTATTTTTTGTCTGAGTGTGTTGAACATTATCCGCACTAACTTCTAATGGTCCACCTCTTTTCCTTTGTCGGGGAATCTTTACATTAGTGGTTTTTGTGGTCCCCGAGCTTTAGGAAAACGGGCTCTCTTGTCAGCAGGTCTTTTGTCTTTTCCTGCCTCTGATCTGTCGGGTTTGGATCAAAATCCTTTCCCTAATTCTGGTTCTTTCTGCTCCGGGCATGCTTGGCAGATATGATCAATCCATCGGCCAATGTGTGCCATGTTGCAGAATTTCCGGTAAGTCTCCTTTCCTGCCGGAATCTTGTTCTCCCAAAGAATTCTTCTCTTTGTTTCAGAGAGTTTTTCGGCAAATCTTGTGGAGGTTCCTGTGATGGAATTCAGCAAGAAAGTTCCGTTGGCTGAATTCTGAAAGAACTTGAATGTGTATTTGACTTTGTCTATTTATGTTAGACAAACCCAAAGACCCCATGCTCGTCTGGTTGAAACTTCACCATCAGTGATAGTTCCAGCCAAAATTGGAATTCCTTCCAGTAGTGCCATTTTTATATTTTTCAGGGCGTTTCCATCTGGTCTTCTCAGCTTTATAAAATGAAAAGCTTCAATGAACCCTTTCTTTGCCGGTTCTGGAGCAGCACTGAAAAATACAACTCCAAGATATCGCCTCTGGCCAAATGTGGATTATTTGTCCAAGTCTCGTATACAGCTTCTCTGATCCATTTTGCTAATTTTGAAATTTCAGAGAAGGCTGGTGCCACAGTATAACCCGAAGCCAGAGCTCCAAAATTATACCATTCCTGAACATCGTTTGGATGGCTGCCTGGTTTCATCCAAACTCTCGGATATTTTCCGGAGATATCAACTATTGATTTTTCTGGGTTGATACATTGCCTAGTAATTAGTTTCTCCCAAGTGTGTTGGTAATTCTGCATAGGTGAAGAAACTAAATCATTATTAGTTTGAACCTTAGACTTGCCAGTCATTGGCCTAAGATTCAAATCTCCCTCTTTTACCGCAGAGGTGCTGAGTTGACTTGAAGGTTCAGATTGTGATGACACCTGACCTTCAACATCCGCTTCAGCTTGTACATCCTAAAGGAATGAATTATCTAAAACACTCGTGACAGGGGTACTTGAATCCCTTGCCTCCGGGTTAGATGAGCCCCGTTCTCTAAACACTTCTTTTTGCACCGTTGAAGGTGCTGCCTGAAGGATAGGCACTTTCAAGACTTCAAACAAACGTTCGTGGTCCCGAAAACTTGCTCGTATATGATCAGTAACAAGTTCCTGATCTGCTCGTTGAAGTCGTCCCGCGACCTCTGCATTGAGACAAAGAGTCCCAAAATCTCGTTCCAGGATCTCCAGGTTTTCCCTGAGATTCCTAACTCGCTTGAGGGTATCGTTAACAATGTGTCACTCCATCTCGTGTTAAGAAATCTGCAAGAATATTTTTATCATATTTCACAATGACAATATCATAATCATAAAATTGACACTCAGCTTGCCATCGTAAAAGTCTAGCCTTTTCTGGTTTTGATTCAATTTTATTTTTCAGAAAAGACTTAACACTTGTATTATCTATTTTTAAGATAAATTTCTTTGCAAGTAAAAATAATGGCCATTTTTTAAAAGCCTTTCGAACTGCAAAGAACTCCTTCTCGTTGATGTGTCGTATGATAACTTCGTTGTTATCAAATAATCCATTGCAATATCTGCATGACACTTCTCCTTCTAGTGTAACTTTCATGAGAACTGCAGCCCACCAATGATCACTGGCATCTGTGTATAATACCAGTTCATCCTCGTCGTTTGGTATTGCAAGCTTTGGTAGTTGCCTGCAAACCCCTTTAGCTGTTTGACAGCTTGTTTGTGATCTTCATTCCACTCAAACTTAACATCCTTTTTGAGTTGTGAACTGAACACCTTCCTGTGGTTTGCTAGATTATTGATAAACATCTCGGCAAAATTAACAACTCCTAAAAAACTCTGAAGTTGTTTTAAATCCTTGAGGTCATCTGGATATCCTTGTACTTTTTCAACAATATGATTCTGCAGGATGATTCCAGATTCGTCGATCTCGATTCCAAGGAACTCGATCTGTCTTGTAGCAATCACTGCTTTCTTTTTGGAAAGCACTAATCCTTCCTTGTAACAAAAGTCTGAAAAGATTTTTCAGATGTTTAAGATGATCTTTCATGTTTTTTGACGCTATGAGGATGTCGTCAATATAAACAAACATGAAGCTGAAGTAATCTTTGAACATATTATCCATCTTTCTTTGATATATCTGGGGAGCATTTGTCAATCCCATTGGCATAACATTCCAGATATAATGACCTTGTGGCGTGGAGAAGGCTGTAAACTTTCTGCTTGCTTCCTCCATTTTAATCTGGTAAAACCCAGACTTGTAATCGAATTTAGAAAACACTTTGGCATTCTTGATGCTATTTACCAAATGTTCTCTGCTTGGGATAAAATATATCGAACTCTAAGATTTCGTTGATCCCTTTATAGTTGATCACCAATCTTGGCTTTCATCGTTTAATTTATCCATGATTCCGTACAAGAAATCCTGGGCTGCTGTATGGAGAAATACCTGCGGAGATTAACTTAAGGTCAAAATGCTCCTTAAGTATGATCTGCATATCCTTTCGATCTTCCTGGTTCATGGGGATCTGTCTGTGCCTAACAAACTCAATTTCTTTTACAGTTTTAACCTTCAAAGTAGCTCTGAGCCCATTTTTGTTCCACCATGCCAGTGGATCCTCGTTGTAGTTCCTACGAATCTTCCTTTTTACATCCTCTAGAGTGATTCACTCTTCGAGGGTAGATTCAGGTTGTGGAACTTCTTCTCGTAAAGCATTTTTCAGTAGCAACAGGGTTTCTGGAGTTACTCTTTCCTCATCCTGCTCTCTGAAAGACATGTTATTAACCCAGTCAAAAGTTTGAGAATCCTTTTCACTAGGACCTTGTTGTCGAAACTGAAGAATTGCCTCTCCAAATTTCCGCTGATCTTTCATCTTTGGGTTTCGAAGTTTTCCTTCATCACCACGCTTGTTGCGAAAACTAATAGGGAATTTTCGTGAAACGCCTCGCGTAGTCTCTGCACCATAATCTTATGATCACAAAGGGTTGTGAAAATAAGTCTCCTGGTCTCGTTCTCTTGTGTGAACCGCTTGAATGTCTGTAGAAAATTGTTTTCTAACAGCATATCAGCACCCGTGTCATGGAAATAAATGGGTGGAGTTTTAACTTTGAACCATGGGGCACCGCCTACTCCGCCAATAATTATTTCCGCTCCTCGGACTCCTTCATTAAGAATAAGGATCCATTTGGAAAAGTCTCTTCCGGCAATGGCTGGTAATTCTCACCAACGTCTTTGGGGAATATTTCTCGCCTGAAAGTGCATATTCCAGCTCCTGAGTCAATGTAGGCTGCAAAATATTCTGCCTGGTACCTCTCATATAACATCCCAACGGAGATGTATATGGAGAATGGACTGGTGGTCATTTGATTCTATATCTTTTTCCTTCCACCGTGAACTCCATTCCATCTTGCAATCTATCCCAAGGTTTATGTTCCTCGAGAAATTCAATCCCTAGAATAAGCTGTTCTGGGGTTCTTCCTGCAGAGCCCGCAATTGCTAGATCAATTTCACCGATTTGTAGGTTTCCTTGATACTTGCCAACTGTAGGTTGTTGCAAATAGTAGATGACATCACAAGGGAAGAAATTCTCTTTCTCTGTAATGTCAAAAATTATCTGCACTTCTCTCAGCCTTCTGGGCATTTCAACTTTCCTGTTGTTTTGAATACGTCAGGGATTTTCTGAATTCTGCTTGAGACTGTCTTCTGTTTTTCCCTTGGATAGTTGATGATTAACCTATCCTGTTGGAAAGACATCATTCTTGGCTCGGTCATAAGGCTCCTGCTTCTGTTTAGAATAGGTTGATCTTGTATCCTCATGTCGATCTCTCCTATTGTCGGAGTATCAATGATGTCCATCAATACCGCTTTAGCGAAATCTTCGAAGATTCTGGGGACTTCGATGAATTCCTTTCTCAAGAATACCTCGGAATGATGAGTATTCGAGAGTGCGTATGACACTTTGTAGGTGATCGGGTAAGGCTTGTTCCCTTCTTTCATCAAATCTTCTCTTTTAAAATCTTGATGAAGAGTGAGAACTTTGTTGAAGTCTCGATCTCTATGCAATCCTCGGATAGATGTTGAAGGCCATCTTTCCTGCATACAGATTTCCTGCCACTGCTCCTAAACAAGAATCTTTGAGGTTCGGGATTCTTTTGTCAAAAATTGCCAGGTTGAGGGGCGAATCAATTCCTTCCTTGAAAGTTGCCTTGATGATTACTCTAATGGCCCCAATATGAATCCATGAGAGCGTGTTAGCAACTTCTCTTTTGACCTTGTTCTTAATCTCCTGGATTTATCTGTAGGGGATTAACTGCATCTCAATTTGGTTTCCCGTGAATTCCATTGGATCACAAATTCACGTGTTGTTACTCTATGGATAATCTTATGCTTCCTTCTTCGAAGACCGATCATATCCATGGCTTTTTCCATTGCTCCAATTGTAAATCCATCATACATCTGAAGCTTTGGTTCTTCTTTCATGATCATCATAAGGGTTTTATGAGAAATCGTGGTATGAGAGAAAAACTCTGACGGCTCTTCTCTAATCACGTGCTGAAGGAACTCTCCTTCACTCTGATTGTGATGACCAGGGATTATAGATGTTAATCCCGGAGTGTTAATAACCCCTAAAGTTGTTTTACGTGGCGATTTGGAGTTTAATCGCGGTGTTGGGCCTTCCGAACTCGTCTATTTGGGTAGTTGGGATCGTTGGATCCCGAGGTTGAGATTGCATTCTCATTCCGGTGAAAAACCTATGAGTTGGGTTTTTAGTGTGACTCGGGATCTGGGGTGCTTTGTGTGGGCACCGGTAGGGGGTTTTGGAGTTAGAGAGAGAATTTTTGGAAACAGATGATTTTTAATGAATCATGATGTATTTGTGGGGCTATTAGTATTTCGGGATATTTTTGCTATAAATACCAGTTGAACCCGAGATTTTAATTATTGGAACCATTTTCCTCACATTGCCTCTCTCTCTCCTCGCGCTGTTTCCCGATCTCCCTCGACCCCCGCCGCCGTCCGGCCGCCATCCGGCGCGTCCGACCCGCCATCGGCTTCGTGTCTTCCAGGCGCACCTTTCCATACCAACAATTTGAAGTTTCGTCGAGAATCGCGTTCGGATTTGCCAGAAAAGCGCTAGGGTTCGAAATTGAAATCTGTCCGATTTGGGGCTCGATTTTTGGTACGTTTTTGGGGCTTTTCTTCAGGCGTTTTTGGGGCGTTTTGAGCTGCTTTTTGGGTCGAAAATTTTATACTTTGTGGTTCAAAAAAATTTGTTGCCATTGGTTCGAATTTTGGTGTTCTGTTTTTCGAAAATCTTGCTGATTTTTGGATAAATTCTTATGCTTCACATGGTTCAGCTTTTGAGTCTCTTTGGTGATGCATTATGGTTCGAATTTAACGCTGATTGCGTGGGGTTAGGGTTCGAATTTTGGGGGTTTTGGCAGGGGGGCGGGTGAGTCTTGTTATTGATAGATTAATTCATGTTTTAGATGAATTATGGTGCCTAATTGGGTTCGATTTGTGATGTGAAGGTTCAAAAATTTATGGGGAGTTCTTGAACAATTTTCGATAATGTCTCATTCGTTTTCCCTCCCTGCATATGCCCTGCCCCGGGTCTTTTAAATGGTTAATTGTCGTGTGTTGACAATATTTTGTTTAAGGGTTATGGGTGTGCTTGAGCATGGGTTGCATGTTCGTAAATAATTATGAATTAATTTATCGTGTTAGCACGTCGTCCCTCGGGGCATGGAACTCGAACAAAGTCTGGCTCGAACTAAGGAGATTTAAGGTACGTGCGACGTAAGAGCATTTCTTTATATGAGAGCATTTGTGAAATGCATAATGTATTTTGATTGCATTGATGGTTGTACGTATGGTTATATATATGTGTTGATGTAGTTATGGAACGACCCAATCTTGACATCGCCGTCACAAGCGTGCGTGATACTAGAGTGGTATAACTTTACAAGATATATGGGGTACTGGGTTTATATGACTATTGTAGGGCATTTGAGATGCCTGAGAATGATCGTGGAATCATGTATTCATTATAAGACATGTGAGATGTCTAAGTATAATGGAGAATTGGAAAAATAAATGCTAGGCATTTGAGCTATCTGTGATTGATAGCGAGGTTGAGAAATCAGTATTTGTTATTGAGATATCCATATTTGCCTGTATAATGAATTTGGAATCACTACATATTGATATTCGAGAATTAGGCATGCGATGAGTTAAATCAATGTGTTGAATTACTGATTTTCGAGATTTGATGAGTTTGATGATTGTGAGAACATGGACATTACACGGAATCCCGGATGAGGACGTTGCCATCCAGGGAGTATCATTTAAAATTCATTAGTATTTACTTTTGTTGTAAATTATGAATTTCAGTATTGTGATTATGGGATGTTGTGTATTGGTATGCTCACCCCGTTGGGGGCTGTCTCTGTTGGGGCAGGTGAACAGGTACATCGATGGCTGTGAAGCTGAGCTCGAGCTGTTGATTGGATGTACTCCCAGGATCGTGGTACCAGGGCTTGATGGAGCACGGTATCGTATAGAGTACTTATATACACCCGAGGGTTATATACACATTTATGATGCTCGCATGTGAGCACGGTTATACTTGTATATGGGTTGTATATAAAGGCATGAGCATTTCTCTCTTTCATTCTATGTTGCATGCAATTAAGGGTAGAATTGCTAATGATATGAGAGTCATTGGTGTATTATGTGGGTGTTGAAACCCACTTTATGTTGTCTTATGTGTTGTGTCTTCCCTGGCTGGGAATTTACTTAGTGTTGCTGTATTCTGTTGAGTATGTGTCTTCCCTGGCCGGGAACTATATTATGCGATGTGCTTTTATTTCGGGATGGCTCTATTTAAGGGGGGACTCTGCCCAAATTTTTATAAAAGTCCACAATGTAAAAAGTGGTGTAATGGGGATGGTAATGGGCGAACTCTATGAGTCTATTTGTTGTTAGGATGATGATCTTATAACATTGCATATTAAAGAAAATTTTGTGATTGCCATTCAATGGTAAATCATCATCTGAGTTTCCCGATTGATTTTTATTGAAAGCATGTGCCACACATAGTGGTTAATACACTAATCATAGGTTAAGGGCTATGGGGTCCTTACATTAGTGGTATCAGAGCAGTTGTTAGCTCTTTGGGGCTGTTGAAGGCCTGGAACATGCTGATAGGGATGGGTAACACATATTTATGCATGATAGTAGCTAGTGTTGTGTGACACAACTATTTTGCTTATGTGCATTTGTAACATGTGATCATAGTGAAACGATTATATGTCATGACATCCATAGAATCATAATATAATCTGTTGATTATGATTGTGAGTTGTGACACAGGGACAACCAAATGGAGCATTTTGAAATGCATTGGGATACAGGAAGTACTTTGTACTCATAGTTTATGCATTTACTCATTATAATCATATTGTGGTTAATATGGATTATCGTATGCTCATGGTTTGAGATTGTTCCTGTAGGGACACTATGACGCGAAAGGCTAAGGCCAGAGTTGAAAGACACGAAACGGTAACCTGCATTTTATATACATCATGGATTATGCATTGTGGTTGCATGTGTACAATGGAGTGATGATTTTAATGCTCTGCCGCCAAATGTTGAAGCGAGGGGTGGGAGCGCCGCATGTCACATTTGAGCGAGGTGCATTAAAATACACTCATGATGATGTATATTGGAATATGGAATATGCTTTGTGTTGCAGGTATAGACGGGATACTTGGTGAATATCCCATGAGTCATTGTTATGGATGAGTGATGATTTTAAATGCTTGCCGCTATTTATTGTTTTGTGCCGCTAAAATGTGAAGCGAGGGTTGGGAGCGCCGCATGTCACATTGAAGCGTGGTTATCATATGAGGCGAGGAAAGAATATTTGCCGCTAAAATGTGAAGCGAGGGGTGGGAGTGCCGCATGTCCATTTAAGCGAGGTTATTCTATGCCACCTATATGTGAAGCGAGGGGTGGGAGTACCGCATGTTTTATTTGAGCGAGGGGCATTAAAATACACTACTGTAACAATGACTAGGGACCGACTATCCTATTGGCGAGGGTTTATGCCGCCAGATGTATTGATAGCGATGGTTCATTCCGCTATATTGATTGGCGATGGTTCTTGCCGCCAGATGTATTGATAGCGATGGTTCATTCCGCTATATTGATTGGTGATGGTTCTTGCCGCCAGATGTATTGATAGCGATGGTTCATTACGCTATATTGATTGGCGATGGTTCATTCCGCCAGATGTATTGATAGCGATGGTTCATTCCGCTATATTGATTGGTGATGGTTCATTCCGCCAGATGTATTGATAGCGATGGTTCATTCCGCTATATGGATTGGCGATGGTTTTTGCCGCCGGATATATTGATAGCGATGGTTCATTCCGCTATATTGATTGGCGACGATTCTTGCCGCCGAATATATTGATAGCGATGTCTCATTCCGCTATTCTATTGGCGATGGTTTATGCCGCCGGATATTGATAGCGATGTCTCATTCCGCTATTCTATTGGCAATGACTTATGCCGCCGGGTGTTCATAGCGATGGTACATTCCGCTACATCTATGGCGATGGTTCATGCCGCCAGATGTCTATAGCGATGTTTTATGCCGCTGACTCTATGACGAGGGATTATGCCATTGATTCTATAGCGACGGGTTATGCCGCTATTTACATGACGCTGGATTACGCCACCTACGAGCGATGGATGCTGATTGCGTACCACTGTTGGATGACGGAGACAGGTATGCCGCTATATTGTTAGCAATGAGGTATGGCATATTACTGTTTATTTAGCACTATTGTGGATATCATGTGTTAATTTACTTATGTTGTCATGTGTTTGACGATGAGACTATAGACGTCGTGTATCGACATATAGTCACGAGTCGACAATATTATTTCAAAGTCATATGTTGACAGGTACCGTCACGGGATGACAATGACATAGTGGATGTTCTATGTAGACGTGTAGCGTCGTTTTGATGGTTAATACATTTATGTTATGTATTTGGTTGTATGATTTGAGTGCCGATGGTGAGCACATGGTAGAGTCTGGGTCACTAGTTGACGAGACCTTTTTGCCGAGCAGGTTTGCTCGGTGGAGTATTGGATGTATTGTACTGGTAAATGTACCACATCATGTTATACAGGTAAATATTTGTCGAGCAATACCCTTGGGTATGCTCGTTGGTTTGGCTAGGGCCAAGTGATTGGTGGTAAGAGTAGTCATTGAGGAAACTACTCGCTTGTGTTGTGATGTAGGGTAGACATGGTTACACCCACCCTGAGGGTGTGGGATAAGTCTTAACGGATTATGATTGCATCAGAAGTGAGCAAGGACACCGGGTTGTCCATTGTGCTTGGTATTTTAGAGATATGTTGGGCGATGACCCATTACTCTAACGGTTTGTACGGTATGGCATACCGAGATGGAACATATGGTTTGTTGGTGGGCTTGATATGAGCCTATAGAGACAGCGCTTTGCTAGCCAGATTTCGTAGTAATGATATAGTGTGCTTGTTGGAACCATGATACTGCACGTTGGAACCGAGTTTGGTGAATCGTATGATGATATGATGAAGACTTTTGGCAGGCTTTTGATTGTCCATTTGTAGCATGATGTTTGGCGCATGTGACACCTCATGAGAACGTTATACGTCTTTTGTCTTGAGGGACTTGTCTGGGACAGCTCATAATGTTGGAGTACCAACAAGAGAGTCATCCAGTCGTCGTTGACTCGATCTGGGGAATCCTGTACTTGGGATGCAATGGGTGTTATTGTATCCAGTTTTTCCGAACGGTGGTTCGAGACTAGTGGATCTCGAGTTCGATAGCACTTCCCTTGTGGGGAAGGAGGTAGTATTATACCTATTTGGGAATCTTTGAAAGATTCGGTAAGTTGGTACGTGTGGTGTTGATTTTGGGAATCACGTCGTGTTGTTGATCGTCGATTATCATTCTCCACTGGATGGGAATGACTCAGAATTGACAGTTGTGTTTGGGGCTTAGGGGTATGTTGTAGATACCCGAGCCAAGTGCATTGAGTATGCATGTGATGTCAGTGCTTAGGCAGGTATACCGGTGAGTATACGGATGCCAGTTATTGATTTCCTTTTGTCAAGCATAGAGTTATGCTATCTGTGATTGATAGCGAGGTTGATAAATCAATATTTGTTATTGAGATATCCATATTTGCATGTATAATGAATTTGGAATCACAACATATTGATATTCGAGAATTAGGCATGCGATGAGTTAAATCAATGTGTTGAATTACTGATTTTCGAGATTTGATGAGTTTGATGATTGTGAGAACAGGGACAGTACACGGAATCCCGGATGAGGACGTTGCCATCCAGGGAGTATCATTTAAAATTCATTAGTATTTACTTTTGTTGTAAATTATGAATTTCAGTATTGTGATTATGGGATTTTGTGTATTGGTATGCTCACCCCGTTGGGGGCTTTCTCTGTTGGGGCAGGTGAACAGGTACATCGATGGCTGTGGAGCTGAGCTCGAGCTGTTGATTGGATGTACTCCCAGGATCGTGGTACCAGGGCTTGATGGAGCACGGTATCGTATAGAGTACTTATATACACCCGAGGGTTATATACACATTTATGATGCTCGCATGTGAGCACGGTTATACTTGTATATGGGTTGTATATAAAGGCATGAGCCTTTCTCTCTTTCATTCTATGTTGCATGCAATTAAGGGTAGAATTGCTAATGATATGAGAGTCATTGGTGTATTATGTGGGTGTTGAAACCCACTTTATGTTGTCTTATGTGTGGTGTCTTCCCTGGCTGGGAATTTACTTAGTGTTGATGTATTCTGTTGAGTATGTGTTTTCCCTGGCCGGGAACTATATTATGCGATGTGCTTTTATTTCGGGATGGCTCTATTTAAGGGGAGACTCTGACCAAATTTTTATAAAAGTCCACAATGTAAAAAGTGGTGTAATGGGGATGGTAATGGGCGAACTCTATGAGTCTATTTGTTGTTAGGATGATGATCTTATAACATTGCATATTAAAGAAAATTTTGTGATTGCCATTCAATGGTAAATCATCATCTGAGTTTCCCGATTGATTTTTATTGAAAGCATGTGCAACACATAGTGGTTAATACACTAATCATAGGTTAAGGGCTATGGGGTCCTTACACTGATTCTGAGCTAGATTCACCTCCATCTTCAGAATAGATCTCTTCTTCGTAGATGCTTTCATCTGAGGGAATATCCTCAAATTGATACACCTGTACCAAATCCTGAATATAGACAGCATCCTCAAATTCCTTGGTATGCTCGAACTGTCTTACTCCTCGGCTTTGGTTTTCCGGACAATCTGTAGAGATATGTCCTCTTGGTCCGCATGTCCAGCAGTTACAATCTCTGAAACTCTAATTTGCACGAGTAAGTGTGCGTCTGAAAGTCCTCTTCGATGGTGCTCTGCTACAACTAGCTTGATTAGAACCTGTCGACGGGATTCTACTCCTTGTTGGTCCTGATCTTTGCCCGGTCTGTAGCTTCGGGCTTTCTGCTTTTACCAGAACTTCCTAGGTCTCCATGAAGACCTACTTCTTTTTTAACCACCTCTTTGGGCATATGGATGACTTCTGTGCTTCTTCATCTTTCGCCTTTGTGGGAAGTTCCCAATTATTGTAGGGATATCATTTCCCGTACAACAAAGAGGAGCCATTTTGTTGATTCCTCTGAGCTTCTTGAAATTTTTCTGGAGCTTTGCTTGGTAGCACCACTTCGCCAGCTTTACTTTGAGAAATGACATTCTCCTGGACACCGTCTCGATTGCATGCGGTGTATACTCCTGGATAAGCATTTCTCTCCATGGGCTCGGAATTTTGGCAAAGAATAGCTCTGCTGCATCCTTTTCTGCTATCTTCGACTTCCATCGATACTCTATAAGAGTTTGATGTATTCGTCTACATAGCAGATGTCATGTAGTTCCAGGCTAATAAGAGCTTGTCTGTATTTCTTAGCCTTCTCTTCCTCAATTCCTTCGAAATAGCTTATTCCAATGAAACAGATTTTAAATAATCTTGCCATCTTGTCCACGATTTCTTTCAGGGACTCTCTGGCCAAAACTTCTTCCTTGGTTCCTAGATCTCCAAGATCCCAGGCAATCTTGACTGATCCTTCCATACTCATTTTTAGAAGCAAAATGAATCCTTCTTTGCTTAAGTCAAGTGTTCCTGCTGCTATTCTCATTACTGAAGCCCATTCATCAATAAGAATTTCTCCGTTTTTGAAATCCAAAATATCCATGTTTAGCATAAGTCCATATGGATGGATTGGATCTAGCTGCGATTTTCCGTAGGGCGTCTGAGGAATATCTGACCTTCAGGAACGATTCCTTGTTCCAACTGGGGGATCCAAAGTTGCTGAGGTGAAATCCTCCCTGTGTAGCATACTTTGATCACCTTCGGGTGGGTTGTGTGAGCCGAAGCTCTCTTGTGGTGGAGGTCTTTGTACACGTTCTCCTGTCTTGATTTCTACGAGATTTAATCCCGCAAATGAATCAGCAAGATCATGAAGATCTTCCAGGTTGATTCTTTCCATTACTTTGTGGGATGTAATGGTTCTCCTTGTAGGACTGCAATCATTTTTTCAGTCTCCGTCAAAGGCCTCCGGACCTCCTCTGCTTTCCCTTTTTGGTGTAAAAGGGGTTCTCTTCCGTAAGATGGTGGCAACCATCCTCCGTTCCTTCTTCCTGTCGGACTTGGCCTTGACTCCAATTCCTTCACTCGGGATTGAACATCTTGAAGGTTTTCAAGAATCTCCTTCTGATGTTTAATCATAATCTCCATCTGACTCTGAATCTGATGGACCTGGGCAGAGACATGGTATTGAAGGTAACCATAGCGCTGCATTGTCTTCTGGATTTCTCTAAGATCTTGGGATATCTTAGAAGAATCTGGCTCGATTTCTCGAAAGGTTGGTTCTCCCATCCTAATCATCTGGTCCACACCCTGTTGGATCATTGGTAGCTGGAACCACATCTTCATGTTCAGGATGATCGTCATCCTGAAGTTCAGCTAACTCGAACTGTAGTTTGAGGTTCACTTGATGGAGCCTCTTAGCCATCCTTTCGAGTTTCTTGTAATGGTTTATACCAGGTGTGTCTAATACACCTGTTCCTCGTAAAGTTTCCACTTATGGCTGAAACGTTGAGCTTCTGCCATATGCTTTTGATTAAGTTTTTTCAATTTCTGGAAATACCACCTGTAAGCATGACACTTCGAACATTCGTTAGGTCCATATTTTTCTTGAATCGTCTCCTCCGTATAGGTTACAAATTAATATTCAAGATATTTTATAGTATTTTCAGAATAAACCTAGGCTCTGATACCAATTTTTGAAAGTCGGATCGTAAAGAACAAGTTTATGAGAAAATGGTAACTTTTGGGTTAATTTGAAAATAGATTAAAAACTCCATGGGGTAAACTGCAATTAATCACTTTCCATTAGTAAGGGTAACTTAGTAAAGTGTTGTGTAGTAGGGAGTTATGATGAAGATGAAAGTATTGTTGGGGAGTTAAAATATAGAATAATGGATAAGGGGAGTTAGGTTAAAGAAAAGTTTGAGTTTGGGGATTTATGAGGAGTTTACCCATATTTTATTCAATATAAAATTCGAAAGTTGTAGATGAAAAAAATCACATCCCCAAATAACATGCTTTTTTCTATGTTTTATTCAAAAATGATTAAAATGGTCTAAAATAATTTTATTTTAATTTGTCAGATATTAACACTTTAAGATATCATTTACATAAATATCTATATTGTTCAATGTAAATGCATATGAGCATGTTGTTTAACGGGCCAAGTCAATCCGGACGCGGCTCAAAATCGGATCGGTTAGCCCGGTTCCGATCGGGTTTAGCCAATAAGCACCCCAACATATGAGTGACTGACTATGTTGCACGATACGTTTGGATACGGTAAATTTTATTTATATATATATATAATTAATAATATTTGTAAGAAATCAAGTTTCAAGCATATAAGCAATTAGAAATCAGAATAAAGTTGCAAATCACCAAATTCACGACAAAAGGTAGAATATTAATCGAGGACATCTGAAAAATTTAAAGCATATAATTGACATTAAACACATTAGGGTGGTTAGGAAATATGAATTAAGTTAAATAATTTAATTTTAATTACAATTCCAACCCTATTTTAAAAAAAATTCTGAAAGTTCCCGTATCTAATACACGGATACGGTCACCGACGTATCTTGATCGTATCCGAAACTTATCCAAAATAAAAAACTTAATTTGTGTCCCTAGATACGCCACTTGGCATATTCGATACATACAACATAGGTGACTGATAAATACTTTTAGTGACGTATAATCTAATAAGTAATAATTATGCATAAGTAGGGGAGTAGCGCGTGTATATCTGCGACGAGATATTCGCGTGAGGATCAAAATTCCCCCGGTCAAGGTTCGAGTCCAATGGAAAGGTTATGGAAAATGCAAGTGACAGTGCGTGGAATCTACGCGTACCTTTTTAGCATAAGATTGCGTCGAATCCCAGCTGATAAATCTACACCATCAATAAAACTATTACTCAAAACCAAAAAATATCTTTCCTAACTACAGGCTCAGATTTAAGAATTAATTATTTAACTATGGTTAGGATAGAAACCGTGGTTTGGACTTAATGTCTGGTCCAGAAACGAAGCAGTTGCCGCCTTTCATCTTCCTGCCTATAAAAACCAAAGCCCGACTCCATTTCCATCATTCCACAAATTTTCGAAGCACATAAAAATTATTATTATCGCAAGGTATGTCTCTTTTTTTCTGCTCAAGAAAATTTTGAAAAACTCATTCGGTCCGATTATGTTGAATATGCGATCAATTTTAAAGTTTTGGGTTTCGATTTTGAGGTGTTGATTTTAGTTCTGGAATCTTGATCGTGTGTTCTCAGTTTATTTATTAATATTTCTCTTGGTGGGTTTTTCATTTGCTAAATTTTGCATTGATTTTGATAATTATTTAAATATAAATGTTTGCATCCTCAATTAATCAGGGTGATGAAAGGTTTTTCATTTGTGTGCAGAATTTTGGATGCGATAATCCATAATAGATATTTCTTGGAGTTTTATTTGTGATTTGTTTCCTGATGATATTCTAGATCTATGTTTTTAGCAATACAAATAAATTTTGATCATCTGCTCAAGAATAATCCGTTTTGTCAACTTTTGTGCAGTTACAAAGCCTTCATCTGTAGGTGACAAAGTTCGGCTTCAACAAGTTTGATGGTTGATATCGACGTGGGAATTCCAACCGCTTTCGATCCCTTTGCCGAGGCTAAAGATTCGGGTGCCCCTGGTGCTAAGGAGTATGTGCATATACGCATCCAACAGAGGAATGGAAAGAAAAGCTTGACGACTGTTCAGGGTCTGAAGAAGGAATTCAGCTACGATAAGATTCTTAAAGATGTCAAAAAAGAGTTCTGCTGCAACGGTAATGTTGTTCAGGACAAAGAGCTGGGGAAGGTGATTCAGCTCCAAGGGGATCAGCGTAAGAATGTATCCCAGTTTCTGATCAATGCTGGTATTGTCAAGAAGGATCAGATCAAGATTCATGGTTTCTAAGGATTCAAGAATCATTATTGCTCTCCAAAACTGGAAATTTGGTCAAGAAGTTTATTATATGTTTGTGACTGATCTGTGATCCTTAAGAAAAGCTCTTCTTTTTTTTCTTGTTTGGGTTAAATTTGTGTTTTAATTTGTGCCCTTTGATAATGAGATTGGGGTATTTGGTGAATTATGAATGTATTTGCTGTTTTACTAATAAAGTTCAGATCTTGCGTGTTTCTGTGGTTGTCTCCATACGTATTATTTGTGCCATAGTCGCCAAGTGTGAATAGGAGAATTTCATGAAATTGTTTTCTGAACTCCTCTCAAATACGTCTGAGTGATGTGGTTAATTCAATATATGATATTACGCATGCGCACGAGTATATGGCTTCATATATACTTGATTCATACAAAGACTTACTGATCATGGAAAAGAGAGCAATATATAACTTAATATTTCTAAAAGACATTTAAGTTCAAAAGTGTAAAAGCCTTCTTCTGTATAAACATCACAAAATGCATACAAAAAATCAAGAAAGATCTATAAGTAAAGGGGAAGGAACATACTAAATGATGAATTCTTGAAAAATATTTTTGGTTCAAGCGCTAAAAATTTTGGATATGACAAATTTCCATCGTCTTTTCTTCGACTGGATCATATCTTCCCGGAAAATCCAATAATATAAAAAACTTTAGAACATTTTGCCTGGCTGTTGTGTCCCAGTTCTCATCATGGTACAGAACTCTTCGTAGTTGATTCTTCCATCCTAGAAAAAGAAGTTCTCGTTTGATTAGATACAGTTTTTCAGAAAAAAATAGTTGAACCTAACATTTATAAGGATAAACATACATTATCCGAGTCAACTTCAGAGATAATTTCCTTTATGGTGGCTGCATCGCCCATTCCATACTCTTGCATGGCAGTTTCAAGTTCATCTCTTGTGATGAACCTGTAACAAAGTATGGAAATACTTCATTCAGTCCTTTATCATGCTAAATTTCGAAGGGCTGTCTTAAAACGCTTACCCGCTATTATCTTTATCAAAGTATTGGAATGCTTTGTACAGATGTTCTTCCCTTTCTAATCTGTGTCTGTGCATTGTCGCGGTAACAAACTCAATGTAGTCAATCGTCCCATTTCCATCCACATCAGCCTGGAAGAATTGAAATTAATCGAATTATAGTACTTGACAATCATATAAACACACATACACGTGTATGTATGCATATCTTACAGCGTCCATTAGCTGTTCAACTTCAGCCTCAGTGAGTTTTGAGCCGAGTCTAGCTAATCCGGTTTTAAGTTCTTCGTAAGTGATACTGCCACTGTTGTCGGTATCCATGTTTGTGAACATTGCTTTAAGCCCTTGAATTTCTTCTGCAGAAAGATTTTCCGCAATGACCTGGAATGGATCATCGGCATACATTATAACAAGTGGGGGCGTGTAAAAAGATTTCTAGATTAAAAGTTCAATTTATATAAACTGTTGCGAAGGATCGGAACTTCAAGTACCTTAAGTGCAAGTTTTTTAAGCTTGTTCATTGCCCTGAATTGCTTCATCCTGGAGAGAACTGCACTGTCTATAGGTTTATCTGATGCTTCTCCCCCTTCTCTAATCCAAGGATGCTCTATACAGGCACCGAAATCAGTAACTTTAGTTGAAGAGAGTAGATAGTTTTTGCAGATATTTGTAGAATTGAAGAACAGAACAAGGAAAGAGTTAGCTCTGCTAAACATAAACGTTAAGACATAGTTGGTAATAACGGCGAACTCAAACTTTTGAAAACTGCAGTCACTCAAGCACAACATTTAGATCATTACGCACATGGTCGTGTTGCTCCCCAACATAAAGATCGAATTAGGACAATTGTGTGGAACTAAGTTGGTGCATTGTTTTATTTTCTTCAACTATCTTTAACGGTTAACCCACAGAATTAGAAAGCAGACAAACCTCTTTGTTGAGAAAGAGCACATGTACAATAAAAACTAAAAGAGAAATGTGAAGTAGAATCTGTTCCCAAAGAAAGGCATACCAAGAACTTCGGCAGCTGTAATTCGTTTCTTCGGATCCTGAGTCAGCATCCTATGGACCAGATCCTTGGCGCTAGGTGAAATCGAGGGCCAAGGTTCACTTTCGCAATCAATTTGTCCTCTAAGTACAGCATGAAATATTCCCTTCTCAGTTTCTGCAATCGGATGTCATCTCAATTTTCAGCTATCAGAAAATTAGACAAAAGACAAGTTTGACAGATGGATTTCTTACCAGCCCAAAATGGGGGCACACCACAAAGTAATATATATAGCATGACTCCTGCACTCCATATGTCAACTTCTTTTCCATATTTGCGCCGTAAAACTTCTGGTGCTACGTAGTAGGCACTCCCTACTACATCCTTGTATATTTTTCCTGCAGGTTATGGCAATGCAATAATAATGTAATGAATATTCAGGTTTGCCTTCTTCTCTCTGTATGTGCGGGAAAAAATCTTGAACTGAATACAACATGGGGATCACAAATCATACGCAAGAGCTCATTATTCATGTTTAAAGCAAAAGTCAACGATTTTTAGCCTCACCCACATTAAGCTTAACTTTGACTTTTTTTTTAAAAAAAGTATGTAATCTCAATAAGAAAAGCTGAAATCACACCAGAAGAGCTCAAACCGAAGAAACCCAAAAGATTGTCAGTAGAAAAAGTTGCTCAAATTTATATGCCACTTCATGATTTATTAAGAAGACAGGTGTGATCATAAGATTGTAATCCGTTGAGATTATCCCCTTTCAATATGGACTTTATCATATGTAAGCATCCCATCGCATGCTCCTAAATATATCCAAGCATAAAGTTGACGTTGGATCTTAGCAACAAACAAACAAATAAAGAAAAAAAAATTGTCAAATATCAATGAATAAAACAATGGTCGGAAGAAAATCCTTACCTTCTTCAATAAAAACCGATAGCCCGAAATCTGTTGCTTTCAAGAGAGAATGTTCACTCTTATCTGATAACAAGAAATTCTCTGGCTTAAGATCCCGGTGCATCACGCCCATAAAATGGCAAATGTGCACCACGTTCACAATGCTCCTGCACATGGAAGCCGCGTCCTTTTCGTTGTAATGTCCCTTGGCAATAATCCGATCAAAAAGCTCCCCACCTTCACACAATTCCATCACCAAATGCACCGAATTCTTATCTTCATAAGCACCTTTGAACTCAACAATATTAGGCTGCCCACTCAAATGCTGCATTAGCTGAATTTCTCTCCTCATATCCTCTTTGTCATTCTTGGTGACAAGTTTCTTCTTGGAAATGGACTTGCAGGCATATTTTTGATCAGTTCTGATATCAGTACATAGATACGTGACACCAAATTGACCCCTTCCCAGTTCTGATCCGAGGTTGTAATGTGCCGTAACATCCTCGTACGGCTTCCCAAGAATTGTGTTGTTTGGTTTGTGAATCGGTGGTTGAGGGTGTCCAGGAGGAGTTACGTGTGGCAATTGAGCTGCGTAGCCCGGGGACATGGTGAATTGAATTGGGGTGTTATTCTGGTGGATCCCATTTCTTGATTTTCGCCCCTTAGCATTTGACTTAGCATCTGTCTGTTTGCTTACGCAGATCCCCATTTTGATCCTCACAAAATAAAAAATTTCGAGCGAAAGAACAGAAACAGGTATGAATCAGGAAAACGGAAAGTTTGGATCAAAGCAAAGGAAATGGATCAAAAGCATATATGACAAAAATGTACGTATTTCTTCAAGAACAAGGCCCAGATGGGACTTTTTATTGGGAAAGAAAAGGCTAAAGTTTAAGGAAGAGAACGAGTTGATTTCGTATTATTATTATTTTATTTTAAAAAAAAAATTTCATCTTATTAATTTTGTGAAAAGTGTGAAGCGTAACTCGGTCAGCCCTTTTTTCACGAGCGTATGGAGCTAAGTCATGTAATTCTTATACTTTGTTCGTGCAGTGGTGATTCGATCGTAAACTGATATATTGAGTGTTTGTCTAACGCTTTAAGACGCAATAAATTTTACTAAATCACACATTGACATTCCAGTCGTGATCTGGCGCATTGAATGCGTGTGAGGCGTTGTACGACTAAGTTTTATTAAGTCGAGTATTAAGTTTTACAAAGTCGCGAACTTGAATGTTAGACATTCTTAATAATATAAGTTTTTTTTAATAAATTCATATTATTACAAAATATGTTGAAAGCTTGAAACACAAATGTAATATTTGGTTTCATTTTTGAATTCATTATCTTATGACCAAATATTAATAAAATTTATTTTCATTTTTCATTCTTTAAAATATATTTTTCAGAGAACAATAATTATCCCTATTAGGAGAGCGATCGAATAAAAGATTTGAATTGCGTTGTAAATAAATAAAAATTATGTATATATATATATAGGCGCACTAAAACGTACCGCGTCTGTACCCGTCCACACACCAGCATCTAGTGACTTAGTGTAGGAGTTGAAATCTTCTTTATAGTTAACGGAATTACCCAAGAAAGCGCCTTCCTACGATGTTACCTTATTGAACCAAAGTGGGATTAAATATATAATTAAGTTTGATATTATTATTATTTTAATATATTTGTGAAAGGATTATAAAATTATGACAAATATAATATATGATTCTTATTGTAAAATAATTTTTTTATCGGACTTTTGAAACGCCAAGAAACTAGGGCTGCTTACCGGACCGGGTCAAACCGGACCCGGCCCGGATTCGGACCGTTAAGTCCGGTCCGAAACCGGAACCGGTTAGAAACCGGTCCGGGGCGGTTCCGAAGAACCAAACCGGTAGGACCGCCGGTTTCGGTCCTACCGGTCCGGTTCCGGTTCCAAAACCGGAACCGGTAGATTAAAAAAAAAAAAAATAAAAAATAAAAAAAAATAAAAATTGTTGAAGGCAACGTTAACATTTGTTAACGTTGCCTTCAACGTTAACAATGTTAACGTTGGCAACGGCTCTTAGCCGTTGCCAACGTTAACTTTTATTTTTTATTTTTTAAAATTTTTAATAAAAAAAAAAACTATAAATAGGGGATGTTGTGTTGTGTATTGTTTCATAACAATTCTTGTAACGAAAATTACTTCACTCTCATATTTTTCTCTCAATTGTGCTATTTACAATTTACTTATAGTCTTATATCATAATGGCATCTTCATCTAGCAGTGGTGCTGGTCGTAGCCGGGGTCGTAGTCGGGGTCTCGTTCCGGGTCGTCTATCACTGAGTTCATCTTCTGCAATGAATTTGCCTGTGCCAATTCCTGAGTTAAATGAAAGTTATGATTTTTTTGCTGACCTCGATGTTGGTGGTTCTTCTATGAATGTCGAACCACAACAACCCCAACAACCTGCCGAACCTGTTGCTGCCCAAGCCCAAGAAAGACAACATGTGGAGTCATCCGGAGCCACTACAGCAGCAAGTAGACTACCTACTCGTGCCAAAAGAAGTAAGATATGGGATCACTTTGAACTCGGTCAAAAAGAAGGTAATAATGAATCTGTTGCAATATGTAAATTATGTAAGATCCAGTATTCATATAAAGCCGGTGGTTCCAGTGGAGGCACCGGAACATTTAAAAAACACTTAGTAAAAAAACATAATTTTGATGAGACAACATTACAACCATTAAGTCGAGAAGCAACACAAGCACAAATTAATGTTCTTACTGGCACGAATTTTATTTTAACTGCTGAAATTAATCGTAGGTCACTTGTTAGATATGTGATCAGATGTGAACTACCTTTTATACAAGCTGAACGTGCTGGTTTTATTGAATTTGCTTCGTCTATACAACCCATGTTTAAACATATATCCAGGCACACACTAAAAAGAAATTGTATGGACGTATTTGTTGAATATAGAAATACATTGTTTCAACATCTTTCTAGTTTGCCTTGTAGGGTTAGTTTAACAACTGATATTTGGACAAATGTAAATTCTGATTCATATCTTGTTGTCACTTGTCATTGGATTGATGATAATTGGTGTATGCAAAAAAGGATTTTGTCTTTAGATGAGTTAGATTGTGCACATACTGGTTATGTAATTGCTAAATATGTATTCAACACTTGTAGACATTATGGAATTCAGGATAAGGTATTTTCAATCACATTAGACAATGCTGCGAATAACAATGCTGCGATGCGTGATTTAAAGACCTATCTTAAACCAATGCTTGATGGTATTTTTTTTCATGTTAGATGTGCATGTCATGTGATTAATTTGGCTGTTAAAGTTGGTTATGAGGACAATCACTCAGCATGTATTGACAAAATGAAATACTGCGCTAAATGGTTACGCACGAGCCGTGTTAAGCGTGATTGGAAACAATTATGTTTATCTAATGATTTAAAGCATCTTCTTTTTCCATCACCAATAGAAACTAGGTGGAATTCGTTGTACAATTTGTTGAATGCTATGTTACCTTACAAAGATATTTTAACTCCATTTTATAATTCATATCAAATGACTGATAGCGATGAAAGTATTTATTTGACTGATGAGGATTGGGAATTTGTTGAAAATTGTGTATCATTGTTAGGTACTTTCAAAGAAGCGACGGAACGTTTCTCTGGTGTTACTTATCCAACTTCCGTTTATTTTCTTCCTTTAGTATTTAACATGTTTGATAAATTTATAGAATTTAGAGATGACTATGACTTGCATGCTTTTGTTAATGCAATGGAAACTAAATTTATAAAGTATTGGGAACAAATCCCACCCGTGCACTGCATCGCAACATTGCTAGATCCTAGTCAATGTTTATCTTCATTTGAGATATTTTTTGAATATTATGCTAAATTTTTGGGGAAGGTTGTTGACGATCAAAAGACGTCTACAATGCAATCTCTCCAAAATATGTTTCAATTGTATTATAATCAACAGGCAAGTGAATCATCGCAACAAAGGCCTGTTGAAGAACAACCCCAAGCTCAATCTAAAGGTGGGGGCATCAATTTGCTTAGATTGCTGGGCAGGAAAAAACTTAAGGGAAAAGGACCTTCTACTAGCACGTCGACTGAGTTGCAAATTTATCTGAATTATCAATTTCTAACCGAAGACAACTTCGACGTCTTACAATGGTGGAAGTCCAATGCAGCACAATTCCCTATCTTAGCCAAAATGGCTAGAGACGTGTATGCTGTACAAGCTTCAAGCGTCGCTTCTGAATCGGCATTCTCAACATGCGGCCGTATTATTGGAGACTACAGAAGTAGTCTATCAGCTGATTCGTTATGCATGCTCACGTTACTTAAAGATTGGTTTGAAGCAGAATGCAAAAATAGAAGAGATGGGACGGTTGACGAATTCGTAAATCATTATGACGAGCAAGAAGAAGAGATAGCCAAAACAATAATTATCAATTATGAAGACTGCTAAGTACTAAATTGTAATATTTTTTTATTTAGATTTTCAATTGTCATGTCTTTACAATTATTTGTATTCTAGAAGTATTTAAACACATAGACATGTTTAAATAACCCATAAAAATTGTTAAATTTCTAATCCCTTTAAAAATTACCACTTTATTTAGATTTTTTTTTTTTTTTTAAAATAAGGCGTAACTACGCCACTTTGGAGGCGTAGTTACGCCTCTTAAAAAAAAAGCCGTAGCTTAGGCGTAGCTACGCCTGAATGGGGCGTAGTTACGCCTAATTTAAAAAAAAAAAAAAAAAAAGCTAAAATCCGATAAACCTCCGAATCAAACCGGAACCGGTTGGAACCGGAACCGGTTCGATCCGGTTCCTTACCGGACCGGACCGGTTCCGCCCATAACGGGGCCGGAACCGGCCGGTTCCGGACCGGACCGGACCGGTTCCAACCGGTAAGCAGCCCTACAAGAAACCACGAACGAAATGGTTGAGTGTTTCCAATACACAAGTGGCTTGGCTAAGGATCAAGGTCAATTCATGCAGCCTACAACGAAAAGAACATATTTCACAACATTTGTGCAGTACTTTTGTTTTTTAATGAACTTGACGGGCCCATAGGAATTTCACAGATAAGGACATCTCATTTCGTCCTAACAAATAATAATAATAATATGATTTAATCAAACTTAGCGATTATTATTATTTTTAGCAGATTATATTAAGCAAAACATTGGTACAATAGATACAATTGGCTTTCGTTGCCAACTAAAATAACTCGCCTAGTTAGATGCGAAGAAAGAGGGCTAAATGAACAAAGCTGCACAACACAAGTACAAGGATATGTCCAAGAGAAAGCAAGGTCCGCCATAGCTGAACCAAGTCCCCTCAAACCATGTCTCAGGAGACGACCGAATATGTGAACTGTCTTCCAAAGATTGAAGGTACACATACAAGGAGATGAGAGACGAAAACTGATGAGGACGAAAAATGTGCATGCTCTCAAGCCCAAGTCCCAAACAGAAGAACGACCATTGAAGTACTCTAAAGAATGTCGCACAAAACTTGGAAGCCCCACAGTCAAGGGCAATCCAGCACCCAGTAGGGAAGCAAATCCATTAAACCATCCACATCACACCAAAACAAACACCAAATATGTCATGTCTCGATATGACGTATACATGTGTAAAATGTTTATGGTGTCATTATGATTTATTACAGTACGATATGGACTCGGGTTCGGATTGAACCGAGTAGGAATAAAGCCATGTATGAATGACTTCTCATTGAAAAATAAAATACATGTGAGAATCAAATAAATGAGTTCATAACATAAACATATGATTTATGGATTTAATAGGGAAGAGTCATGAAGTTGTAGTGGGATATGACCTTGGTGCACATTTAGCATGCATTTGAAGATGTATTATCATGTGTATTTGAGTTGAAAGTGCATTAGAATGTACATGTGAGTTGCATTACATAATACATTTGCCATGAGTTTGAAGGGAATTACATGCGAATGTGAGTTTGGAATTAAAGGTGAGTATTTAGATGTAAAATCAGATTGTAAACACACAACTCACCTAAACTCACCTACAAATCTCTACATATTCTTTGGAAGCTTTTGAGGGTTTGGTTGAGAGTTATACTTTCAAAGATCTTTGTACACTAAGAAGAAGTGATTTACTTGGTAAGGAGAATACTCTTTCACTTACTTTGTCATGGTATTGAGTTAATGGAAAATAGAAGCATGTGATTACTAGTTTGTATGCTTTGAATTGAAAGTTGTTCTCATGCAAAGAAATGAATTGTATGATGAGAGAAACATGTTGATATGTTATTAGAGATTTCATGGAACATGTTTAAATGTTGAGTTTTGAAGGGAAGAAGAAACACCAAGAAAGAATTAGAAAATCGCCATGTTTGTTTTTCTGAAAACAGAGGAGGCGATCGATCGCTACGTTGGAGGCAATCGATCGCCTATGGCTAAACATGGGAATGGCGGTGCTTGAGCGATCGATCGCTTCAAGTAGGCAATCGATCGCCTCAAGGCAAAATGGTTTTCAAAGGGGAGGCGACCGATCGCCTCAAATCATGAGATCGATCGCCAGGGTTAGGTTTTAAAAAATGTTATATTTTGTAGAGTTTGATTTTAATGCCTATCATAACATGATATATTATTGGCATTGTTGTAGCACCATCACAGGGGACATGACAACGAGGCAATTAGCCAGTGACGACTGATTTATCTCGTTTGTGTCGCTTTACAGGTACGTGTTGACGTACGGAGTATAGATATTGTGTGATGATGTTATGAGATTGATATCATATGAATTGTGTTGTGTTGGTATCATATGATTGGTAGTATCATATGCATGTACATTCATGGATATCATGTAGTTGAGATGGATGAGGTATATAAGTTAGCATTATAGATATACGGCTGGTTTGGGTATATGCTCGGGTATGCTACGTTAGCATTAGAGATATTCTCCTGATTTGGGTATATGCTCGGTTATGCTACATATACTTGGTATGAGAGATATACGCCGGTTTTTGGGTATATACTCTGTCTATTATCACATATGAGTACGGTACTATGATGTGTGTTGCTAATATGAAGATGTGATGTGGTTCCACTGACATATTGAGCTGAGATAGACATATCATATTGGTCTCGTGATAATAGGGTGATAGTTGAGATATGTCGACATGGTGCATTGGTTGATGCATGATACAGAGCATTCACAGTGGATATGATGTCTATTGTACTTTATCATTGATATTGTGTTTTGATAGCACAAGATAATGGTTTATCTATACTCACGTTTTGTGAATGTTTCTGTAGGATTTCATAGATGTGGGAATCGTGAGTCTTATTCCGCTGCGAGGTGAACCACTGCATAGGAGTTGTACTAGATTAGGTTGTTAATTATACATGTAATGTATATGTGAAAAAGTGGTTTTTGTACTAGTGATATTGGTACATCTGTAACAACCTATTAGTAAGAAACTCTTAAACAGTGTATGAATTACTTAATTCTGACTCACGTATGTATGCTTAATTAAATACATAATGGATTAAGTAACGAGGACCCCACAAAATAACAGCAACACGGATAAACCAGAAGACCAAAAAATGCAGATACTAACAGCAGGCAAAACACATAATGAAAACTACCTAGAAACATAACAACTACACAAACATATATGAGACAAATAGAAAGCAAAAGGAGGTACCTAGCACGCCTGAGAAGGCGTACACCAAATACTGCCCGGGAGTCCCCAAACCCCAGGCAAGCATACCAAAGAGCCTCATGCCGACCGGCGGGGTTGCGACGCAACCACCGCCAAACCATGGGACAACCACCAAAGCTGTACAAAAAGGTCGGAACAGAAACCCCATTACCGAGCACCATGACGATCCAGATTCATCATCACTGAAAGCCCCATAGCCGCCAAGACCGCTCACGAAACCCCCACCACCGCCATCTTCACGGCCAAATCCATCCCCACCACCACCACCATCTTCACGGCCAAACCGATCGCCACCACCATTATCACCGCCACAGCCTTGTCCTCCTCCACCACCGCCAAAACCACCCCAACCCTGAATAACACCGCCTGCACCATCCCCAAGGCCACGACCTACACCACCACATATAACGCTAGCTTCACCCAAGCCACAACCAAAGCCAAAACCATAACATAGACCACCTGTTGCTCCATGTCTGAACCCCCAGCCAAGCCCAAACCCACCGCCGAACCCCCCTCCTCCACCAAGACCCCCACCGAGAGCAACCCACAACCGGCACTGCCGCCTAACTCCCTTCCAGCAAGGGCAAGCCCACCACCAGATCCAACCCCTAACCTAGGGGTGCTTATCGGTCGGGTCAATCTGGAGCCGGCCCGGAACCGAACCGGTTAGCCCGGTTCAGAACCGGAACCGGGCTAACCGGTTCCAACTCGCTCAGGTAAAAAATCGGTCTGGAGCGGTTCCGTGTTTTGGAACAGGTAGCACCATCGGTTCCGGTTCCTGAACCGGAACCGATATTTTTAACAAAATTTTTTTTTAAGCAACGAACCGGACCGGATCGATCTGGAACTGGTTGGAACCGGAACCGGATCCGGATCCGATTCGGTTTCTTAACAGATCGGACCAGATCCGTGCTTAACGGACCCGAAACCGGCCGATTCCGGACCTGACCGGACCTGTCAAATCCGTTAAGCACCCCTACCTAACCCATCACCAAAAACAACATAAATCGCATGAGTGAGACAAAAGTGAAGCAGAATGAGCAATAACCTACCCAAGAGAGTATAGAAATAGCCATGGCGGCACTGAAAATCCACAAGGGAACCCTACAGCACAAAATATCAAACTTAGCGATTATAGGCGAGCAACATTTTGATTAAATAGTATTAATTGATCGAACCAAATTAATTTATAATTTTGGTCAATTCAAAAATTTGATTTTGTTTTTTTTTTAAATAGGTTTATTCGATTTGATTTCGATTTTTATTCTAAAAATATCGATAATGAATTATTTAATATATATTTATATTTAAAATATCGATAAATTCTGTTACTGAATAATTAACCGATATTTTGTTTGATTCGGTTAATTTGATATTAAAAAAGAATTGGTCTGTTCAATTATTGTAAAAAAAAATAATTTGGTTAATTCGATTTTTGAAATTTGGTATTATCATCATGCTCACCCTATATGTATATAGAACTACTCGACTTTTTTGCTTCTTAGAACTGTTTTTTTTTAGAAATAAGATAATAAAAATCAGCACTAAATATTCTTTATTTTAAAAACTGTTTTATTTAAAAATGTATTTGAATTATTGTTATCAAATCATAATTCATACTAATATTCACAAAAAGCGTGATGAACCATAAATATCAATAAGATGTTACATTATATCTCTTTATCTTCCTCAATGAACCAAAGAATAAAAAATAAATCCCGGAATGATCTGATAAATAAATGTTAGAAGGGGCCGAATTTTTTTTTCGGCGAGTCCCCATCGACGCTCAAGTTAGGTGATAGGAGATATGGAGAAAATCTGTAATTGAGTAAATGTTATGTATATAGATTAATCATACTTAAAATTATGAATCAATTTGCTATTTATAGAGGCTGTTTTATGGGTGTATAGTTTGGACCAGTAAGACCACGAAGCACATGACACCTAAATCTCGGACCTCGTCTATTTAAGCTGGTAAGACCACGATCCACATGACCCATTAATTTGACCACGTCTATTTAGACAGATCCATATGACACATAAATTTCGGACCACCTATGTCTTATGAGATCCGATGCTGACCTATTCTTCAACCTGTTTTGTCAGGGGCATAATATAGCCGAAAGAGTACGTTGCAAAAGGTTGGTATCCGCATGAAATCAATTAAATTCAATATAGTTCCGTTCCTCAGGTAGGCTATATGGACAAATGAGATCAAACAGGTTCCTAATAGATCGGATTATCAGGTCGGCTTGATGACCAAATGAGATCGGTCAGGCTCTTAATAGTTCGGATAATCAGGTCGGTCAATGGATTCGATCTCCACGAGTATCACATATATTTAATTTATTAATAGCAATATGTTATAATATTAAAACATAGGATATTGAGTTAATGAAACATTGGGACGTTAAGGTTGCGATGAATAAAGAAAAGGTGAAAATATCCTTTTATAAAACAAATATAAAAATGAAACGATAGGCATTTGATTACATTTATAACAGCTAAGGAAAGAGAACTGAATTAATGATTTATCCTTTTCACTATAAATTTGGCCCTGTTTGATCGATGGGGTCGTCTAATATTGTTATTATTATTACAGAATTAACCTTTTAATGTGCTGGTGTTGACTTTAATAATATTTGTCAACTTGAAGTTTAAATGAAGAAATAATTGTAAGGTTGGCATCTAATTTGTGGGTCTAATTCTATGATGGGTTGCAATACAGTGTGTAATACCCTTGTCCTATATTGGTTGTGGATGAAAATTTAAAGTGGTATATAAAGGCTTGCAATGGACTATTATGACAACTCGGGTTAACCATTTTCGTAGAGCGATGACAGATACGAAGTAGTTGCTATAGGAGCCCATTGTGCAGTCGCGCTTGCGCGGGCCTGGGCCGGGGCGTGACAGAATGGTATCAGAGCCTGTCACCGGCAGAAAACACCGGGGAGATAAGTGTTATACGGGGCAAAGTGCTACGTGCGTGGGAGCCACCTCTTGAGCCTAATGGCAAAGTGCTACACGACGGGGGCCACCTCTTGAACCTGCGGGGTAAAGTACCACGTGCGTGGGAGTCATCTATTGAACATGTGGGGCAAAGTGCCACATGACGGGAGCCACATCTTGAACCTATATCAGCCACCTCTAGATTCTCGGTGACGGTGGATCGATGAGTTAGGTCGCGACGAGGATGTTACGTTCTAAAAGAGGGGTGATTGTAATACCCTTATCCCACATTGATTGTGGATGAAAATTTAAAGTGGTATATAAAAGCTTACAATGGACTATTATGGCAACTTGTGTTAACCATTTTTGTAGAGCAAGGACGGATACGAAGAAGTTGTTATAGGAGCCCATTGTGCAGTCACGCTTGCGCGGGTCTGGACCCAAGGCATGACACAGTGTTCCTATCATATTTATAAAACAATAACTTCGACACCAAAAACCTAGCGTAATAGCTGTCACCATCTCTACAGTGAGATTGATTCATGTTTAAGTCTTGTAAATTAAACTCTCATCCCAATGATTAAAAAAAACTTCTCAATGTCACCATCGACTACTGTACAAGAACTAATGAACAACTAATATTACATCACATAACTTAGGTTCAGTTTTCCAAAAGTTTTAATCAATAACATATATTTACAGTTTTTTATATTATATATATATATATATTATATATAATATTTTATATTGCATTTCAAGATAACACATGATCCCATTATTGTTTCTGGTTGGATCGGAGTTCAAAGGTAAGAATTATCTGTACGCGTCTCTGCTTTGCCGAGACACGTTTTCTTCTCAAATATCATAACGTGCAAGCAATAACATAATTGCAACCATCCAAGACGCGTTTCTCAAGTAGCAATTTCACTTGAATAATGCCTCCCCTTTGAGTGCCAAATCTAAATAGACGAGATAGTTTAGGCACATCGGGCATAAGTGGGACATCGTATTCTTGTATATTTATCAAGTTATGTCTGAACAATTATATCTTGGGACGCTCCTTATTGATCAACCTTAAACTCACTTTCTGATTGCGATTGAGGTCTTGATTTCTCCACAAAAATATGCACCAAGCATCAAAGTATAGAAAATTGAGTTGAAATAATATTTTTCATGATATCTTCATGGTCGTCAACTTGGTGGTTCGATAACAAAAGTCATGGCGAATGCATGTGTTACCTTGGCAGCAGGTGCCCCCTCAAAATTATTAATTTTTTGGACTTAAGTTTTAAGACTCGTCCTTATCATAATGTTTTGGTTCATTAAATATTGTAATGTGATACTTTGATCAGTAAAGTTTTAAGAAAACTTAAGAATTATATCAAGCCGTTTAACTTTAACTATAAAATTAACGGTGATGACTAATTTTCTAATATTTTTAAAAGTTTAGGGACTAAAAATGTGAAATGTTTAGGATCACTAAGGAAAGGTTATATTGGTAAATTATAGGGACTAAAATGTGAAATGTTTAGGATCACTTCTACATATTAGATCAATTATGAAATTAATTACTATTTAATTGAAAATATATTAAGAGAGAGCGGCGTGTAATCTTTAATTTGGATATTTGAATTTATTTTTCTACAATTAATCTCAACTTCAACTTTAAAAAATAAAATAAATATGAAGGATAATTTTGAAAATCAAATATCTTTCATAAATTTATTTTCTATTTACCAAGAAAATACATCTTATAATGATAAATTTGGAACTCCTAAAATAGGATTTAAAATATAAGCTCGAATTCACTAAAAAGAAAAATAAAAAATATTAAAAGTTAAAATCGGACTCCTAATATACTAAATAACTTAAAAGTAAATAAAAATTATTAATAGATAATTTTGAAAACCATCCTAATATATCGATGAAAATATTTATTTTGCAATAAAGTTTTAATTTTCATGAAGAGAAATTTATCGATGAAAATAATA
The DNA here is from genome assembly GCA_907163345.1 of Haberlea rhodopensis. NCBI lineage: Eukaryota > Viridiplantae > Streptophyta > Magnoliopsida > Lamiales > Gesneriaceae > Haberlea > Haberlea rhodopensis. The sequence goes on from CAJQUN010000072.1 coordinate 903,572, forward strand.
TGTAAATATTCAATTTTCAAAAAAAAAATCAAATAAAATTTATTAAAATACTAATGGGAGAGACCTTCCAACATTCGCAAACGCAGCTAGGTGCCTAGGTTCCATAAATTAATAAGCATAAGATCTTTCGAGTCTTTCTTTCTAGCACAAATCACTTAAGCAGCATACATTCAAGATTCATTATATACAATCAGTTATGACCCTTATTTTGATCGGAAGAAGCAATTCTCGTGCGAGAAGTGCAGTTTCTTGACCGTATCAAACCCGACCAGAGCCCACCAAATGTAAAATGAACATTTCCACCTCAGAAAACCAGTAGAACCTCGTAGTGAAAATCTGTGTGTATCTCATTCAAAATGGATATATGGATAAACCAAAAAGAAGGGAACAAAAGAAAATGTATGGACTAGCAAGAAAAACGAAATAAAGTCAAAATCTTGTATGAGAAGAATGGCCTATCTCAAAAAGCCACATCTGACATTGTAGGCTCGAAAATCACGCATACTTTGCATTAAAGAAACCAATAGATCTTGAAACTGCAATAGGCCGTAATACAGGGAAGAAAGGCTGTGAAATAGGACTGGAGCTTGGCATCACAAATTGCTGAGGTCCATTTGCTATAATTGGTGGAGTCATGCACAGCTGCAAAGCCTGAGCCGAAGCATTTCCTGTAACGTAAATGCCTTTCTGGTTAAACTTTCCATTTAGTTTGCATAACAATACAATTTCTTGCAGAAATTAATCACCAACACTTTTGGAATAAAGTGTTTGGTTGGCGAGGGAGATGTGGTTGAACAAGGTCAGTTTCATACATTTGTAGAGTTGTATCAAAGCATATCACAACAAACTTTCCATGATGGATTTAAATGGTTCATACGTAATTTATCTAGCTCACAGGAATCTACCTTGGTTCTTGGGAAGATGTGGAGCTAAAAGAAACCGTGAAGTTGGTTGAGAGAACCCTAATGCATGCTAGAACTACCAGGAAAAAGATTGACCAAGTTATAGAGGAGCGAATTGAGAGACAAAAAGTGTCGTCAAAATGACAAGAAAGAACTCTTGACATTTGCAGTTAGTTTTAGTTTGTGATGTGCAAGGGGAAAATAACTATAATCGACAAGCATAGTAAATTATAACTGCTGTCTTGTGAAATATCAAATATATCAACAAGATGTCCCACTCATCCAAGTGTAATCAGAGAACAAGAATGACTTTGGATCCCTAGCTGTTCCATTGCAAAAAACATACAGCACTAACACAAAGATACTGTGGTAAATGGAGCGTAATTAACAGAAGGACATACATTTTGTGGAGGCCCTGTTTGAAAATTGTGGTACTGGCCAGCATACCTAACATGTCGTGTCTTGTTCACTACTTGCCCAATAATCTACAAATACAGAAAAAGTCAGAAATAAGAGAAAATGGCTGTATGATTAATAGGGAAAATGAGGCAGGAACAAGAGTCCACATAGAAGAGTAAAACCTTCAAGGCGATGTTTGGATTTGTCTCCCAAAACATGTTTTCCAACCCCGAAAATAAAATCAAACATACATCATATTCTCCGATACAAACCTCAGAAACTCATTTTCATCTCGTTTCACATCACCCAACATAATTATTACTCTTAACATTGGTATATATCACTCTTAAAAAAAAACTCATATTTTCAAATTTTTAAAAATAGCACCTAAATATATATGGAGTGACATCATCGATCAAACACATTCCTATAAGAATACATAAATATCTCACCTTGTTTGGTTTTTATTCTTTTTATCTCCTCCAGACTCATTAAGTTTATTCCTCTCTGGGCATTCTTTATGCCCCACGATAGCTTCATCCATGCCCTTTTCCCCTCCAGATCCAGTAAGGCCATTCGCAGGGAGCTGAACCTCCTGGACATAGGGAAAAAAATAGTCGAAAAAAATATTATATCAAACTTCTAAATGCAAGTTAACACATAAATTTTTAATTCTGAAAAGTAAAGACTACATGATGCCTTAGCAACAACTTGCACAAAATTTTCTGACGGGACTATAAGCTATGTTGCACGGATACGGATACGTGGATACACAGATACGGGTACGATTGCACGAGATTTTCGAAATTTGTAGGATACGATACGTCCAGATACGACAAATTTTATTAATTTATTTATATATATAAATATATAATTAATAATATTTGTAAAAATCAAGTTTCAAGCATATAATCAACATTAACACATTACAGATCAGAATAAAGTTGCAAACTCACCAACTTCACGGTAAAATATTAATCCAGGACATCTAAAAATTTCAAGCATATAATTGACATAAACACATTAAAGTGGTTAGGAAATAGGGATTTAGTTAAATAATTTAATTTTAATTACAGTTTCAACCCTATTTTTAAAAAAAATTCGAAAATTCCCGTATCTAACCCGTGTCGTATACGGTCAGCGGCTTATCTTGACCGTATCCGAAATGTATCCGAAATAAAAACTTATTTTTTGTCCCCAGATACGCCATGTGGCGTATTCGATACGTATCGGTGCCGTATCCGCGCGTATCCGTATTCCAAAAGTATCCGATACTTGACCGTGAAATTTTTTAGAGTATCGATACAACGTATACTATAAGTGTCTCTATCAGACTGCCTCTAACCACATTTACTTCTTGATTCCCCCTTCTTACTCATCGTGGCGTTCTTCAAAACAATAGCTATATCAACACACAAAATCAGTTGCAAAAAATAGATTTGATAAATTTCAACACCAACTTCCCCGTGCTCTCAAATTACTACCATAAGTAAGCAATACCCAAATATTTCGGCATGGCTGAGTTACAAGCAAGTATAAGTAACTTTGGGTTAGGGGTATACAAAAAACCACGGAATCCAACTCACCCGTATCAGCCCGTTTCAACATTCTAAAACAGAAGTTGCAAGTTGAAAAATTGAGCAACCTTTATTTAGGTGGACGAGTCGTGGATTGATGCACATCCACCCACCTAGACACTCAATCAGACCGCATATTTACATGTTAAAGTGTCTTAAATTATAAAATTAAATATTTTAGGAGTTTAAGTTGCAAATTTTAATTTTTGTACAATTTTTTTTAATCCGTTCTTTTAGTACATGATTTGGATATGTCAAGTTTTAGATGATGATAAAATGATTGACGATCTATAAAGTTGCAAATTGTTATTTTTATACCAATTTTTTAAATCAGTTTTTTTAGTAGATGATTTGGATATGTCAAGTTTTAGATGATGATAATATGATTGATGACATATAACTTTAATTATTTTTTATTTTCAGTTGCAAAGAATTTGATAATTATGTTATAGATAGAATTCCCGTTTACATGCTTTTACATCTTTATTATTTTATGTTGTTCTCTCATTTTATTTAGTTTATTTCTGTTTTATTATCATCAACAATGAATATTTTAGCTTAAAAACTTCTAAAATGTACTGATTGTAATTTACTTTCATTTAACCCACCCGCACTCACCAGCCGCCCGCATGTATTATGTCTACCCACCCATGTCCACACACATACGTCCACCATACTTTGGGCTAGTCTCAAAGAATTTTCAAATTCAAATTAAACAAGAAAACCGGGCCCGTGAGTTCATACAAAAATCTATCTCCTTAATCATTAAGTTTACTAATTATATAAGTTTTAGGACAATTAACTTAATCAATCTAATATCTTGAAAATATATTTTAAATAAAATTAAATATATATGTAAAATGATACATAAACACCAACTTATAGTTGAATCTAGGGTGAATTTCATATAGATCTCTTCTAGTTTTCATAATTATCGTTTTAGTATCTCTAATTTGAACAATAATATATATCTTCTATAGTGTTTTTTTTATATCAAATCACATACGATGTACAAACTAGAGGTGATATTATTGTATTACATATATTATCAAGGGAGATATATGTAATTGGTCAAACTAGATGATGTGTTATTGTAATACAACTATTCTACAAGGGAGACATATGCAATTATATATTTAATCTAATATAAATTGATTTTGAAAATATAATACTAAAATACTAAGTTATTTGATTCTAAAATATTTTGGGTCTGAATATTAATTCAAAATATTTTATATGTGTTTTTACATAATTTTAATTTAAGTTATATTTTATTTACACAACTAAAACTGATATTGTTTGTAAGGGTTTTAGAAACATAATAATATATTTATGGGGAAAATTACTTCTGTGGGTTTTCTAAAATAATTCTTTTAGAAATGGAGATCTATACTTCGAATATATGAATAGCACACTCCAATTAGTAATATTATTATAATTTATAATATATAAGATAAGATTAGCCATATTTTATTTTAGAAAATAATCAAATCAAGTATTTCAGTTTCTTTCAAATCACAGTAATCGCACATATTTCAATTCGATTTGATACGAAACCACAATTACTTTTACTTATGATATAAATTTATTTCAAATTTTCAATAAATAAACAAACTAATTAAACACAAAATTTATTATTATTATTTATACCAGATTTTATATTTACCTACCCATAACATGTACATATATTTCAGTTTCTTTAAATATTTTGGTTGAGAAATTTTTTGTATTGGTGTCCGAAATTTAACTATTGTATCTTCGTTATGTCGATGACTTATAACTCATCTGAAAACGATCGTAATTATGATCGAAAGGTCTCATATTCGAGTTTTCTTCCCCCACCCCTAATTTATAACTGTCAAAACGGTCTAGCCCGACCAAACTCACCTAACCAGCATCCCAAACGGGCCCAACCAGTTTGGGCCCACCCCGAGGCTGGCCGCAGGTTGGGTGGGCCAACCCACAGAAAATAAAAAAGAATTAAAACAAAACTTTAGAAAATAATTTCCAACTGAACTTGTCGAGTATGTAACTAATGCTAAGAGAATAATTGAGCTTGCTTCAGATTTTTTCTAGATATTAATCCTTTTACTAAAAATACTTGAATAAAGAATCAATATTACTCAATTTTGAAATGCATGTTGCAAACTTTCGAACACGATCAAGTGAAAAATATATTGTGGGTTTGATTTTTCAATGTGATATTTTGTTTCTATTTATGAATTGTGGATAAAGAAAAGAATAATCATTTTTAAAAAAAAAACGGATCAATCCATGGGCCAATCCGTCAAAACACGTTGCCCAAACAGGTTAGTTTGTATAGGCCCACAAATCTTTGCCCAATCCATCTATTTGATGGGTTGGATATCACTGACCCATTTTGACGTATTTACGGAACCCCATTTTGACTGTTTAAACACAAAAAAAGAAGTAAGTCGTGTCATCGTAATGCGATTTTGTGAGTCCACCTTACATCACCGATTCAATCAGTCCCCTCCGAGGCTTAAACGCCACCCCGTCCTTATCCAGTGAGACCCCGTCGAATAGCATCCCACAAATTGATTTTAATTTATCTCCGTTCATCTCCTTAGAAATCTTTCAAAATATTTAGGGTTTGTGTTTCCGGTTCCAGTTCAGAATGATGCAACAACCAGGAGGAATGGCGACGGATCAACAACACCCACCGCACCAGCAGCAGCAGTACACGGTGCAGCAGTGGATGATGATGCCGCCTGCGGCGCAGCATCATCCTCCCTTCCAGCCTCAGACGCAGCAGATCTGGCCACAGCAGCCACAACAACAGCAGTATGGGGCTGCGCCGATGAACGCTGCTTCCGCGGTGGCGACTAGTGGCTCCGATGAGATTCGATCGCTATGGATTGGGGATCTTCAGTACTGGATGGATGAGAATTATCTCAACTCCTGCTTCTACCATACCGGCGAGGTAAAATTTAAACTTGCGTGATGAAGCGTATGAACTCGCGGTTTGGGAGAATATTACGTGTTCTTGTCATTTTCTCATCGATAGTATTGTTCGAATCGAAGTGGTAGCTTTTTCTATTTGAGCCCCACATCACGAAGTATGAGACTTTAGAGTTGGAATATGATGTTCTCATGGTGTCTGGATTCTCATGGCTAGTGTTTAGTTTTCTTGGTCTTTGGGCTCTCCAACCTTCAAACTACATTTATGAGCTGCCATGACCTTAACAGAACCTTAGATTTTCCCATTACCGGGAACAAATAATGCAAAGAATATTAAATTATTTCACCTAGTTATCAAAAAAAAAAAAAAAAATTGGTGCCGCAGCGCCGCAAATAAGAACTTTTTCCTATGACTTTCAAATGTTACCTGTAGGAACTAAGTTTCTGTTTAGGTTTTTAATTTTTATTATTGTATTATTGTTACTTTCAAGAATTGTTTCATGTTATAATTTTCAAGATTGCATTCTATTTTGCTTTATACATTCACCAAAAGTTTAAACCTATTTGTGTCTAAGTAGAAGATTTATTTGTTCAGGGTGGGAGTGGGAGCGGGGATTGGTTTGATATGCAATTTCTTGCTTAATGCTGTAAGATAATTTCAATGTCTCTTGATTCATCAAAAGTTAGATGATCAGTGATTTGTTACCTTTTATTTTCAGCTTTTATCAGCTAAGGTAATCCGTAACAAGCAATCTGGGCAGTCTGAGGGATATGGGTTCCTAGAATTTAGTACCCATGCCACTGCCGAACATATATTGCAAACCTACAATGGTGCAATGATGCCTAATGCTGAGAGGAGCTTCCGACTGAATTGGGCCACTCCTGGGGCAGGGGATAAGCGAACAGATGACACACCTGAGCACACAATATTTGTTGGAGATTTGGCAGCTGATGTTACAGATTATGTACTTCAAGAGACATTCAAAGCTATATATTCGTCAGTAAAGGGTGCAAAAGTTGTGTTTGATAGAAACACTGGGCGTTCCAAGGGTTTTGGCTTTGTTAAATTTGGGGATGAGAGAGAGCAACAGCAGGCTATGGTTGAAATGAATGGTGTGCTCTGTTCTTCAAGGCCTATGAGGGTTGGGCCTGCGGCCAGCAAAAAACCTATGGTTGCTCAGTCTCCGAAAGGTTAGATTGATACTTTTCCATGACATCCCTTTTCTGCATCTATTATCTCTCGTGATAACAGAATTTACCATACCTTTTTTGTGTCCATTTTGTTATCAATTTTAAGATCGTGAGATGTGTTTTGTGTATCTGTAGATGTTTCAATTTACCTGAATAGCAAACAATTAGGTGCTCTAGACCTTCTTGTGAAGTTCTATGTTTTTTCAATATTTTAACAAACACTTTGGTTGTAAAGTGGAAAATGCTCGGGCTTGCTAAGTAATTCCATGGCAGTGATTAATCGGGTAAATAAATTTAGTTGTATTAAGTCGTAAAAAACTTGTGAAACTCATGTCTCAGAGCAGGCAAGAGATAGGCTCTTATTTATGGTGGCATGGATCCAATTCCTGTTTAATTGATCCCCTTGTAATGCATGGCCTCCTGTTAGGTCAGTTAATTTTGTCTCTCGATAAGATTCCTTGCTCATTTCTTTGTGGCATTTCTTGCTACATATACTCCTGTTTCATTTCCACCTTTTCTTTTAAGTTGACATTCAGTAAATGTCGCTTCTTCTGCATAGTTACACTCTACCACCGTTGTTTTCAGTTCATTTAGAACCACATTTCTCTTTTTAAGATGTATCTAGTAGGAGTCATTTATCCGAAGGTGAGTTTTCAGACAAGTGTAGGATGTCCAGAGTTCGAATACCTGCATATGCAGCCTATCTGCAACATACGCGTGAGTGGAAGTGTTGAGATATAAAATTATTGTCGACACACTTCTCATCACTGAAAAGTTTTGTGGACCAGTGTTTCTAACAGTCTCTGGTTAGTTTCTATGTACTTCATGACCTATGGCATTGGAAGTTTTTTTTACACTGCCTACACCTCTCATATGAAGATGAAATGGAACTTTGACCTTTTCTGTGATTATTTTTAACTTCTTTGCAAAATGTTGTGAAAAAGTTTGTCATGTCTATCAATAGAATAAAAGGCTGTATCAATGGTTTCAGCACATTATCAGAAGTGATGCAACTCTCTTATCAGTCACCTTTCTATTAATAACAACTGAAAATTTAGAAAAGAATTGTTTTCATCAGATAATTGGTAATTTTCTTTCGATTTGTTCAACCTTTTATTTTGGATTAGCTTGTCATTAGATTTAGCAACTTTTCTCATCCATGACTTTAGTCCCACTTACACATATGCAGGCTTTAAGCTCATTTTTATGGTTGTTGGACTACTACTTCTAGTTCATCATCACCTTGTATCATATATATTGCGAAGGCTTGGTGTTTCCTATGTAACGGAGCACTGCGAACTCTGAAATTTCATGTAGAGTCAATCATCTTGGTTGGCTTTTGTTTTGTGTTTTTTTTTTTGTGCATTATATATATATATATATATATATATATATATATATATATATATATATATATATATTGCGAAGGCTTGGTGTTTCCTATGTAACGGAGCACTGCAAACTCTGAAATTTCATGTAGAGTCAATTATCTTGGTTATATATATATATATATATATATATATATCAGTTCTTTTTTAGTTTATAACACTTTACGGTTTGGTGGTTCGATGGTCACAATGCTGCTGGGGATAATTAAATTGTGTTGCTCATGTTTTTTGTCGGTAAATTTTAAGCTGGTGGATTTAGTTAAATAGTTGGAATCTGTTCGCAGAAGTTTTGTTATTACTGTTTTTCACATTATGAAGGCGGATATTTTGAATTGATGGCTTATTTATATCATAGGAAAAGTGTTAACTGATTTACGCACAGTTTGGATTTGTAATTTAGCTGAGGAAGCAAAGCGGAAAATGACAGGATAAAGCATAAAAACACATGAGATTGGTTGGATCGTAAATGATATTGTACTCTTTGCTTCTTGTTCTCCCTACTTGGAGAGAGAAAATAATGCTGGATGAATTGACATTCTCGGGTGAAATGTTAAGTGCTTGTCCGATGATTTAAGTTAATACACTCAACTCAATCTGGCGACCTGATAATGCCTGAACGAAATGTCTTTGGATTTTTTTCCTTACATGGATTGTCTTAGTGAGCTGCTGCAAAAATGCAATGAAAAAAATTGGTTTTCGGTTTTAACATTTATTTGTCCTTCGCAGCTTCGTACCAGAATCCTCTAGGAAATCAGGGGGAGAGTGATCCAAATAATACAACAGTGCGTAGTTTTTCTTTATGTTTTGCAGTATAGTTTCTCACCTTTATAACAGGTACCTTTCATGTGGCAAGTGCAGATTTTTGTGGGTGGTCTAGACCCCAATGTCACCGAAGAGCATTTGAAGCAAGTCTTCTCCCAGTATGGTAATCTAGTCCATGTCAAAATACCAGTTGGAAAACGCTGCGGATTTGTTCAGTTTGCTGACAGGTACATCTCATGCAATGTGAATTTGAAGGTTCCATAATTTGATTTCATATCTGTCATGTTCTTGCAAATGTGTTATCCAGGTCCTGCGCAGAGCGAGCGATAGAAAACTTGAATGGTACGGTATTAGGAGGGCAAAATGTACGTCTTTCATGGGGACACAGCCCTTCAAACAAGCAGGTCAAACTCATGTAACAATGTTTTAGTGCTTGCTATTCATCTGCATGAATTTTGTTTCATTTGCATGTTTTAAATTTAATATTGAATTTTATTTCTTATTAATAAATTGCTTCTGATTGCATTTTAATTTGAGCTCAGTCGGATCAGAACCAGTGGGGTGGTGGTGCGTATTATGGGCACACACAAGGGTATGAGACATATGGTGGATATGCTCCACCTCAAGACCCAAACATGTATTATGGAGGTTATCCTGGATACGCAAATTATCAACAACCACAACAGGTAAATATTTCATCCTTGTCCTGTGTACTATATAGGTTAGCAATCCAGGCCACTGCCAGTTGTTAAAGACAAATGTTTTTTCTGTTTCACTTGAAGTTTTGGGTTTCGAACCATTTCATGGATGTTTTAATATACATAGAAATTTTTCATGGGGGCCAGCGATTTGTTTTTTAACCTGCTCATGGCTTTTTCTCTAAACATCACATTTATCACCTTTGTGGTGGTTGGCTTGGTCCAAATGTCAGAGAATTCAGGATTTTGTTTGATCGCATGGTCCTAAAAGGAGGTGTATGCATACATTGTGAAGTATATCCATTCAACTTATAATTAGTTGTTTATTCTTCATATATTCTGTTTGTCGAGGATCGAAATTGAATGACCATTGTTTTATATGTTCTATCTTTGGGTTTTTTGCACAAGATATTCATAAAACTATGAAAAGAAGATCATTTAATCTTCTCCAACACTTGGTATTGCATCCTCTGCTAATCAGACGGGATGTTCAACATATATCCCACCAATTTAAAACACCTATAGGACCGCAGACAAGCATTCTATCCTGTATAGCTGATGTTTCTCTGTTTTTGAGTAGAATTGGTGACTATTTCTAGTCTATATTTCTGTAGTGATCTGCCGCAACGAGGGGGAATCTCCAAGCATGTCCATGGTTGAGAGCATGGCCGAAGACAGCCCTGGTTCTGTTTTGGATGGGTATTGAGAAGGGGTGTGCCCGGTTAGCACAACTGGCTGCATGATAAGGCTCAGGCCACTGGGCCTTTATTTGATAAGAATAATAATAATAATAATAATATGTGGTGTCTAAACTTCAATGTGGTTTCCTTTCTTTATTTTTTTTTTTTTTTAGTTTGAGTTTCGAGAGTTCTCCAAGTGATTTATTTGCATGCATTATTTGAAATTATCAGTGTTTTCCTGTGTTACGGAACCCAAATGGGATGGACTTGATTTTGAAACTTGCCTTTCCTGCAAGTTATCTGGAATTTGAACTTGCAAATTCGATTTCTTTTGTTAAGTAGTCTTTCGAATTAATTTAAATTTATCTTTTACCACCAAGTGTTCAGGCTTCATCTCAAGAATTTTAAGTGTTGCTTAACAATATGCTTAGCATCATAGCATGTAAACCCAAGAATGTGTATTGAATCTTCTCTTGCTAATGCTACAAATACAAAGATATGATATGTAACTAAATGTTAACATCCAGCGTATATTACTTTATCCAACTCTAATTATCCTACGGAGTGAATGCCACGTTGTGAAAACTGCAGCGCACACAACCACCAAAAGCATTATAATTCATCATTGTCCATCGGATCTTCATTTTTTTTTTAAATTTCGTTTCAAGGTTATAATGAAATGATTATCTCACTTGATAGGGGCTCGAAAAAACTATTTTTAAGAATTCCAAGAATTCATCTTCCTCAAGTATAAAAGAGAGGACCCAGAGGTTATTTGATTTATTTCATATGAAAGACCAACGACCAATATGATTAATCATGCAAAAGACAATTCAATATTTTAATGGCTACAGATGAACTCTATACATTGGAAGTGATTAAAAAATGAGTGTAATCAACCGGATTTTGGGAAAATACTTGTATTGATCTGGTTTGGAACCAGGTGCGGAGCTAGAAAAAAAATTTGGGGGAGGGGGGTTGAAAAATTTGTTTGAACAAACTTAAAGGATAAAACAAAAATTTTGGGGGCAAATTTTTTTTTAAAAAAAGTAAGGGTAAATATGTGTATTTATTTTTTCAAAAATGTTTTTACATTAATTTTTTTGTTTAACAAAAAAGGGGTGCGTCAATTTACAGTAATGGTAGTAAAGCTCAAGAGACAACACCTAAACTATTACATCAGGTGGGAGTCGAACCACTTAGAGATCAATCAGGTTATCTTTGGGTCATATATATTTTATTGACACACAAAAAGGGACGTGTGAATGAAAAAACAATTTCACTATTCTGTTTCTCATGATATATGCTTGTTTTGACTTTAGTTTTAAAAAACTGTTGACACCGATCAGGTTTCACCTCAGATGAAGACACTCGCATTCAACATTGTAAGCACTCTTCTTTTCGGTCTTGAACGAGGAGCACGAAGAGATCTTCTTGTCCAATGTTTCGGGGACATGATATCCCAAAAAAAAATGTCTTTCACACGGTTCAACCACAGCATCAAGGCAAAAGTGCAAAGGTCCAGAAAGTGTTAAAAGACCTTATACTTGAGAAAAGGATTGCAAAAAGGGTGCTTCATCTCATCAAGACCACATTACAAGCTTGCTCAGCATCCGCGGAGAAGATGACAAAGAATTGGTATCAGAGGACGAAATTACACACAATGTTATGCTTATTATGGTTGCGAGGCATGATACTTCATCAGCCCTCATTCGGTTAATCATGCGACCCTTAATTAATGCTTCGACCATACATTCTCTTTGTTGCTCATGAATGGTTCGCTTTAATGTAAATCAAACTTCATTACAACTATAAAAATATAACTTTTGACAACATATTAGGTTTGGGCAAATTTTTTTTACCGGTTGTTAAAAAAGTTAAATTTCAAAATCGACTAATGATTTCTACCATAACCAGAATGAGAATACTGTTAGAAGTCGTGACTTGGAGACTCTAATCAAATATATAATCTGGTAGATCCTAATTTGATCATATTTGGACGATGCATTTTTGAGGTGCGACTCTTAAGATTTCATCAAATGTAGTATTAAAATTACAGGGTTTTTGGCAGATTACCCCTATGGTTTTCCAAATAGGCGGATTACCCCCTGTGGTTTGAAAATATGCATTTTACCCTCCTGTGGTTTACAAAATAGGCAGTTTACTCCCGTGATTTGAAAATATGCATTTTACCCCCTGTGATTTGTGAAAATAAACATTTTATCCCTCTGTGGTTTACAAAATAAGCAGTTTACCCCCTATATGTAGGGTGTATTTCACACCTATTCACAAATTATAAGGGGGTAAAATACATATTTTCACAAACCACAGGAGTAAAATGGTCATTTTCAAACCTTAGGGGATAAACTGCCTATTCTGTAAACCACGAGAGGGTAAAATGCATATTTTCAAATCATATGGGGTAATTTGTCTATTTGGCAAACCATAAGGGGTTTATTTGCCACAAGCTCCAAAATTACAATTTGAGCAAGTTATGACAATAACAAACAATATGTGAAATTGATGAACTTCATATACTTAACGATCTAATCAGACTAGAAGGATAATAAATGAAACTAGAATCATCCCTTAGATTTTAATTATCCGTTCAGAAAAAATTGAGTATAAACCTTTAAATTTTTCGTTAATCTAATTTGTCCATTTTAAAACAAATAGTATGGAGTCATTGGCATGTGATAAATCATAAAAGCCAGAAGGTGTGTATATATGATCTTCTAAAAGTATATATTAAAATTACAAAGACAATTCCCTCTAATGGGTCGATATAATTCAGTCTTCTTGGACCCATCATATTGAAAATCTGGAGAGTGCCCTATAAGAGGTCCACTGATGAAGAGAAAAATAGAAAAATCTTTTTCTTTTGGTACAGTAAAGTTTTCTCCCAAAAAATAATGTCCCCATAAAAGTTCAAAGACTAAACTCTAAGTATATAAAATTCCAAAAAGCAAAAAATCCATTTTGGAACCTGTATTCTATGCTGATATCCCTGTAGCTTCTTTTGGTATCAAAAATAGGAAAGCCACCGGGATGTAAGTACATAGAACCTGGATAATGATGCCCAGAAAAAGGTTGTCGAAAGATCCTGAGGAGATGTTGAGAATGGAAGCCAAACCAGCACCAACAAAGGAGCCCACCGTGGAGCCCAAGTTGTTTATAGACATAAAGAGTGCATACAAAGTTCCTTCTATACCGGGCGGGCAAAGTTGTCCAGACAAGATCAGAAATGGCATGAACCTGCAAATCAATTATACGCCATATCAGGTTATCCTCGTTGAAATTGGAAAGATTGCAAGATTTATGTTTCCTTTCTTTATGACAGCCCATGTAAAACAACAAATGCAATGAAAAATAGTGACACATACTTAAATTGGTTGATGCCATCTGCGAGAGCCGATCCAAAAAGCACCATAAACTTGTCAGATATGCCTACTGAAAGATTTGATCTAGACACCAGCACTCCATCCAGAAGAGTCAATAACGATAAGCCAATATAAGCATACCTGGACATATGTCATTAGATGCCACAAGAGCGATAACATGTTAAAATATTAGTTTGAAGTTGACTTACAATAGAATGCTCCGCAATCTCATTTTCTTCAAGTACCGGCTATATGTTAAGGTTCCAAGCATGAGGCCAAACCACCCAACTACACGTGCTGTGCCCAAGAAGGATGCGTCCAATTTCAGGGTCTCTGTCTGGTAATAGAACATAACTGTTGAAAGGTTTGGGACGGTGACATTTGCTAAGAAAAACCAAATCATCGGTCTGGACTTCCCGAGAGAGTATGTCCATAAAAGACAAACCATCAGTTAATTAAAACCATCCAACAAAAAAAAAGACAACAACATAACCATAGTAAGATTTTGAGTTGGGACAAGAATCCAGAAATTGGTAATAAACATGAAACCTATCTCTCTCTTTTTTGGGATGTTCCACGACTTCAGACCTATAAGAGGCACTTAAGAAGGTAAACCGCTGGGCATTCATATGTTACCAATTTCATCTAGAAGAGATTATAAAAATTATTTTATTAAATAGACTGTGAAGAAATAATTTACGACAGCAAAACGTTTTTTTACGGGAGACTTTGGGGTTTAGGCCTGGTCAACAATACTAGAGAGGCCTCTTTGTTAAAAAAAACATTGTGTGACCAGGCCCTGTTTTCAAACTGTTCCCGACGTTTGCTATTCCAGTTTTTCCCAAACATCCAGGACATTTTAAATGGTATTTTTCAGAAGAATATAATTCGAAAAATAAAATGCCATCTTATGAATGTATACATTGTCTACCTACCAAGAAACTGCATGTAGAACACCCAAAGTATAAGCTAGATGAACTTTGTCACTCTTTGCATAAAAATTAGAAAATTCCTGCCAGAAAATCTCAGTATTTACCTGAAAATGATTGGCCGTTGAAATGCCCTAAACAATGCAATACAGGCCATTTTCAATGAATGAAACCATTTTATTGCCAAGGATTCATCGATTTCAGGAACTTGAGAATTCTCTGAGGTAACCGGCCCTCTTTTGGCACTTTTCTGGCTTCGCTTCCGCCTAGAAACATTGTTTCTAGATTTGTCCGGAAAGGTTTTGCCATTTATTGAGGCAATGCCTCCATCCAAAGTAGAGTTCTCAGGAAAATCTTCATTGCCCACTGATTTTTCCTCAACTAAACCACATGAAAATAGCTGTATGGCTGGTAATGCTGAAAAGAGTGAAAATATATTATTTGTTTGTAAATTAGTGAGTGCATATCCCCCAAGTAAACTCCCACATATTCCTCCCAAAGCCATTGACATCCAGGACATGGATTGAAGATCACCAGCGAAAGATGCCCTGTTTAAGGGTAATTGTAAGACCTTAGTTTGTTTTCAAAAAAGCTAAATGCCATGTACAAACAAAGCTTCAGTTAACCACATGTAAACATGCATGGTGTGGGTAAATGAAAAGTTTTTGAGTCCAGATGATAGCGATAATCATATAAAACATCTTCTTTACTACTGGGAAGCATATTTTAGCAAAACATCATAATTGAAAAGCACAACCAAGAACGAACTAATTGTCTCTGTGTCTGCAGCCTGGAAGATTCGTCAGAGCATTTACAGCTTAAGGACGACCGCAAAAACTAGAAAGATTAATTCCAGGCAAACTAATTTGGAAAATATTTAATGCCAGTAGACTTTCATTTAATAAACCTTTTTTTATTTTTAACTGAAATCTCATCAAATGAAAAGCCCTAGATACTTTCAAGCCCCCTTTGTCATGCTTTTGCACCCATATGGATGACAAACAATCAAGTTATGCTGCGTTTACTGTTTCAGTAATCTACTCTGACAATTAAAGTAATTAAACTTGAAGTTTTGCTCAAATTTGGTCAATGGACAATGGTCATGGACAAAAACAAACCTTGGCTGATCACAAGCAGGGATCAGATTGAAGACAATATCTTGTTACAAGACTACATATCATAACTCATGAATGACAGATTATGGAACAAAGAACTAAACATTTTACTCTAAGTTTCCAAAACTTTGAAAAATAAATAAATAAATAAATAAATATATATATATATAGATGAAGATGAAGAAGACACTTGATCACGTAGCTTACCGCTCAAGTCTTACAGCCTCAGCAATCATAGCATCAATCACGACATCAGCCATTGCGGATCCCAGATTTTGTACTGTTAAAAGAATCATGAGTGGCTCTCTAGCACTCCTTAAGGATTCATTGATGCTTAAAATTAGCCATGGGAAAAGAGAAAGCAATGTTGCGATTATCAAGTAAGGGATCCTTTTTCTTCCTCGAATGGGTATGCAATCAGATAGTATACTGCAAATAAACATGAATCGCACCTCAATTTTCATGGTAAGATGAAAATTCTTGTGAATTTTCACAAATTTAAATTTAAGTTCCACAAAGAAATGACACCCCGAGCAATCTTTGAGTCTTGATTTTCTAGCCATCCCTAAATCATAGTTAAACAGCGGCATAAAATCATAGAAGGCCTTGCGCTAGACCATGTAATTAAACTTCATGGTCTTGGCATTTTTTTTTTCCAATTTTCTTTTATCACATAAAATTGGCATTCATTGACTAATATAAACTTTTATGTTTAGAGATAGAGATTGAATCAGTGAAAAGAACCTCAGATGCCCAACCTACAGAGCTATTTTTTTTAACTGAACAAAATAGAGGTCGCAACTTCAAATTTGAGCTACTGACGTATGAGAAACCCAAATAGACCCATACCCATATAATGGTTTGATGCTCCAAGGGAAAAAAGCTATTGAAGTCACAAACTGGGATGCTGAGGGCGATAGCTTCAGCTTGTCTTTCAGCTGGTACGATACAGCGGTCCATACAAATGATCTGAAACCCTGGTGGACATAACCATGGAAAAGTAAAATATGCATATTTGAATTCACAACAAATAGTCAAAAAACACAATAAAACAAACATAATAATCAAAAGGATATAATATTCAACGAATCAAGATGATACAGAGCTGTGAGACTTATTCCATCTAATTGTACAAGGAAAAGTTCAGAATTTAGTTAATCCTAGTGAAAAATACGCCCCATCCTTTTCAAAAGCTAATTCAGTTGAAGGGAAGCCGCCATTACGACATAACATTCAACAACTTGAGGAATCATCGTAACCCCCACGAAATAAATTAAGAATTCACTCGCAAGCTCAAATCCAAGAAAGAAACGATAAAAACTCGTAAAAACATTATCAAAGGAGACCAAAATAATCAGGTAAATTAGAAAGAACAAAAAAAAAAACCTGGGTGAAGTAAATCAAGCAAACAAGCCACAGAAACGAGGTCCCAAATGCGATTCGCAATTGCTTCAACAAATACATCATCTTCTATTATTGAAAGGGGAGATTTCTTATCGCCCCCACCAATTAGTAATGGAGTAGAAAATCTTCAGTTGTGATCTCTGATAAATTCTCTAGTTAATTCTTTAATTGAAAACAAAGATGGTAGGGTACAAATTCCGATGGTTATCAGAGAATTGTCAACTGGGATTGGTTTGCTTGCCTAAATGGGCAACGGATGCTTCGAATTTGCTTTCTCCCTCTTCTTTCAATTCTACGTTTCTGGTTGGTTATATGACGTGGTTCCTTTGACTATAAAAAGACCCGAATTCCTTTAAAAAAAAAAAAAAAAAACAATAACAAAAACTGAAAATAAAATCCGATTTTTTATTTTTTTGAGTGACGGTGAGGCTAAAACAAACTTTTTGACTAAATATTACTCGAACTCGAGTATGACCAAAATAGTATGAACTCTTATGCATCCCGGTTAACCAGAAAACTCGAAAATAGAATCCGATTTTGAACACTTCAAATTGTAGCATAATCTCATAGTGTATTTTTTTAGCAAATAACTACAACTACTTGGGAGAGGGGGGACGGAGACTCAAACTCGAGACCTCCCGGTCGCAACGGTGTCAGATGCGCTACAAGCCATCGGCATAATATATTTTAGTTACTTGTATAAATGAAAATTAATTTATAAAAATACAAATTAATTATATTATTATTTAAAAAAATCAAATAGATTTCAAAATTGTGTTTAAACATTTTAAGAAAAACAATTTCGATTTATGTAAAATATCTTCAGTTTAGCTTTATAATTCTTTATTAGTTCTAAAAATATTTGTTCAATTTAACTTTTATCAATATTTTCTATCTGCTTTCAAATTTTAAAGGGGAAATTACATGGAAGTCCACTTTGGTGACACAAAATCTACTTAAGTCTTGAGAAAAAATCTTAGTGCATAAAAAGCCAAATTGGAAACAATTGTGTTGAAATAAGTCCACTTTTCAAATTTTCAAATCAATTGGGTGTTTTATGATGACTATTTTACCCCTCAATAGTTTGATATATTGCATTCTATCCTTTAGGCTTTTGTTTAAATTACAAAGAAGTCCATATATAATATTTAATTATCTTTGTTGTTATCCTTATAGTTATAAATAGCAACATTTAACATCGTCTTTTTACAAGTCCCCGTTTTATGCGATCCTTGGCAGAAAATGGTATCAGAGCCTAGGTTTATTCTGAAAATACTATGATAATATCTTGAATATTAATTTGTAACCTATACGGAGGAGACGATTCAAGAAAAATATGGACCCGACGTTTGCTCGAAGTGTCATTCTTACAGGTGGTATTTCCAGAAATTGAAAAAACTAAATCAAAAGCATATGGCAGAAGCTCAACGCTTCAACCATAAGTGGAAACAATTACGAGGAACAGGTTTATGCACTCCAAGCATAAATCATTACAAGAAATTGGAAAGGATGGCGAAGAGGCTTCATCAAGTGAACCTCAAACTTCAGTTCCAGTTAGCCGAACTTCAGGAGGACAATCATCCTGAACACGAGGACGTTGTACCAGACCCCAATGATCCAACAGGGTCTGGACCGGATGAATAAGATGGGTGAGCCAACCTTTCGAGAAATCGAGCCCGATTCTTCTAAGATTTCCCAAGATCTTAGAGAGATCCAAAAGACAGTGCAGCGCTATGGATATCTTCAATACCATGTCCCTACACAAATCCATCAGATCCAGAGTCAGATGGAGACCATGATTAAACATCAGAAGGAGATTCTTGAAAACCTTCAAGATGTTCAATCCCGAGTAAAGTAATTGGAGTCAAGGCCCAGTCATACAGGAAGAAGAAAGGAGGATGGTTGCCACCATCTTACGGAACAGAACCCCTTTTACACCAAAAGGGGAAAGCAGAGGAGGTCCGAAGGCCGTTAACTGAGTCTGAAAAAATGATTGCAGTCCTACGAGGAGAACCCATACTTCCCACAAAGTAATGGAAAGAATCAACCTGGAAGATCTAAGGGATCTTGCTGATTCATTTGCGGGATTAAATCTCGTAGAAATCAAGACAGGAGAGCTTGTACAAAGACCTCCACCACAAGAGAGCTTCGGGTCACACAATCCACCCGAAGGAGACCAAAGTATGCCACACAGGGATGATTTCACCTCAGCAACTTTGGATCCCCCAGTAGGAACAAGGAACCGTTCCCGAAGGCCAGATATTCATCAGACGCCATATGGGAAGTCACAGCTAGATCCAATCCATCCATATGGACTTATGCTCAACATGGATAATTTGGATTTCAAAAACAGAGAACTTCTTATTGATGAATGGGCTTCAGCAATGAGAATAGCAGCAGGAACACTTGACTTAGGCAAAGAAGGATTCATTTTACTTCTAAAAATGAGTCTGGAAGGATCAGTCAAGATTGCCTGGGATCTTGGAGACCCAGGAACCAAGGAAGAAGTTCTAGCCGGAGAGTCCCTGAAAGAGATCGTGGACAAGATGGCGCGATTCTTCAAAATCTGTTTCATCGGAATAAGCTACTTCGAGGGAATGGAGGAAGAAAAGGCTAAGAAATACAGACAAGCTCTAATTAGCCTAGAACTACATGACATCTGCTATGTAGATGAGTACATCAAACTCTTTACAGAGTATCGATGGAAGTCGAAGATAGCGGAAAACGATGCAGCGGAGCTGTTTTTTGTCAAAATTCCGAGCCCATGGAGAGAAATGCTTATCCAGGAGTATAAACCGCATACAATCGAGACGGTGTCCAGGAGAATGTCATTTCTCAAAGTAAAGCTGGCGGAGTGGTGCTACCAAGCAAAGCTCCAGAAAAATTTCAAGAAACTCAGAGGAATCAACAAAATGGCTCCTATTTGTTGTACGGGAAATGATATCCCTACAATCATTGGGAACTACCCACAAAGGCGCAAGTTGAAGAAGCACAGAAGTCAACCGTATGCCCGAGGAGGTGGTTCAAGAAAAAGTAGGTCTTCATGGAGACCTAGAAAGTTCTGGTCAAAGCAGAAAGCCCGAAGCTATAGATCGGGGCAAAGGTCTGGACCAACAAGGAGTAGAATCTCATCGACAGGTTCTAATCAAGCAAGTTCTAGCAGGGCACCAACGAAGAGAACTTTCAGATGCACACCTACCCGTGCAAATGAGAGTTTCAGAGATTGTAACTGCTGGACATGCGGAGCAAGAGGACATATCTCTACAGATTGTCCAGAAAACCAAAGCCGAGGAGTCAAACAGTTCGAGCATACCAAGGAATTTGAGGATGCTGTCTATTTTCAGGATTTGGTACAGGTGTATCAATTTGAGGATATTCCCTCAGATGAAAGTATCTATGAAGAAGAGATCTACTCTGAGGATGGATGTGAATCTAGCTCAGAATCAGAGTGAAGGAGAGTTCCTTCAGCACGTGATTCGAGAAGAGCCGTCGGGGTTTTTCTCGCATACCACTGTTTCTCATAAAACCCTTATGAGGATCATGAAAGAAGAGCCAAAGCTTCAAATGTATGATGGATTTACAATTGGAGCAATGGAAAAAGCCATGGAAAGGATTGGTCTTCGTAGCATGAAGCATCAGATTATCCATAGGGTAACAACAAGTGAATTTGCGATCCCAATGGAATTCACGGGAAACCAAATTGAGATGCAGTTAATCCCCTACAGAGAAATCCAGGAGATTAAGAACAAAGTCAAGAGAGAGGTTGATAATACACTCTCGTGGATTCATATCGGCGCCATAAGAGTTATCATCAAAGCAACATTCAAGGAAGGAATTGATTCGCCCCTCAACCTGGCGATCTTGGACAAGAGAATCCCGAACCTCAAAGATTCTTGTTTAGGAGCAGTAGCAGAAAATCTGTATGCAGGAAAGATGGCCTTCAACATCTATCCGAGGATTGCTTACAATTTAGGAGATCGAGACTTCAACAAAGTTCTCACTCTTCATCAAGATTTTAAAAGAGAAGATTTGATGAAAGAAGGGAACAGACCTTACTCGATCACCTACAAGGTGTCATACGCACTCTCGAATACTCATCATTCCGAAGTATTCTTGAGAAAGGAATTCATCGAAGTCCCCAGAATCTTCGAAGACTTCGCCAAAGCAGTATTGCCGGACATCATTGATACTCCGACAATAGGAGAGATTGACATGAGGATACAAGATCAACCTGTTCTGAACAGAAGCAGGAGCCTCATGATTGAGTCAAGAAGGATGTCTTTCCAACAGGATAGGTTAATCAGCAACTATCCAGGGGAAAAATAGAAGGGAGCCTCAAGCAGAATTCAAGAAGTTCCTGATGTATTCCAAACAATAGGGAAACTGAAATGCCCAGAAGGCTGGAGAGAAGTGCAGATAATTTTTGACATCACCGAGAAGAACAATATCTTCCCCTGCGATGTCCTATATTATTTGCAACAACCTACAGTTGGCAAATTTCAAGGAAACCTTCAAATTGGTGAAATTAATCTCACAATTGAAGGAATTGCCGGACGGATCCCCGAGCAGCTTATTTTAGGGATTGAATTTCTCGAGGAACATAAACCTTGGGAAGATTGCAAGATGGAATGGAATTCACGATCGACGGAAAGAGATACCGGATTCGATGACCACCAGTCCATTCTCAATATACATCTCCATTGGGATGTTATATGAGAAGTACCGGGCAGAATATTTTGCAGCCTACATTGACTCAGGGGCTGGAATATGCACTGCCAGGCGAGAAATCTTCCACAAAGACGTTGGTGCGAAATTACCAGCCATTGCCTGAAGAGACTTTTCCAAACGGATCCTTATTCTTAATGAAGGAGTCCAAGGAGCGGAAATAATTATCGGCGGAGCAGGCGGTACCCCATGGTACAAAGTCAAAAGTCCACATATATATTTCCATGATACAGGTGCAGATATGCTGTTAGGAAACAATTTCCTACAGACGTTCAAGACATTCACGCAAGAGAATGAAACGAGAAGACTTATTTTCACAACTCTATGTGATCATAAGATTATGGTACAACGATTACGGGAGGCGTTTCACCGAAAATTCCCTATTCGTTTTCGCAACAAGCGTGGTGATGAAGGAAAACTTCGACACCCAAAGATGAAAGATCAGCGGAAATTTGGAGAGGCAATTCTTGAGTTCCGACAATAAGGTCCTAGTGAAAGGGGGTCACAAACTTTTGACTGGGTTAATATCATGTCTTTTAGAGAACATGATGAGGAAAGAGTAACTCCAGAAACCCTGTTGCTCCTGAAAAATGCTTTACGAGAAGAAGTTTCACAACCTGAATCTACCCTCGAAGAGCGAATCACTCTAGAGGATGTAAAAAGGAAGATTCGTAGGAACTACAACGAGGATCCACTGGCATGGTGGAACAAAAATGAGCTCAGAGCTACTTTGAAGGTGAAAACTGGAAAAGAAAATGAGTTTGTGAGGTATAGGCCGATCCCCATGAACCAAGAAGATCGGAAGGATATGCAGAGCATACTTAAGGAGCATCTTGACCTTAAGTTAATCTCAGCAGGTATTTCTCCATACAGCAGCCCCGGTTTTCTGGTAAGAAATCATGGAGAAATTAAACGAGGAAAGCCGAGATTAGTGATCAACTATAAAGGGATCATCAACGAAATCTTGGAGTTCGATGGATATTTTATCCCAAGCAGAGAACATTTGTTAAATAGCATCAAGAATGCCAAAGTATTCTCCAAATTCGATTGCAAGTCTGGTTTCTACCAGATTAAAATGGAGGAAGCAAGCAGAAAATTCACAGCATTCTCCACACCACAAGGACATTATATCTGGAATGTCATGCCAATGGGATTGGCAAATGCTCCCCAGATATATCAAAGGAAGATGGATAATCTTTTCAAGGATTACTTCAGCTTCATGTTCGTGTACATTGACGACATCCTCATAGCGTCAAAAAACATGAAAGAACATCTTAAACATCTAGAGATCTTCTCACACGTTTGTTACAAGGAAGGATTGGTGCTTTCCGAAAAGAAAGCAGTAATTGCTACAAGACAGATCGAGTTCCTTGGAATCGAGATCGACGAATCTGGAATCATCCTACAAAATCATATTTAGGGGTGGGCATTCGGGTCGGGTTTTCGGGTACCCGACCCGACCCGATCGGATATTCCCAAAATTGTTGAAGAAAACGGGAAATTTCGGATTTCGGGAATGTACCCGATACCCGACCCGAAAATTTTGGGTCGGGAATCGGGTATTTTTTTTTAACCCGATCGGGTTCCAAAGAATTAAAAAAAAATATTTGTAAATTTGTATTTAATGGTGACTGGCAGAAAATTTGTTCGCCAGGTCGAAAGGCGGAAAATTTGTTCTTCGAATTGAGGACACTGACTTGGAAAGATCTACTAAGGAGTCCGAGGACTCCTTGCTTCTCGATCTCTCTTGGCTTGGTCTCGATTGGGATGAAGGTTGAGTTCTTCCTCCATTTTTTTAAGGTTTCCCTTCTTCTACCAGTACTGCTACCCGAAATTTGTAGATTTCTCCAAAGAATTAAAAAAAAAATTTGTAAATTTGTATTTAATGGTGACTGGCAGACCCTAACTCCTTCATATTCACCTTTGACGCATTCAAAATTCTTAATACATGCCGAACTTCTCTCGAACTTCCTAATGCTAGACCCATTTCAATATTTCATCTTCACCTTAGCCATCACCACCGGTAAGCTCTCCATTTTTTTTTCCGTAAAAAAAAAAAATTCGGGTAACCCGAACCCGAAATTTCGGGGTACCCGATAAATTTGGTCGGGTATCGGGTATGTTTTGGAGGTACCCGCAAATTCGGGTACCCGAACCGAACTTCCCGAATCCCGAAAAACTCGACCCGATCCCAGCCCTAATCATATTGTTGAAAAAGTACAAGGATATCCGGATGACCTCAAGGATTTAAAACAACTTCAGAGTTTTTTAGGAGTTGTTAATTTTGCTGGAATGTTTATCAACAATCTAGCAAACCACAGGAAGGTGTTCAGTTCACTACTCAAAAAGGATGTTAAGTTTGAGTGGAATGAAGATCACAGACAAGCTGTTAAACAGCTAAAGAAGGTTTGCAGGCAACTACCAAAACTCGCAATACCAAACGACGAGGATGAACTGGTATTATACACAGATGCCAGTGATCATTGGTGGGCTGCGGTCCTCATGAAAGTTACAACAGAAGGAGAAGTGCCATGCAGATATTGCAGTGGATTATTTGATAACAACGAAGTTATCAGATGGCACATCAACGAGAAGGAGTTCTTTGCAGTCTGAAAGGCTTTTAAAAAATGGCCATTATTTTTACTTGCAAAGAAATTTATCTTAAAAATAGATAATACGAGTGTTAAGTCTTTTCTGAAAAATAAAATTGAATCAAAATCAGAAAAGGCTAGACTTTTACGTTGGCAAGCTGAGTGTCAATATTATGATTATGATATTGTCATTGTGAAATCTGATAAAAATATTCTTGCAGATTTCTTAACACGAGATGGAGGGACACATTGCTAGCGATACCCTCAAGCGAGTTAGGAATCTCAGGGAAAACCTGGAGATCCTGGAACGAGATTTTGGGACTCTTTGTCTCAATGCAGAGGTCGCGGGACGACTTCAACGAGCAGATCAGGAACTTGTTACTGATCATATACGAGCATGCTTTCGGGACCACGAACGTTTGTTTGAAGTCTTGAAAGGGCCTATACTTCAGGCAGCACCTTCAACAGTGCAAAAAGAAGTGTTTAGAGAACGGGGCTCATCTAACCCGGAGGCAAGGGATTCAAGTACCCCTGTCACGAGTACTTCAGATGATGCATTCCTTGAGGATGTACAAGCTGCAGCGAATGTTGAAGGTCAGGTGTCATCACAATCTGAACATTCAAGTCAACCCAGCACCTCTGGGGTAAAAGAGGGAGAGTTGAATCTTAGGCCAATGACTGGCAAGTCTAAGGTTCAAACTAATGACGATTTAGTTTCTTCACCTATGCAGGATTACCAGCGCACTTGGGAGAAACTAATTACCAGGCGAGGTATCAACCCAGAAAAATCAATAGTTGATATCTCCGGAAAATATCCGAGAGTTTGGATGAAACCAGGCAGCCATCCAAATGGAGCTCTAGCTTCGGTTTATACTGTGGCACCAGCCTTCTCTGAAATTTCGAAATTAGCAAAATGGATCAGAGAAGTTGTATACGAGACTTGGGCCAATAATCCACATTTGGCCAGAGGTGATATCTTGGAGTTGTATTTTTTCAGTGCTGCTCCAGAACCGGCAAAGAAAGGCTTCATTGAAGCTTTTCATTTTATCAAGCTGAGAAGACCAGATGGAAACGCCCTGAAAAATATAAAAATGGCGCTACCAGAAGGAATTCCAATTTTGGCGGGAACTATCACAGATGATGAAGTTTCAACCAGACGAGCATGTGGTCTTTGAGTTTGTCTAACTGAAATGGACAAAGTCAAATACACATTCAAGTTTTTTCAGAATTCAGCCAATGGAACTTTCTTGCTGAATTCCATGACAGGAACCTCCACGAGATTTGCCGAAGAACTCTTTGAAACAAAGAGAAGAATTCTTTGGGAGAACAAGATTCCGGCAGGAAAGGAGACTTACCGGAAATTCTGCAACATGGCACACATTGGCCGATGGATTGATCATATCTGCCTAGCATGCCCGGAGCAGAAAGAACCATAGTTCGGGAAAGGATTCCGATCCAAACCCGACAGATCAGAGGCAGGAAAAGACAAAAGACCTGCTGACAAGAGAGCCCGTTTTCCTAAAGCTCGGGGACCACAAAAACCACTAATGTAAAGATTCCCCGACAAAGGAAAAGAGGTGGACCATTAGAAGTTAGTGCGGATACTGTTCAAACGCACCCAGACAAAAATAATGGACCACTCACGAGAAAAGTTGGCACAACCGGACAAAGATGCCAGACCACGTGAAAGTTAAGGCGCACTCACAGGCGCACTCAACAATTATCAAGATTTGGAATCCGCATTTGAAGTCCGGATTCATGCCTATATAAGGGCACTCATTCAGGAAGCTAAGGACATAAAAAATTCTCCATAGTTTTCTGAGAAATAAATTTAGAGTCTCCAAGCTTTGTAATATTTCAACTTTCGTAGCTTGATAATCTTTCTTTCTTTTATTTCTTTTGTAATCATTTGTAATATTGTTCTGTTGGTTTTAAGTTTATGTGTTTTGAGTCAAGCCTCATCTATATGAGAGGCTAAACAAGTCCGTCTCCTCCCAAAAGGAGACGTTTTAATGTAATAGATGTTATAAGTATTCCAGAATAAAAATAAGGCTGTTGCCCAGCTATCTCCCAGATTTCTTTAAATCTTTTTTATATCTTGAATATACCTTACGCCCTAAGGTAGGAAACGAATTAGGGCTGTGCTGTGCGGTTTCTGAAGGAGTCGGATAACTGGCAGACTAACCTCGCCCGTGTGCTGAGGTTGGATGGTGAGGAGCCATTCGTAAAACAGTCTGGAGGCAGTAAGTTTTCGACTGGTGGAAGTTGCGACCCACCTCACCCGGTGCCGTTATGGTCAAAATGGTATTTTTCAGTTTGCTAAAATTTTATTGTAATACGGAAGCATGTTGGGCCTTTTATTTATTTTTAACATGATCTTCAAATCGGGTTGAATTATAATTAGACGAACGTTATATAAACCGTGAGTCCTTTGCAAATGTATACTCTTGGGATTCATCTCGAGATGACAGAAACTGAAGGATCTCATATTCATATAATGTTTCTGTTTGATAAATATTAGGATGAAAACGATGATGAATAGTATATTGTGGCATATTTTGTTCTTTAAACATTTTCTAGGGCTAAGAAGGCAATTTTATTAAAGATTGATTGGACCGCGTGGACCACTTGGACCACATGGGGTTATTATGGTCATTTCAACCTAGAATGGACTTATGTCAACTAATGTTTTTTCGCTGGACTAGGATAGATTATGTTTCACTAAAGTGTACCGGCCCGAAATTTTCCCAATTTTAAATTTTAAATTTGTATGTTTACATTTATAGTTTTAATTGTATTAGTTTTCCTAAACCATTAATTATTCAATATTTTAAAAGACTCCCAAAGCTCTTATCATAGTTGTTTCATCTCTCTTATTACGTTCTAACTTAAGAGGATCGGGGCGTTTCAAAGCTTGTTGTATATATATTTTTTATACAACAAAGTCAGGATGATCACACTTCATACAGACCATTAAATCAAGCCCACGACTTGATTATACATAATAATTGATAAATATTCCATGGATATTCAACTGTCCATGACTCCGCTTTAATATTTTTTCATTACTCGAGCGCAAATAGGTTTCTAAATGCAGTATGTAGGAGCCTCAGCAGGACGGTAAACAAAGGGCCTGACTGTATGAGAATAGCCGGATGGAAGAATGTAACTGAACTTGACACCAGTGCTACCATCTCCCAGATGGGTGCAGTGGTGGTGGAAACTGCTGATGGGTCTGGCTAGACATGCGTCCCAACGTTCACTCTCGGGCATCGTCTCCGCAACGGTGTATATTCCGTTTGTATTTGTAAATGCTTGATAGTTTAGAACTTCTCCAGATTTTGTTATGCAAAGCACAGCCACCTCGGCACCTGTCCAAAGAAATGCAAAGCTCTGCATCAGAAATAATTTTTTTTAAAAAAACCGGCTTTCCACTGTGGTGGTGCTAGTCTGGTAAAAGAAACTAAAGTATGACTGATTTAGCACACATAGTATTGAAAACTGAGATCTTGATCTTAATAAATAATGATAAACCCTATAAAACAAGTGTGCCTGATCTACATAAAAATAAATGAATGCAATAATTTGACATGAAGGCAACTTCCTTCCCATATTTCAGCAGCTTGCACATTTAGGTTACGATTATAGACGCAGGGCCATAGTATGATGCCTATTAATTATTGGTTCCGACATTTTCAAAAGACCATCTAATAGGAAAATGGAAGTCCTTGGTTAGCAAACTAGTGAACTACAAACCAAAAAAAACCACCCAATCAGGCTCACTACTTGTTTTCACTTTCAGCCATAATTGTATCGTGGAGTCGTTAAAAAATGGACGCTGCATTTTCTGAAAGTTGCACATCTGGGGGATAAAGAGCATTTGCGTCCAGTAAATATCTAATAAAACTTATGTTTTAGATGGTTTATCCAAGAAACATAAGGCATAGGCTCACCAGTATCTACGACGAGGTCCTGATGAAGGAAAATGTCTAGCTAAAAATTTGAATACATTCAATTCTTAGCAATACAAAAAACTGTCAGGCTAAAAAATTTAATACATTCAATTCTTAGCAACGCAAAAATTAAAACATCGGATAGCACAACCACGTTCCCTCGAGAGCAAGATAGTTAGGAACATCCAAATCATTACATTTTTAGCTCATTAGATGTTGGAACTAGAAGGACCTAAAAATTAGCTTGGCGTCTGATTCTAACCAAGGATAATGATTGCTGCTTCAACCATTACACATCAAAATTTGAATAATATTTCGTTTTAGCTTGTGATCTTCCTAGATAAAAACAGTAACTAGTATCAAAGCCAAACAAAAATTACATCAAATAGGTATGAGGTATCCCACTAAGGTGACAACAATATCTCACTTAAGGGCCCGTAAATTTAATCCCCGATACCGAATCCAATTTTTGTCAAAAAGAAAACAATCAAAATCAAACAAAATCAACATTCATAGAACTACAAAATTGAAAAGCCGATTACGAAAAAAATGCATTCATAATAAGGTCTTGCCTTGTAAAACATGGTCTTCGGGGCCAACTGAAGAGTCACCACATACATCACACACCACTCTGCCGTGTATTTCACCTGTCCACCCGCTCACTCCATGTGCCATCAAAACTGTGAAGCAAATTGCCGCAGAGAACAGCAGTTTCCATTTCGATTCCATTCTCACGCGAGGATCGAAACCTTAGTGTAATCGGAAACAGGGCCGGGGGAGTTATTGATGGGTTGACCTGTCGGTGGCTCCTCTCCGGTTAGATATCCTATTTTGCTGTCATATTCATATTAAAATCGCTATTGGATGACTTGTCGGTTGGGTCACCCGGGATTTTGAAAATCTCATTTTTTTTTTGAAATATAAATATATATTAGTTAACCAAAAAAGTGTCCAGATTAAGGGTGTAAATCGAACATGTTCACAAACTTTTCGAGCCGGCTCGATAAATATTTGATTCGAATTTGAGTCGAACTCAAACATGTTCGAACTTTTTCGAGCCGAACTCGAGCACAAATTACTTTGTTCGATAGTTCACGAGCCGCCCGCGAACTTTAATATTTTATTAATATAATATAATTATATATTAAATAAATATATTTCGAACCTTTCGGATATTTATTTTCGAGCAATAATTCGGATAGCTTGCGAACATGTTTGAACCTTTTCGAGCCGAACTCGAACTCGAACTCGAGCCAAATTTTTGAAACTATTCGAACTTCGAATCGAACTCGAGCTCGAATATAACTATTTCGAGCCGAATTCAAACCTTAATTTTTTCTACATATTCGGCTCAATTCGTTTACACCCCTAGTCGGGATATGTATCTTTTTGTATACAAAGAGAAATAGCATCCTCAAGAGTGAAATCTTGACCACTATGAAGTACTGATTTACTAATTTATGTGTGATGCCATTAGATGTATTAGGACAGTGATTGATAGAGACATTATATATTTGATTCATGAGATCTCGTATACGATCAAAAAGATGAGATGATGGTGCTGGGGGAGTGAAAGATCAAATGCCTTGACTATATTTGATGCATCAGATTCAAATACCCATGTGTGTTCAGATAACCATAGAAAATCCCATATTTCAAAATTAATTTCCTTTTATAATCTTTATCTTTTGACAATAATTTCTTTCTATTTTTATAGTTAGAGAATGGGAATTTTTTTGTAATTTTATTTATTATTTAA
Organism: Haberlea rhodopensis; assembly: GCA_907163345.1. Classification (NCBI taxonomy): domain Eukaryota; kingdom Viridiplantae; phylum Streptophyta; class Magnoliopsida; order Lamiales; family Gesneriaceae; genus Haberlea; species Haberlea rhodopensis. The sequence continues at coordinate 933,947 of CAJQUN010000072.1, forward strand.
TTAATAGTTGAACCATCATCCCAATTAATTTTCATGACACATTTTATTCTTCTATTAATAAAAATATATAAATGGGGACGTTAACAAAAAATGAAAATAAAAAACAAAAGCACACCGATTCTTGCCATATAAAACGCTGATTCTCACTTGTGGACTGTGGTCAGCTCCTCCAAGGTAAGGTTTTTTTCCCTTCCTCTTCGCTTCCCCGACTCTAAAAAGCATACGCATGTTCGCTTCTTGTCGCGCCGCAACACACTCCATCACGAAATATTGATAAACCCTGTAAAACCCTCTTATTTACGGCCCCTAATTTATCCCTGTTTTCTATATAATACCTTATCAAGACGGCAGCTTTTTGTAGTGTTGTTAGTTGCAGAACTAGCAAGAAGCTCGCCAAAGTCGCAGCGCCGATGGCTAAAATGGGTTTCTCTGCTCAGACTAGTCCCTTTAGGCCTTCCTCCTTTTACCCTCAGTATTTCTGGCTTTGCCGCTCTGGTACTCGGTTTTGCTCCTTTTCTTCTTCCTCCAAAGTCTTTTGCAGGTTCGGTTTCTTTACAACTCACCGACTTCAAGATTTCTTTTACTTCTTGTTTTTTTCCTGGTGAAATATATTACTGGGTTCTCTAATTTCTCTAGTGCGAAGTATTAAAACTAGAAGGGTTTTAGTTTTCTTTTCTTTAAATTGTTTTTTCTGGAAAATGTTGTTCTGGTTATGGGCAGTACTATCAAGTAAGAATGTTTTTTTTTATAAAAAAATTAAGTAATCTTACTCGCTTCAAAGGTCGAAGCTTAATTGTCTTGTGGTGGGAATTCTAGTGTGGAAATTTGTACAATTGTGGTAATGGCTTTGAATTCAGACTACCTAGTTATTTTTTGTGATGTATGTTCGTAATCTGTATGTGATATTTTTGCAGACTGGATGAAAGAGAGCCCCAAAGTTCTAATAGCCTCTTGTCAAATGGAACTCTTAATATTGATTTACTGGAGTTAAAACGTAGGTCGAGTTACAGCACATTTCAGTATGATGAAAGGGAAAGACGAAGAGATACTTTCATGTATCCTCCCCTGAATAATCCTTCTGTTCATATAGAACACATAGAGCATCTTGATCATGAAATTTGGAGTGGTAAAACTCCTGCTGGACATACTGCCTCAGACTGGGGTAAAGCGACTGAAGAATGTAGAAAGAACAAGAGAGTATTTGCCAATAGAAATAATCCATCTGCAAACCTTGAATTACCCCGCCAAGAAGATATTGCAGACAAGGCCAAGTCTGGGAGAAGAAATGTTGTAAGATATTCTTAAAAGCCGACTGCTTCGAAGACTCGAGTCTTCCATTGAAAATAGTCACTGTATTAACAACCACTTTCTAAGTGTTCTCATGATGAAAAATTGTTTGTTTGGCAGTATGGAGATGGAAGTGGACCGGTCAAGAAGGAGAGAGAATACATTGGAAATGTTGGACATGGACCTGTTATTTCCCATGTCCGTGCACCTGTTATTCAAGTGGAACGGGACATAGAATCATATAGAAATGATGGTGAGAAGAAAGTTCTGGTGATTCAGGGTCGATCAATGCCAGAAGGTGCTTATGTCAATGGCTTGAAAAATAATGGACATCAAGGTTTGATAACTTGCATGGAAAGTGTCTCAGATAAAAAAGAAACTGATATGACCAATAGAAAATCTGTTTCCACTGACAAAGATGATGAAATTATCACCGAAAACATTGCCACTGCTGAAGCCACAGAACTCCGTAAAAGGCTTAGTAAGGTATATGACAAGGTTCTTGTGGTTGACAGCATCACAACAGCTAGGAAAGTAGTCAGTATGCTCACCAATCAGTACAAAAATCGCATTCACGCTTGTGATACAGAGGCATGTATTGGCTTGAATTTTTCACCCATACTTGTGCCATTTAGATAGTGGGGGAGGTTATTTATTTTTACTCCCCAAATTTGTCACTGTTGTGTAATAACTTAGCTTGCTCTATATTATTGTTGATAACTTATAGGTGGCAAACATTGATGTGAAAGAGGAAACACCAGTCAACCATGGAGAAATTATTTGTTTCAGTATATATTCTGGTCCAGATGCTGATTTTGGTGATGGCCAGTCTTGTGTCTGGGTAGATGTCCTTGATGGAGGTGGCAGAGATCTTCTAGCCGTATTTACTCCATTTTTTGAAGATGGGTCTATTAGAAAGGTGAATCATTTACTGATGTCCATCGCTGGCAGGATCATAATTTGTTGTCGTTTTAAATTTCCCCTATCAATATTAATACTTGAAGCGAAGGAGCAATTAGCCATGGAGTGTTGTGAACTTTGATTTATATCATAATAACCGGTTTCCTTGTGCTTTTGTAGGTGTGGCACAATTACAGCTTTGATTATCATGTCATAGAGAACTATGGACTTAAAGTTGCTGGTTTCTTTGCTGATACAATGCACATGGCTCGATTGTGGAATTCCGCTCGGCGGACTGAAGGTGGGTATTCTCTAGAAGCACTGTCAGGTGATTCCAAAGTCATGTCAGATGCTAAAAGAGACCCTGGTGAGGAAGCGATTGGAAAAGTATCGATGAAAACTATCTTTGGAAGAAAAAAACTGAGGATCGATGGATCTGTGGGAAAATTAATTGCCATTCCTCCTGTTGAAGACCTGCAAAGAGTTGAGAGAAAATTATGGATTTGTTATTCTGCCTTAGATTCGATCAGTACGTTGAAGCTTTATGAAAGTTTAGAGAGGAAATTATTGAAGCTTTGTTGGAAACTTGATGGGCATTATAAAGGATCAATGCTCGACTTTTACCAACAATATATGCGTCCATTTGGTGAACTTCTTGTAAAAATGGAAGCAGAGGGGATGCTGGTTGACCGTGCCTTCCTTTCTGAGATTGAAAGGGTAGCTAAAGAAGAGCAACAAGTTTCGGCTGCTAGATTTCGCAAGTGGGCGTCAAAGTATTGCCCTGACGCGAAATACATGAATGTTGGAAGTGATGCACAGTTGCGGCAACTCTTTTTTGGTGGTATACAAAACAAGTATGAATCAACATTTGGAGTGAAGTGTCCCTTTGGAGATTTACACACATTATCATGTTCATATGCTCCTTATATGTGAATTTGGTTGCAAATCCTTTACTCAATAGGTTCTTGTTTGAGATCCTCCTTATATTATTTGTTGGTACTGCACAAGGGTTTCTGTTGTTTCCTGGGGGGCTTGCCTGGGAAAGGAAGTTACGTTACCATTAGGAATAATCACTGAAAAAACCAAAGCGGTTAAAGTTTAAACATCAATTCTCAGCACAAATTGTGGCATGCTGATATGCCTAATAGAGTAAAAAGAACATGATCCTTGACAATTAAAATTAACCTGATGTGGGTAATTGAAAAACTTGGCTTATCATTTTCAATACTGTTGAGACCTATGAGTAAAACTTCAATGGAATTGAGCGTTCCCTAGGGAGGTAACACTTACTGCATCCTTATGAAAAAGTCACATCTTCTGAAACAATGGAAGTTTCAGTAATTCTCTTTTTGATTGGTTTATTGAGTTATTCTTCTTCGCATGTTATTTGCAGAAAGGGACCCCAATCAGTTTCTTCCAGTGGAGAAAGATTTTAGAATTCCAAATATAGATAATATTATTGAAGAAGGCAAGAAGAATCCCACGAAATATTGTAAAATCACACTGCGCAAGCCTGATGGTGTTGACATTGAGACTGACAAGTATACTGCAAGCGGTTGGCCTTCTGTTAGCGGTGATGTTTTAAAGAATCTTGCTGGGAAGGTTTCTGCTGACTTTGACTTTATGGATGAAGATATTGATGATGACCTGACTGAAACCGAGACAAAAAAAATTTCCGAGGACAATGAAACACCTCTTTGTGAAGATCCTGATACCTCTGCTTATGGAGCAGCTTACGCAGCATATGGTGGTGGAAAGGCAGGAATTGAGGCTTGTCATGCTATTGCTGCTTTATGTGAAGTTTGTTCGATTGACTCGCTCATATCCAACTTTATACTCCCATTGCAGGTTACTACTACTACACTTACCAGGAAACATGATTAGAATGATGATTAATGCCATTAAAAAGGACATGATTAAATTAACAATGATGGTTTCAGGATTCAGGCCTCTTTTGGGTTTTTTTTCACTTTCCTCTCCTATTTCTTGTTGGTTTGGGTGAGAGAGGGTCTCCTGGAACCTTTATCCTCATGTCTGTTAATTGTATAAGGATATCATAGTGAATAGATTTCTAAACATGCTATATTAGAATGCCTAAAACTTGTCTCATTGGTAATGTTTGATATGTTTCTGAAACAATAATGTTTGATATGTTTCTGAAACATTGCCAAAAATATTTCCTGAAAAATGTTTTTAGAAGTTGAATCAGAGGATGTGCTGCTGGTTTCGTTTTGTTTTTCTACCATAAAATTCACGTCATTCCGAAGTATGTTAGTTGCTTAGTTTTTTAACATGTGAATATTTTGAAATGTGAAAATATGATGTATTATGTTAAAAGATAATGTAATAATAATTTTTCTTTGGTAGTGATGAAAGGTTAAATTAATAATGGTTGAATTTGGTGATGTGAAAGTGGGTGAAATTGTATTGTTGGAAAAGAAATTGAAAGTCAGATGGATTTGTTTGGATGTGTTTCCAGATAATCAAAATATTTCTAGACCAAACACCGACTAATTCAGATTGCCAATATTTTTTAAATAAATTCATGAGATATTGAGGAGAATTTTTTTTGGGACTTGCATTACTGCAACTCCTGTGGATGTTATTTATTCTTAAATTTTTTTAAAGATGCTGTAAATTTTGAGTTATCTGGAGTTCTGAAGACATCTCCTTTCAACTACTAAAGTTTGAAATTCCAATTTGGAAATCCTATATTTATTTTTCTGAAGTTAGTTTATTTGTAAGACAAGAGTCTATCATAGGAGTTACGACAGAGATAGTGATTCTGTGTGTCTAATTATGCAACTTTACCATTTCACTCTAATACAGGGCAGTCATATATCAGGCAAGAATGGGAGAATTCATTGTTCCTTGAATATTAACACAGAAACCGGCCGGTTGTCTGCAAGAAGACCGAGTTTACAGGTTTGTCTATTGTGTTATCATTTGAAAATTACGAAAGTGATTGTACTATCGTCAAATTAGCTTGCAACTCTATTTGTTCAAATCATGATGAAGTGTGCTTATGGGCAAAGAGGCTGGTTCCAGAATCCAGAATGATCTGATTTCTATTGGTGAATTATTATGCTGTGTTCGTTTGCTTTTCTTGCTGAGACAACTTTCATCCATCCCATTACTTACATCTGCATCAGTCAATGTTTTCGATTTAAAATAGCAAAATTTTCAAAGCAAGAAAATCTCACATCACTTCAGCAATGTTTTCGCCAAATCTTTAAAAAAAAACAAAGACTACTTTTAACATTTTTAATTGGAAATTGGAAAGCCAAAACAAACGCCATCTTAGAGTCCGAGGCTGTAATTTCTTCAGGGAGGGTAGCGGTTGGGTGTGCAAATACATGAATAGCATTGATTGTTTGCATCGACAAGCTTTATTTTATTGCTCAAAGCAAGTGATTTGAGGACTTACTACCCAAATAACTGCAGGGTGATCTGTAAGATTTCATGTTTATGGTTTGAAAACCACCGAATATAATCTGAATTTGGAAGTTTCGTCATATATTTTGAATGAAACTGTTTATGACGATATATTCTGATTCTGAAATTCAGAACCAGCCTGCCTTGGAGAAAGACCGGTATAAGATTCGTCAAGCTTTCGTAGCTGCACCGGGTAACTCCCTGATAGTTGCTGACTATGGACAGGTAATGACTTGGACCATCCTAGAACATTACTACTTTGCTTGTTTTATCTTGTTTGTGATGAATTGCGCTTTTGTAATCAGTTGGAACTTAGGATTCTTGCACATCTTGCCAATTGTGAGAGCATGTTGAACGCTTTCAAAGCTGGTGGAGACTTCCATTCAAGGACGACAATGAATATGTATCCACACATTCGTGAAGCTGTCGAACGGAAGGATGTACTTCTTGAGTGGCATCATCAGCTTGGTGAAGATGAGCCTCCGGCCCCTTTATTAAAGGTTGCTCTTGAATCTTCCCCTTTGATTAATGTTGACAACAATTTTTCAGAAATAGCAAGTGTGCTTTGATTTTGTCATATTTGTTCACTTTATCAATCAGATGAACACATCGCTGTGGACTTTAATAACTATATCTTGGGGGAACGATATTATATAATCAATTATTGTACTTGTTACACTTTATGTTAAGAATAGAAATGTCAATAAACTCAAGCTAACTCAAAGCTCACAATCTTTACTTGATTATCAATTTAAAACGCACCGAGGGTTTAGCAGATGGTTGGGACTTGAATTGAAAATATCTTGTTGCGAAGTCGAGCCAAGTGTGATCCTAACTTGGCTCCCAGGGCGCGATTTACGGCTAGTTAAGAACTTATTTTTTATTTACTGGAATTCGGTGTTAGATGAAGATTTTAAAAGTAGAACTAATTCATGTTGGTTCTGGTTTGCTCTTGCTCGGAGAACCAATTATAGCTAATCGACTCCTCTTGACTGGAGTACAGGCAGATTTTGAATTGTCACCAGGTTTTTAATTTTAAACCAACTTTAGCTTTGTTGGAGAATGGTCACAGCTTGGTGGATCTTTACTGTTGATGAATCTCACCGCCACCAGATACACTACCTATTACTAAGATAGGAGAAGGGCTCATTTTGTTATCCCTTTAGTGTCTATAGTTTTCTATGAGAATTTGATTGGTTGATGAAGAATCGGACTAATTTTTTAAGGTTCTGGCATCTTTTCCTGTTGACTGTTGAGCACAAAAATTGTTCCGACTGTCAATGACTAAATACTAAATAGTTGTTGATCATGGGCATTTTGCTGTAATGGAGATGGTAGATTGATATATGTACAACTCCCAAGATTTGCTTTACAAATTTGAGATCCAGAGGATTATAAATTTACAATCTCATTCGGTACACGGTTTAGCGGTGGTATTCTCTTTTTTACTCTGGGCGAACCCTGAACTTCATTTTGGATGAAGCAAATCACTGATACTGCCAACTTGACCTGAATTTAATGCTAGCCTAATCGGTCCGTAATTCATCTTAAATAAGCAAAATGGTGAACTGCATGATGTGGGTTAAAGCGGAACAAGCGTGCCTTAAGAATTTTCCCTGATGGTTGTCCGATTTAGGTAGTTTGAGCAATTCTGTGTTAGGTGTTATCCATTTCCTTTAGAATCGAGGACAAGCTTGAATAACAGCAACAGTGGATAATGCTCTTAAATATGTTATTTCAGGATGCTTTTGCTTCTGAAAGAAGAAAAGCAAAGATGCTTAACTTTTCCATTGCATATGGAAAAACTACTGTGGGACTTGCTCGTGACTGGAAGGTACGTTATATTTTTGGCGAGTTTCAAGTGGTAAACTGTTAATACCTTACCTACAAACTCTTTGAATAATATCCATGTTTTCAGGTGTCTCGTGAGGAAGCTCAGAAAACAGTTGATCTCTGGTACAGTGACAGAAAAGAAGTGTTACTGTGGCAAGAAGAACGTAAAAAACAGGCACGCAGATTTAGGTTTGTTGACACATTACTGGGACGGGCACGCCATTTCCCATCACTGAAGAGTGCCACCTTAGCCCATAAATCTCATATTGACCGTGCCGCCATCAATACACCTGTGCAGGTCCCTATTTCCTAGTGATTGTAATCTTTACCATGTTTTGCCTCTGCGAATTTTTGTCTGACATGCTTTAACTTGCAAAATGTCGTAGGGAAGTGCTGCAGATGTTGCTATGTGTGCCATGTTGGAAATATCTAAGAATTCACGTCTAAAGGCGCTAGGGTGGAAACTACTTTTACAGGTCAATTTAGCATTCCCCGTTAAAACAAAAGGAACTACCACATATATCAACTCACATTTGTAGCTGCCATGTTTTGATTCTATAATGTAAAATTGGTATATATACTCGTGTCCTCATTATGACATCTATCACAGATTCTATCTTTATCCAAAGTTATTAGAAGTTCAAGGTGCAGTAAGGTTTATAGATATCAAATAGTCTAGGCACGGGGCAAGGTATAAAGTTTATTGAAATGAAGCGTTTGAGAGGATGATAACCTATAATTTAAATATTTGAAGGAAGTTTCATTATGTATAATCCAGTATGTACTTTACAAACTATTAGATGATAACTAATACTTATTATTTTTATAAGAGAGAATAAAATAATATCTTGCATTTCATTTTGGATTTACTATCTTAGCATTTAAGCCGTGCTTAAAAGGTGTGTCTTGCATGCCTAAATGATTGAGGTATGTTTCATTGAAAGGCCGCTCCATAATTTGTGTTGAGGTGTAGGGCTTGAGTTGTGCTCAGCCTTGAGTCCTGGTGCAGCTTTGTGGACTTTTGATACGTATGCCTTTATCCAAATCACTAGTTTATGGTAAAAAATAGGACTACATTGTCATTTATCTAATAAACCTCATCTTAAATAGATCCACGATGAGGTGATCCTAGAAGGGCCAACAGAATCAGCTGAGGAGGCTAAGGCTATAGTGGTGGAATGCATGTCGAATCCTTTCAACGGTGAAAACATTCTTAGAGTTGATTTGTCTGTTGATGCCAAATGTGCTCAGAACTGGTATTCTGCCAAATAAATAGATTGAACAATTGGATTTTTACGAATCTCTCTACCTCGACGATGTTAAATCACATTCTTGGTGGGGTCTCAGCCCTGGTGTCACAGTTTGACTTGGAGTTGGTGGTTCTTCGTCATTTTGTAATCTAGTTAGGCAGGGGAGCTTGCCAGAGATCCTTAAGCTGTATATAAGGTGGGTGTAACTTCGATTTTTTCCAGGTATAATCTGTTGTAAAATGAAAGTGGTGAAAGAGAGTGAAAATTTTGAAATTTTAAACTTCTTCTCACTGGTTTTAACCTGGTGACCTGTTTGTATATCTGACCATCGTCAATCTTTCAATGTATACATTTTTTTCCCTTGGTTTTAGTTTTACATTTTGCAAACAGAAGACCCTTCTTTTACTAATTTGGCAGTTCCTTCTCTTTCTGATAATCTATACATAATCCAAGATTTCAAACATTTAGTCATTATTTTCACGTTCATTGTCAGGTATTCGATCTTCAATATGTTTATGCAATGTATGCCATCATAATGCGAAAGACAAGAGGGTTTCCCTATAAAGTTCCGAGTACCATTTTTATTTTTTAAAATTTAAATAAACTTTTGTAATATAAATGTTGAATAATTAAAACTAATTAGCTTGATAGTATGACTATCTAATGAGCTGCTGAGCCATACAACGTTGTAATTTCAGGAAATGAAATTTGATTATAATATGTTCCAATTGTAATCAAGCCCAAAGCTTAACTATTCAAATGGTATAGTTTCAGTTTCATTGAACAAAACCAACGCTTTCTGGCTCAACTCGGTGCTTCTAGAACTGTAACTATCCCGTGTATTGCAAGGAGAAAAAACAGTATGAGACATTTACGTGGTTAAACTAAAATAGCTTACATCTATAGAAAATGCTCAATGAGTTGAAACTTTTATATTTTTTCCCTCTAAATGTTAAATGCAATGACTTTTTAATATGGTTAACAAAATCAATATTTGGAATAAACATTGGTGGGAATGTTATTTTTTCGACTATATCTTGATAAAATCCAAAGTAGTCTGAGCCCAAAGTGTGCGTACACATGGATACAGGGTATGACAAAATCTGACTTCAATACGATTTGCAGGGATGTCACCATAAAACGTTTGGTGAGAAATGTGTATTTTTTTATACTAAAACAATGAATTATATAGTAAACACGACTGTTTGTCCAAAAAGATGATTAAAAAAGTGTCCCTATGTAATAATGTCGAGGAAACAACTAATCATATCCTAAGATCGTGCGACATAGTTCATGAAATTTGGATGGATATATATGCTTGGTTGGTTTTTCAATAGTTTTTCAAGAGGATATCAAGCAACACTACTTTCAACATTTGGAGTTTTTATCCATATCCAACAAAGAAGGAAATCTAGAAAACGATTTGGGCATACGTGGTATTTGCAACAAATGAAAAAAAATCTTTGAAAACTTAAAATTTGTGGCTGATAAGGTGAAGAAAATTATTAAAATCAGAACTTGGTATTGGATCCAGCGAAGTCAAAAATTATTCCGTGTTTTAGAGCCTCAGATTTATTTCAAGATCCCTTAGCTTGTCTAAATTAATATTTTTTTATTTTATTTTGGTGCACTTTGTATTTTTTTTATAAATTGAGGGTTAGACAGACCCCCGCCAATTTATTATGCAAAGAGAAATTGAATACATGAGAGGGGGCCAAACCAAACCTCTCAATGAACATATTACATGAATTTAGTAACATTTCGAAAAATATTATGAACTATATGGTTCAGACATAAGAAAATACCAAGGAAAAGTAGGTAAACTTGGTACAATCAGTCTCTTGATGTCTAAAGAATTAGAATCCAACAAGTCTGCATCTAATATGCCTTTTGATATGTATTTTATTCTCTGTTTCAGACACACTCCTAAATGACCAAAGGAAACATGGAACTTGACAAATTTTCAATGCTTGCTGTTGCTGGTATATCAATAGATAGAACTCCTGTGAGATTAACAAAAAAAAACAATCAAAAAGGGACCTAAGATGGTCGAAATAGTGGACAAAATATTTAGAATGAGGGATGGATGAAACATGAAAGGAAACATTTAAAAAAGCTTGGATTTTCAAAAGAATTGTTAGATTCAGTTACTACCTTTTAAGATCAGCCTTCAGATTCCTGTATGTAAATCCTGATGTCTGATTCCTTTCCACTACTTCAACCATAGCACACATTTTTGGTATGAACCTATTGCTTCCTCTCTTATTCTTTCGAGTAATACTCATGGTTGATTCAATCTTAGGTTCAGAAAACTTGACACTTGGAGCCGAGCACACAAGATCATGTGAAGGCTCATTGGAGCACCTCCTGGTACCTAACTCTGGCTGGCTAAAGTAATCTATTTCTTTCTTGAATAGGGATCCCACTGTACCTCTTGTTCCTATTGCTACCGGATTTGATTTCGCGCCCATCTTCTCATGAGGAACGGAGCCTGAAATATGGGGTGTGTGCACCATCATTAGTTTATAAAGAGAAAATATTGATGCTTGTGGTTTGGGATCTTGTCTTGTTGGAAGACTTGCTTAGAATTGAGATATCTTTGGTTTATTTTCTTTAGTACTTCGTGATGTTGCATGAGTTCTTTCGATAGCTTTGTATTCTAATCTAAAGTGGAGTCTTGAGAGGTGAGATCAGACATCATTTAATGCTAGGTGAAAATTTTCAATACTCGAACTCGAAGTTAACAAGCTTGATTTTTTCAAATAGTTTTCTGATAAAATCTTTCAAAACTTTCCTGAAATTAACCGTTAAAATATGTACATTAAAGGTAATATAGTACTTTAAATATAAATAAAACTTAATCTTGAATTTTAAGTATGAAACTGAATACTTGACCCGAGGTTCTAATACAGAAGCCAACTTGAAATGCTACTCAAGTCACTCGGTTCGTTCTCAGCCTTGACCAAGCTGCTCGTGAGAGCGAGCTGAGTCATACTTGGCTGCATAACTAGGGATGTCCTAAAAACCTGTGAGCTATACATCATTTTATTTTGTTGATTGATGTTTAAGTTATATGAAGTTTGTAACAAATTATATATGACTGATTGGTGAACCTAACGTTTTCAGTTTTCGCTATTGCTCTTTTTGTATGTTAGTTGGTGGAATAAAAAGTGATAAATAACCTTTTCAGGTGAGAGTAAATAGAGGGTGCATTGTTTGGTGAAAGAAGTGTGCTTTTAACCATCTTCCTAGTGGGGAAGGAAAGGGGCCTGGGAACCAAATGAGAACTTATATTTGACGGTAAAGAACATATACGATGGGTGGCCGAGTTGGTAGAGTGAGTGCGAATGTCTTTGGTCACGAGTTTGATTCCCCATATCAACACTTTCTCGATCGATCCTGTCGCACCGGGCTTGCCTAGTACAGTTTACCTGGCTGTCGTGGTTTGTAGGCTATTGCCTTAGGTCCACCCAGTACACACCCAAAGGATAACGGCTACGGATTCTACCGTCATCAAAAAAGAAAAAACACGTGTGACATTATGGTCTCAAATGGACGGTATAGTCTAGTGTTAAGGATCACGTTATGGAAAAGTGGGAAAAAGAAAGCTATGTAACCAAGGTAGTCACCTTGTTACCAAAAGAAATTAACTTAAAACTCCATTCTTCTTAATTTTATTAATCAAAACTACTCTATTTATAATAAGAGTCCAACAAAATCTTGATAATCCAATCCCTAAGATAAACCAAAATCCTAAGAAATCAATCATAGATACAAATCAAATAAAGATTCTTATCTTAACCAAAATGTAAAAACACCAATCCTAAATCCTAATAATTAATAAAAATATGAAAAGATAATGTCTTGAAGAGTTTGTTACATCAAGGATTCTTGTAGGTAAAGTCTTCATTATTCCCATGACTCTTCTCGGCAGTGTGGGTTGGTGCACATTACATCATACCCCTCCTCGAAATTGGTGTTTGTCCTCAAACACCACTTGAATTTCGTAAAAAATATGCATAGTTTTCGAGAAATCCAAATACTGAACCCATGTGATATTGATCTTTAAATTGGTTGTAAGGAAGAGTAGCAGCAGCGAAAAGAGGTAGATTATGCACTTGTTTTGATTTGGTTTATGGATTCGCGTAAGGAGCTTGTGCACGCCTATTAATTAATTTTGTTTTCCTTGCCAGAAAAGAGTGTGATTGTGTGTCGCACATTTTTCGCGCGTCCTGGGTATGTACACGCGGTGGTTCTGGGCGACAGGTCCTCGAACAACCTGCACTGCATCGTCCTTGCGAGTCGGCATGGTCTGGACAAAGTGGGCTTTGGAGAATTGCTGGTTTGAACCTCGATTGTCGTTTTGCTGAGCACGGTATGCGTGCGAGCCTCCGTTGCTTCGGGTTGAGCGTTGAAGGTTGTATGGTAATCAGATTGAAGGGACGCGACATGTAAGCATAGTGCGTCGAGTCGTGATGTGAGATTATCTGTGTTGGCCTTGTATAAGGCAATGAATTCAGCAAGTTGACGTTGAAGGGATTGTTGATTTGCCATAACGTTTGTCTCTGATGCCATTGTTACGTACGCAGGATCACATTATGGAAAAGTGGGAAAAAGAGAGCTATGTAACGAAGGTAGCCACCTTGTTACCAAAATAAATTAACTTAAAACTTCATTCTTCTTTATTTTATTAATCAAAATCAATCTATTTATAATAATAGAGTCCAACAAAATCTTGATAATCCAATCCCTAAGATAAACCAAAATTCTACGAAATCAATCATAGATAAAAATCAAATAAAGTTTCTTATATTAACCAAAATGTAAAAACACCAATCCTAAATCCTAATAGTTAATAAAAATATGAAAAGATAATGTCTTGAAGAGTTTGTTGCATCAATGATTCTTATAGGTAAAGTCTTCCTTATTTCCAGGACTCTTTTCAGCAGTGTGGGTTGGTGCGGTGCACATTACATCTAGACCCAACATTTATGTACTATCAACGGTAGTGGTAAAGGGATGCTTGTAGGGGCGATCAAATTGAACTTTCATATCTCAGTTTCATTACCTAAACAATATCACAAGCTCCGTTGCTTTCCACCAATCCATAATCCAATGTGCAGTTATAGGATCTATCAGACTTATACCATTAGATTTATTGTCATTTCCACTAAAATGATATCTGCTATCCTTACTTATTAAGATTTTTAATTGAACTCTAACATCTAATATCATGTTTTATGGATTTAAATTAACGATACATGCTTACAGAGTAGATCTGAATTTATTTTAGGATTTTTATTCTCCATCTAAATAGGTAAAATATCACTAGAAGAAATCTCATTTGAAAGAATAAGATGCATATTACTATTATTAGGGTAAGTAATGCTCTCATACTATATTCAATGATCCAAATTTGATTCGGATATGTGTGGTCCATATAAAAAATAGACCACACATATCCAAATCAAATTTGAATCATTGGATGTAGCATTAGGCATTGCCCTTATGCTATCAAGAACTCACCCCTATTATTAAACCTCCTTCGCCTTGGTAACATCGATGCCATATTTCTTTGTTGTAAAATAACCTTAAATTGTGAAATTAAGGACCACAAGAAGTATCAACCAGTCATATCAGTTTAAGTCATGAGAATAATGTGGAACATTTTTGTGTTTAATATATCCTTCTTTGTTAACAGTATGGCACATGAATGCAATAAAAAGGCGATATCCAAACAAGAAGAATGGGGCTAAGCCTTGTATAGTTGAATGTATCTCTCGTTTATATTTCAAAATGGCAGTTTTGAGAGGGACAAAGAGACTACTATTCATATGTTATCAGTAATTTATCAGAGCATATTCGTGTGTAAACTTTAGGAATGTAGTATATTATAAGATTTTAGCCTTGTGGTGATATTAACTGTCCTCATTTTTTAGCTTTGGAAAAAAATAATTTAACATGATTACACGAGGTTTTTCAGCAAATATATTGTATAAAAATATTTTTAAAAACGATAGTTGAAGTGTTTGCTAGAGTAATACACAGCACACTCAAAGGTATAAACATGGGAAAATTTATACTACCCGGGGTAGTGTGATGAGATATATCAACGATTGATGTGATATATATTAGATGATAATGCTTATAAGCAAACTAATCCTGAACATGACCTAATAAAGCGTTTCAATCTTTTTCCTGGGAAAAATGAAAATGAAAATTATATTCTTCCATATTGTTCCAATATTTGATGTAAAAGGTTGTCAAATATCCAATCAAAGCCATTAAACTAAGGTTTGTTTGATGATGTCCTTAAGGGTAGTGCCCTTAGGAGCATCATCACCATTCATTTGGAATCTTTTTTTAAAAAAGAAAAAAAGATTCCACGTTGATGATGCCCTGAAGGCAGTGCCCTACTGGGCAGCAACAATGTTTCCCTAAACTAAGTAGCTCAAGACTCTTGGCCAAGAAGTAGCAGTTAGAAGCAGTTATTGATGACTCGAACTTTGTGGAAGATGCAACACACACCAATCAATTCAAAAGCAAGAGAGAAACAGAGGGTGAGTTTTTGAGATAGAAAAAGGATAGTTCAAGAGAGTTGATCATTGAGTGAACTCTGATTTGTTACTGCTTGTATCTCAAAGAAGAAGTGGCTTAACGAAATTGTCTCCCGTGGAAGTAGGCATTGTTGGCCGAACCACGTAAAATCTCTCGTGTTCTTTATTATTCTGTTTCTTTATTTTGCTCTCATTTTGTGCATTGAAATCAAGATCAACTGGTTCAACATAATTCTGGATATTAGAATTTGGTTTCAAGATTCCCAACAGATATAAGTTCGGAAAGTTCCTTAGGTTATTGCTAGGTTTGAAAATCTAACTATTTAGAAGGTTTTAAAAAATTGAGAAGTTCGTTTAGCAATAAAAAGGATAATTGAAAACGTAGTATGGCAAATTATTTGATATCATATGAATAATATTTATTATTTATGCTAGTCTATTTATTATTTTATAAGAAAACAGAAATTTAGAAACACAAAAGATGTGTGAGTCTTCCTAATTACTAGAACCTATTTCATCGTGGAAAATTGAATGAAATATTTGGAGCCCAATAATTGTTTTATCATTACATAAAAATGATTTTTTTAGTATTTGATGATTTCAAAATTAAAACACAAGTAGCTATAACGTGTTCTAAATATTAGTAATATAATATATTGTATATTTTTTTAGCGATGAAATTTGATATTCGGCCCCACAGTATAAAGAGGGGGCAACTGTATCCATCATTTTTTTTTATTACACTAAAAAAAAATTTAAAAATATTTACATTTTACGCCACTAAAATTATATTTTGACCCTCTAGTTTTTTATGTTTATTTTTTACCGCCTAAACAAAAGTTCTAAATTCGTTCGTGCTGCCCTAACTTTTGGCTCCACAGACACAAAGTTCGCACTGAACTCACATACCAAAAACACAATATAAACTCAAGAAATAATCAATCCTATAAAATTAAACCATTACACGACTGAATAAAAGTTCCATTCGTCAATTACCAATGTAAGTTTATGAAATATGCGAAAGAAATTAATCTTGATTGCAATTTACATATACTTCAAGACAAGGAGATCCAGTCCCAAACCGTATCAGCCTTCGAAGGTTGTCTCTATACACTGATTCCATGTCAATTCCATTAGCACCTTTCTCCTTAGACAAATGAACGAACAGATTCTCTAGTACAACCCCAAGTTTAAGCAGATACCTTAGTACAATTATTTCATTGGATGTTCCTCTGAATCCTCTCACCTTCACTGTCTTTAAGGTATGTTTCATGCATCTATAGATTATTATTATGGGATATTGGTCATAAATAAAAAATGGATGTTCCTCGTTCCTAAATGGAGGCCGATAATCCTGAAATATTTAACAATATAATCAAATTTGAATTTGTACTTGCCAAGAAAAACAACATCTGTACAAGCATATATCAAGAAATTCGAGTAAAATATTTTTAAAAATAAACAAACATAATGCGTATATATATATATATATATATTATGGTGCCTTCACATAATTATTATAGTATATATTAATAGAAAATAAAGAAAGCTAACCAGAAAGATTCTCTTAGGGCCCAAGTCAATTTCAAGAACTTCCAGATTAGGGCAGCTATTCAGGAAAAAGGTTATCCCATAAAATTCATTGATGCTCAGCCCTGTCTTCAATATCAAGTGTCTCACATTTTCAAGCTTCGGCTGCAGCGACAGTGGTTCTTCACACATTGGTAATACCTTCAAAGCAACATTAAATTTCACGAGTTTTGAAAATCCAATCATGGTTCATCAGTGGATCATCATTATTCAAAATAATGATATTATATCGGACCACGGACGACTACGATTTAGAAGGTTTGGTTAAAAATATAATCTCCAAAAAGTAACAAAAATAATTTTTTTTTTAAAATTTACAAGGCCTAGAAGTCGATCATAGCCCAAGATGGCTCCGCTCATTGTCAGATGCATATACGTATGCATGTTACCTGAAGCATGTAGCTGCAAATGGTGAGAACCCTAACGCTGAAAATTTCTATAAGCAGATTGTAAAGCATCTCTCCATCTCCTTCGTCCTCAATTTCTGACTGAAGCCCAAAATCAAAAACTGCCTCTTCCATTTTCTTGTGATAATCCATTCTTAGACAAGTAGACAGCCCGTAGTATTTGAAGGTAGTCAATAATGGAGCATCCACTATAATCCATTCAGGTTCCATACATTTGTCAAGAACCAGAACCTTCAGTCTCTGTGCACTGATCATCATTTCTTTTACATTCCAGCATCTTTTCAGGCTTAAAACCTCCAATGAAGGGCACATATTTATGAAATTGTTGAGAGTATAACCGGGTAGTTCAATCCATCCTAGGTGAACATCTTTCAGCGCAGAGAAGTTGTGAAATTTGAGAAGGTGAAATTTGCACGCAGACAACCGTAGGGATTCCAGCGTTATATGTGATTCAAAGAACGGAAGTTGGAAGATCGTTTGAGGGTTTTGATTGAGATTTTTAAAGTCCCAAAGAGGACTGGAAAAATCAAGATCAAGTGCTCTGATTCCACGAAAACCAGTAACAAATCCCACACACCTCTGCATGTCGGAAACATAGGCCGAACCCGGCGCAGTCCTGGAAAAAACAACCCGAAATCCGTTAACTTCGGGTACTTTGTAATTTACCATCCATTGATGGATGAAATGCATGAAATTCCTTCTTTGCGAAAAAATGTTCTGGTCGGAGTCTTCATAGTTGACGAAGAACTTCTCGTCGAGATCAATGTTTCCGCTGGCATGCCAGAAATGGCGCCACCTTCTCGACAGAACACAAGTTCTGACAGCGTCTTTGAATGGCAGAAAGGAAATGATAATGAAAATGACAGCCTCTGGAAGGTATGAAAAGTAATCCATTAATTCTTCCACTGTATGCTCCGCCCTCGCACGGCAGTGGAGAGTGTTTCAGGAGGAAATAGAGTAGGGGCCTGGGCGGGAGATGATATAACTTAATCAATAGAGAAAAAACAAGAAGTAGTTCCAGATTTGTTTATAATGAAATGATTGTGTGCATGGATCGAAGGGACGTTGATTTGATGGCGAATCGACGCAGTTAATGTGAAAGGACTCTATCCAAGAAGCGCCGCCAATGCTTGGGAATAATTATTGTTATAGACTGCTAAATTCTATTCATTTTGGCTATTGAAATTTAATATATCGTTTTTTCACTATTAAATAATTAAGAACATTTCTATCTTATGAATTTGATAAAAAAAAACATCAAAATCACAACAATAATTATTCTAAAAAGAATGTTAGGAAATTAAAAGATAAATAAATCAAAGGAACAAATTCATTATTTAGTTGATTTTCAATGAATAACATACTTAGATATTGTTGATATCGCTATAAAAAAGAATCTTGATTTCGAAAGTAGTGAATAACATATATATATATATATATATATATATATATATATATATATATATATATAAATAAAGTAAGTGGATCGATAAAATATCGAAATTCAAAAAAAATACAAAACTAGTGTTCAATAACATAAGTATTAATAGATTGACTAGACATATTAGTTGAAAATATCAATTTAATTGTTGGGGCAATGTGCAATTTTAGTGCTAATGATGATTCAAGTCAAAAGTTAAAGGCTATCGATATTGTCAGAGCTAAATTTGTTGTAATCAGAGTAAATTTTTTCAAATTTCAATTTTACCCCTTCTCTTAAAATAATTTAAAAAATAAAAAAAGAGATAATTTTAAAATTAAATCGGGAGAAGTTATAAGTGTGATTTTTACACTTAATTTGATATAAGATTATGGGTGTTTTTGTATTGATTCCTGAAAAATATTACGCGTTTTGGTATGTATTTATTTATTTCAGGAATATAGGTCAAAATACATAAAAGTGGAGGAAATATGCTTAAAATGATGAAAAAAGACCAAACCGAGCAAACATGGAAAAGGATAGACGAAATCGTAATTTGCTGAAAATCAGAGGAGGCGATCGATCGCTTCAAATGAGGCGATAGACCGCCTCGAGGCAGTAGCAAAATGCGATCGATCGTTTCATTTGAAGCGATCGATCGCCTCGACTCGAAAATTTTGGGATTTTGTTTCCATCTTTGTTATTTGGTGTCCAAACTTGGTGAAACTCCTCCTACCATAAATATGGATTACCATGGACGTTTTTAGGACTTTTGGCTTATAATAAACCCTACAACAAGCAGCCTCCATCACTCACATTCATCCCCAACCATCCATACACCATAACCATTGAAGAGAAGACGCATCGGAAGAGACGGGACGACGGAGCAACGCAATGAGTCAACACATCCTGTTATTTCCGTATTTCTAACTCTAGTTCTATATTTTCATTAGATTTAATGTTTAGAATGTTGCAAACCATGTTTATGCGTTGTTATTTGATGGGGATTGTTGGCTAGGTTTGTTATCAAGACTTAGGGGATCATTTGTATGAACCCATAAGTTAAATTGAATGTTTTGACTGATTCTTATATATTTAAGTGCATAGATCATTGTTCTTCATGCTTTTAAGGGTTGGCCATCATTGAATGTTAGTAAATTACAATTGAGATCGAGAGATAAAATTGTGATTCAATATAGTGATTTATATCGTGGATTTCAGACTGATATCAAGAGATGAAGGCAAATACACGTGTGATAGCTATAGATATCTAGTAATCGAAAGCTAGAAGTTTTCATAGATCAACTTACAATATTAATTGTTCAATAAGGATATGAGAGTAGCTTATTGCAACGTTAGTATTAGATTTGTTATAGCCGGACCAAGGTATAATAAGTGCTTTAGGAAAACTCGTCACCTTAGATTGTTTGAATTCGATTATTAACTAATAGACGAATTATGGCGGATTACATAGGTGAACCGAAAGTCTTGATAATTGTTTATTTTGATTCTTATTCTTATTTATCACTGTTTACTTGGGTTAATTATTGAATTAATTTGTCACGTTAGTTTAATAATCACAACTTATCGTAGACTAAATATAGTTAAACTAGTGGAGTTTGGAAATTATTTCCTAGTCCTCGTGGGATCGATATTCCGTATTTTTCATATCATTATACTAAAATTTGATACCATACACTTGTGATATACAATCGTTACTAAAAAATACTGTTTAAAATAATAGCGATCAAGTAGTCGTGGCGAGCAACGAAGATGGAATGTAATTAGAATTTCAAGAAATAGAGGTGGGAACCGTGGAGCTGCAACAATCTGGAAAGAAGATCTATAAGAAGAAGAAGAGTACCGCGGAAAGTGGTGGCAGGCTGGCAGCAGAGCTCAGGCGGTGGCGGCGGGTACCTCTTCTTCTGTTGTTAGGTGGTGGTCGAGGTTTCTTCACAAAATGGCGTGATGGTGCTATTAATGGAAACTGATGATTCCACAAGGCAAATTATTGCTGCCCTTCTCAGGAAATATAGTTATAGAGGTTGGTTTTTACCTGTTCAAAATTATTAGTGGGATTTATGTAATTCTTTGCTCTAAGATTTGAGAATTTGGTACTTGGGATTTAGCTGAGCATGGTGAATATTTTTTTGATACTTTGTTGATCACCTTCTGTAGCTTTAGATGATACCTGGTAAATCCAATTATTTATACAAAATTTTGATACATTACTTGAAAATTTTTGTGGGTTTTTGGTTTTGGTGGACTGGTATCCCTCCATCTTCAACTTACGTTCTTTTCTTTTTGAAAAATTCAACTTACGTTATGGTTCATAGGTGAAATGATGCAGACTCATTCTTTATTTGTAAGAGCTCTGTTTCAGTGTTGGTTCTGGGAATTCTTCGATTTATGTGCCTGAAAATATACTCTGTAGCTGAGGAACAAGAACTGAATCTGGAGAGGGGGAGTCCGAAGAATCTGGGCATCTTTTGAACTCAAAAATTGGTCATCGACAGATTTTCTCATCAGGGTCTTTTGATGGCCTTATGCTTCGGTTTTTAAGAAACCTGTTCTCTTCTTCTTCTTGAACTTGAAGAACTGGACTTGTTTGTACTGTAGAGGAAGGGGTTTTTTTCTGAGAAAACTCCGTGTTACCCCTCCTTTTGGTTCGCGTTGGTAACAAATGAATTTATGTATGGGAAAGTATGTGTTGTTTTGCGGAGTCGCAATTGGGGCCGGAATCCGGAGGATCCTCTCGTTTTTCTTCCTGGATCTCCGATGATTGGATCTTTTCTTAGAGGAAGGCTCTCTCCCTTTTATAGGGGGGGGGATGCCAAGGGTTCTGGTCTGCCGGGGATTCTGGAGACAATATCTGAAACCGAGGGGGGACCACAGATGGGGGACCACAGATGGGGGACCATCTGCATCTGTTGCCTACTTCGTACGATCCTTTTGCTCTGGTGATTCTCTGTGTCCGAGAATATGCTTTTCGTATCTGCAGTGCTTGGCCACCCTTTGATTGGTTAGCAGGTCCAGCTTTTGCTTTAATAGGTGTCCGATTCCTGCAACCCTAGTCCCGGTACACAGGACCACCCTAGGTGGTCCCAGCTCGCCTATCATGTCCAATGACTGCCCGTCCCGACCTATTGAGGAAACCGCGCCTCAGCCCGGCTGCCTTGCTAAAGATAGGCCGTCCTGCTTTGATGAGGGGCCGCGCCTCAGCTTGGGCGGCATGCTCCATGGCGGACCTCCCCGGCCTCTTGGTGTACTTCCTCGCCACCCCGGCTCGGAAACGATAGTGGCTGCTGGACAGAGGTGATCGCGCCGCAATAAGCTTGGTAGGGCCGGGTCGGGCGGATAGCTCGACAAGGATAACCCGGGATGGGCAGTGAATTTCTTTGTTGACTAAATGGGCCCCCCACTGATGGCCCAAATAAAGTTCGGACCCTCAAGACCTACTGGGCCTCCAGAACCAGGGATATCATCAGTATCCCCATCTAGTCGAGCTAGTGCAGCGCTGCCTCGACTAATGAGCTTGTGGCGAACTTTATTGGTTCTTGACCCCCGGTCCTTTGACTAGACAACTTCTGGCCTCGGGGTGACAGCTATCCCGTACCAAACCCTAGTAAGCCGTCAGGCCACGTGCCCGTATCTGGTGCTCCGACCGTTCATCTCCCTTCATCTGCATCGTTGGTTTGGGCCAGGCTTTCCTCGGCCCACGAGCCACATCTTCTATAAATTGAGGCTCTCGAGTCATTTTCCCCCATTTGCGCTCTAGGTCGGATCAATTGCCTCTCCCAAAAACCCTGTAAGTCAGCTCTGCCTTCCTTTGTGTTAATGTCGCACTCTACTTCTTCCACTTCCGGTGCCCTCTTTCGAGGGGGGGACAAGGAGGCCGAGGGGTCTGATCTACCCAGTCCCTCGGGTCGGAGGTCAGATGCTCCTGAGGGAGACATTCCCGAGGTGGTGCCCCTCCGACAAGTCCCTCCTAGGGTATTTGACCCTAGTCTCCCCACCTTCGAGGTTCTCGACCCGAGGAGCCTGGCCCAGGCCGGACTTCCTTGGTACGAGATCCTCGACTCGTGTGTTTCCCCTGAGGCCGAGCACCTTCTCCGCACGTGGTTTATCCCCCCAGATCACGACGTACGGGTCCCTAGGGCTGGTGAGCGTCCGCACCTCCCCCCGCCCGAGTATTTTCCCTTCTTCCTCGAGCAGCTTAAAAGCGGACTCCGCTTTCCTATCCCCCTTCCCTTCCAGGAGTTCTCCCACTATCACTGCGTCTCTCTGAGCCAGCTCACCCCCAATTCCTACCAGAGCCTAGTATCTGTCATTGCCCTCTTCCGATCCTTGGGTCTGCCTTTCTCCCCTACCCTTCTTAATTATTTTTTCCAAGTTAAGAAAACCCCCTCTCCCGGGGCGTTTTACTTTGGTGCCCGGACCTTTTACAAATTTCTAAACAACATCCCGAGCTCCCGTAAGGGATGGAAACAGAGCTTCTTTTTTGTCAAACCACCACGACGCTGGGCTTGTCCAATGGCCTGGCGAGATACCCTACCTACCCCTCGACCTCTGCCCAAAAAATATAAAGATGACGTGTTCTTTCAAACGGTTATCTCAACCCTTGGGGGTCGGCGTTTTGATTCAGCTGCCCTAATCAGGGAGGACGTACTCAGGCGTTTTGGGCTGAGCTCCTATCCAGACGTCCCTGGTGGTACGTTCTTCCTCCCCGGCCCCGCTTATGATATTTAAATATACACATTTATAGTTATTATTTTTTATTTTTGTCTGAGCTGAATCTTTTGTCTTGTAGATAACATGTCTCTCCAGCAGCTACTGTCCACCATGGCGTCTCAGAAAAAGGCGGGGAAAGGTGCGGCCGGGGCGGGCCCTTCGAGCCAACCCCCCAGTGCGCCCGATGCTCCCCCAAACCACCCGTTTCCAGTGGCCAGCCCTCCTCGCGCCGAGGAGGTTGGGTTGGAGACAGGCCTGAGGAAAAGAAAAAGGGACGGAGGTGCAGCTAGGGTCCGGACGCGGGAAGAGGTGGCTACCTCCCCGGTTATTCATGAGATCGACACCCCCACCTGCTTCCCCCCCCAGTCATCTATCAGTCGCTCCTGCCGACCCGGGTTCACCAGGGGTACCAGTGGGCTATACCCGAGATGTCAGCCTTATCAACTCTGCCCCTTCAGGTCTGTCCGCCCGGATCGTCGAGTGTCTGACCTCCTCCGCTGATCAGCAAGTCTTGTCCGAGCTGAGGTGGAAACCCCTAGCAGAGGAAGGTGTATCCCGGGCCCTATCAGTAAGTTTTTTTTTTTTTCTTTTTTTTTTTTTTTTTTTTTTTTTTTTTTTTTTTTTGTTTGCTGAGTCCCTCTCCCCCTTTTCTCTGCAGGGCCTAGTGATGATGTGCGAGAGCCTTCGTCGGGGTGCAAACTACGGCCAATCAGCAAGAGACGCGAAGAAAACAGCTCGGGAGGCAAAGTCAGAAGCTGAGAATGCTAGAGCTAAATCCGAGGCGGACGCTGCCCCAACTGGAGTCTTATGGGGCCTCGATGACCCGACTTCGAGCGGAGGCAGAACAGCTCCGTGTTGCTCTGGTCGGGAAGGAGCGAGAACTTTCCCATGTCGGGGCTGAGCTTGAAAAGGTTAGGTCCGAGTTGGAGTCCTATGTAGCAGGTGAATCAGACCGACGCGAAGCCTTTATTAAGTCGGAGGAATTTACGAGCATGCTGGCCTCCAAGGCTTTTAAGTTTCTGGACCTCGGCTTCGAGGGGTGCAAGGGCCAGTTCAAAGCCCAGGGCTTCCCGCCCAGTGACCAGGACCCTGACGACTTCCTGGACCTTAATGCCATCATTGCCAGCATCCCCCCCGACTTCATCAAGTAGTCTGAACTGCTTTTGACTTAACCGTTGTATCTCTCTTTTTTTTTTTTTTTTTTTTTTTTTTTTTTTTTTTTAATGTGCCTCGGAGGCACCCCTTTGTACTGAAGTCATTTTGAATTTTGATTGCCTTGACTTGTTAGGAATTGGTTTCTCGCAATTTTACGAGCGTCCCGACCCGTTATATCAGCCGAGCCAACCCGTGATTTCACATTGGGATTGATCCAAACAATACAACTTAAACATAATTCCCCGGGCAGAACTGGATGCCGCATAGCGCCTTCGTGTAACCGCGACTAACATAATTCTAACAAAATTAAATCTTAAAACAGTGCTAACCTGTTAATCCACATACTCCAAGATGCACAAAGGATCAATCCGACCCGATCTCAGGGAATAATTATTTCCAAGCAGATGATGTCCTCCTGACCCGCGCTCCTACACCCGAGCTTTATGAGGCAAAGAGGACCTGCACTTTAAATTGGTGCCAGGGCCTCATACACCTGGGCTTTAGCATGCAGGGCGGACCTGTGCTTTTAATTGGTGCCAGGGCCTCATACACCTGGGCTTTAGTGACAGGGATGACCTGCACTTTTAATTTGTGCCAGGGCCTCATACACCTGGGCTTTAGCATGCAGGGCGGACCTGTGCTTTTAATTGGTGCCAGGGCCTCATACACCTGGGCTTTAGTGACAGGGATGACCTGCACTTTTAATTTGTGCCAGGGCCTCATACACCTGGGCTTTAGCATGCAGGGCGGACCTGTGCTTTTAATTGGTGCCAGGGCCTCATACACCTGGGCTTTAGTGACAGGGATGACCTGCACTTTTAATTTGTGCCAGGGCCTCATACACCTGGGCTTTAGCATGCAGGGCGGACCTGTGCTTTTAATTGGTGCCAGTGCCTCATACACCTGGGCTTTAGTGACAGGGATGACCTGCACTTTTAATTTGTGCCAGGGCCTCATACACCTGGGCTTTAGCATGCAGGGCGGACCTGTGCTTTTAGTTGGTGCCAGGGCCTCATACACCTGGGCTTTAGTGACAGGGATGACCTGCACTTTTAATTTGTGCCAGGGCCTCATACACCTGGGCTTTAGCATGCAGGGCGGACCTGTGCTTTTAATTGGTGCCAGGGCCTCATACACCTGGGCTTTAGTGACAGGGATGACCTGCACTTTTAATTTGTGCCAGGGCCTCATACACCTGGGCTTTAGTGACAGGGATGACCTGCACTTTTAATTGGTGCCAGGGCCTCATACACCTGGGCTTTAGCATGCAGGGCGGACCTGTGCTTTTAATTGGTGCCAGGGCCTCATACACCTGGGCTTTAGTGACAGGGATGACCTGCACTTTTAATTTGTGCCAGGGCCTCATACACCTGGGCTTTAGCATGCAGGGCGGACCTGTGCTTTTAATCGGTGCCAGGGCCTCATACACCTGGGCTTTAGTGACAGGGATGACCTGCACTTTTAATTTGTGCCAGGGCCTCATACACCTGGGCTTTAGTGACAGGGATGACCTGCACTTTTAATTGGTGCCAGGGCCTCATACACCTGGGCTTTAGCATGCAGGGCGGACCTGTGCTTTTAATTGGTGCCAGGGCCTCATACACCTGGGCTTTAGTGACAGGGATGACCTGCACTTTTAATTTGTGCCAGGGCCTCATACACCTGGGCTTTAGCATGCAGGGCGGACCTGTGCTTTTAATTGGTGCCAGGGCCTCATACACCTGGGCTTTAGTGACAGGGATGACCTGCACTTTTAATTTGTGCCAGGGCCTCATACACCTGGGCTTTAGCATGCAGGGCGGACCTGTGCTTTTAATTTGTGCCAGGGCCTCATACACCTGGGCTTTAGTGACAGGGATGACCTGCACTTTTAATTTGTGCCAGGGCCTCATACACCTGGGCTTTAGTGACAGGGATGACCTGCACTTTTAATTGGTGCCAGGGCCTCATACACCTGGGCTTTAGTGACAGGGATGACCTGCACTTTTAATTTGTGCCAGGGCCTCATACACCTGGGCTTTAGCATGCAGGGCGGACCTGCATTTTTAATTTCGTACAAGAGATTTAAAGGAAAAATTCATTAAAAAACAGCGTTCGTACATTGAATTGAAATAACTGCCTAGGAATAATATTTTCTGAGGTGATATGCATTCCAAGGTCTTTTTAGGCGTCGGCCTCCGTCCTCCTCTAAGTAGTACGACCCGGAACTCAGCTTCTGGACTACTTTGTATGGTCCCTCCCATCGGGGGTCAAGCTTTCTTACATCCCCTGCTGGGTTGACCTTTTTGAGGACGAGGTCTCCCACCTGAAAACTTCGGGGTACCACCCTTTTGTTGTAGGCTCTGACTATCTTGCTGCGGTAAGCCTCCATCCTTATAGCCGCCCTTTCCTGTTTCTCATAGATCAGATCCAAGTCCAGAGCCCGGTTTTCCTCATTGTCGCCATCATATGCCTGGACCCTGGCAGAGGTCTTTCCGACCTCAGCCGGTAGCACGGCCTCCGTTCCATATACCATGCTGAAAGGCGTTTCTCCAGTTGGGACGCGAGCTGTCGTTCTGTAAGCCCACAACACACTTGGTAACTCGTCCACCCAGTCCTTGCCAACCCCGTACAGTCTGGCCTTCAAAGCTTGAACAATTGATCGGTTGGTGACCTCTGTCTGCCCGTTGCTCTGCGGATAACCTACTGATGTAAAGGCTTGTTCGATCTTCATTTCCTTGCACCAAGCCATTAACCTCTGCCCCTGGAACTGCCTCCCATTGTCTGATATTAATTTCCTGGGTACTCCAAAACGGCAAACTATATTCTTCCACAGAAAGTCCAGCACATTCTCCTCGGCGATCTTGGCTAAAGGCTCGGCCTCGACCCATTTCGAGAAATAATCTACAGCCACCAACAGAAATTTCTTTTGCTTCGGGGCCACCGGGAAAGGTCCCACGATATCCAAGCCCCATTTATCGAAAGGGCAGGCCGATGTTACTGCTTTCATGAGACTTGCTGGCCTTGACTGGAACTTACTGTTCCTCTGACAACCCTCACAAGTGACTACAGTCCTGATCGCGTCATTCCTCAGGGTAGGCCAGAAATATCCAGCAAGGAGAGTCTTTCTGGCCAGGGCCAACCCCCCGAGATGATCTCCACAGCATCCCTCGTGAATTTCTCTCAGCACATATTCTGCCTCTTCCGAGTTGAGACATCGGAGGAGGGGCCCGGCAAATGATCTCTTATATAACACATCCTCTATCAGAACAAAACGGAATGCATGCCTCTTCACCCGTCGGGCTTGGTTCTTATCAGCGGGTACTTCCAGCTTTCTTAAGTAGTTCAAAATCGGAGCCATCCAACCCAACACCTCGGGGGCCTCAGTGACGGGCCGAGCTGCCGGAATCAACTCTGTCTGAAATATGTACTCCCTCTGCGACAAAGGAACCAGGGATGTTGACCACTTGGAGAGCTCATCGGCCTCCTGATTATCCTCCCTAGGGATCTGCACTATGCTCCATTCCACGAAACTTTCTGACATCTCCTGTATAGCCTTCAAGTATTCTATCATCTTCTCGCTTTTGGCTTCGTAATTCCCTTTCACCTGCTGAGTGGCCAGCTGGGAGTCCGAGTGAAGGATCACTCGGCTGGCACCGACCTCTTTTGCCAACCTCAGCCCGATCAGTATAGCCTCGTACTCTGCTTCATTATTAGAAGCCCGGAAGTCTAATCTGATAATGACCTTCATTTTCTCACCCGCGGGGGATATCAGAACAATCCCCACTCCACTGCCTTCACTGTTAGCTGCTCCATCCACGTACACCTTCCAGGGCTCCTCAGCTTCAACCTCTATCATTTCCGCGATGAAATCTGATAAAGCCTGGGCTTTGATGGATGACCGAGGTTGGTAGGTTACGTCGTACTCGCCGAGCTCGATTGTCCATTTCACCAATCTACCCGATACATCAGGCTGGGTCATTATCCTCCCCATGGGGCTGTTGGTTAGCACTGAGATGGGGTGTGACAAAAAGTAGGGTCTCAGCCTCCTTGCGGTTAGGACCAAAGCTAATGCCAATTTTTCGACCTCTGGGTATCTGAGTTCCGCCCCTTTCAGTGCATGGCTGACATAGTACACCGGCCTCTGGTCCGTACCGTCTTGTTTTATCAGTACCGAGCTAACAGCGCTTTCTGTAGCAGACAAGTAGATCCATAACCTCTCGCCGGGCTCCGGCTTTACCAGGACTGGTAGCTCAGCTAAGTGCTTCTTCAGGTCAGAGAAAGCTTCCTCGCACTCGTCGTCCCAAGCGAACTTTTTCGCCTTTCTTAGCACTCGGAAGAAAGGGTAACTCCTATGAGCTGACCTGGAAATAAAACGAGCTAAGGACGCAATCCTCCCTGTCAGTTTTTGCACCTCTTTTATGCTGCGAGGTGAGGTCATTTCTTGAATTGCTCTAACTTTTTCCGGGTTGACCTCGATTCCCCTCTCTGTTACCATGAAACCCAAGAATTTACCGCTCTTCACACCAAATACGCACTTAGCTGGATTTAATTTCAGACCAAACCTGCTTAGTGTGGCAAAAGTTTCCTCTAAGTCGGGCAGTAGGTCTGCCTGGCCTTTAGATTTTACCAAGATGTCATCCACATAAACCTCAATGTTCCTTCCCGCCTGGTTTTCGAACACTTTGTCCATCAACCTCTGGTATGTGGCCCCGGCGTTCTTGAGGCCAAAGGGCATGACCACATAGCAGAATGTTCCATCCGACGTGATAAAACTGACCTTATCTTGGTCCTCTTTCGCCAAGGGTATTTGGTGATATCCTTGGTACGCGTCCATGAAACTTAACAGCTCATACCCCGAGGTGGAGTCCACCAGCTGATCGATCCGAGGTAGGGGATAACAGTCATTGGGACAGGCTTTGTTCAAATTACGAAAGTCGATGCACATCCTCCATTTTCCCGCCGACTTGGGAACCAAAACCACGTTTGACAACCAAGTGGGGAATTGTACCTCCCTTATCTGTCCGGCCCTCAGCAAGGTCTGAACCTCGGCTCGGATAATTCTGTCTTTATCTGGTCCAAAATGCCTCTTCTTTTGCCGGGTCACTTTTACTTCTGGATTGACATTTAACCTGTGCTGGGCTACAGAGGGCAACACCCCTGTTAACTCGGTCGGGGACCAGGCGAATATTCCGGCATGCTTGGACAGGCATTTCGATAAGTCGTGCTTCAGGACGCTGTCTAGGTCAGCCGCTACTCTCGTGGTTTTATCGGGCTGTCCTGGGACTAATATGATTTCCTCTTCCCCGTCCCGCATCGCCTGCACTTCCTGCACCATCTGCACCCCCCTATCCTCCCGTCCTTCATCACCGCCCCTTCGGGATCTTTTGACCTCTAACTTCACAGTTTCCGCGTAGCATTTCTTTGATGAGGGCTGGTCTCCCCTAACTTCCCCCACTCTTTTTCCTACAGGGAACTTTATCTTTTGGTGGAAGGTTGAGGCCACCGCCCTGAACTCGTTCATAGCTGGTCTCCCCAGAATGATGTTGTATGAAGACGAGGCCGCCACAATGGTGAATGTGACCAGCCTTGTTTTCCGGTCTTCGTTACCTCCCAGGGAAAGGGGCAGGGAAATCTGACCGAGGGGGTACACGGTGTGCCCAGCGAAGCCAAATAGTGGGGTGTTGATTGGTTCGAGGTGATACCCTCCTAAGTCCATCTGCCGAAAAGCTTCATCAAACAACACGTTCACGGAACTACCTGTGTCTACAAACACCCTCCCGACTTCATAATTGGCAACAGTGGCTCGTATGACCAA
Organism: Haberlea rhodopensis; assembly: GCA_907163345.1. Taxonomy (NCBI): domain Eukaryota; kingdom Viridiplantae; phylum Streptophyta; class Magnoliopsida; order Lamiales; family Gesneriaceae; genus Haberlea; species Haberlea rhodopensis. The sequence continues at coordinate 964,309 of CAJQUN010000072.1, forward strand.
GGCATCATTATGGGGTGTGCAAATGTTTTCCAGATCTCGCGGCCCAAAACTGACAACCACTTCCTCCTCGGCTCCACAAATCCCTCCTACACTCAGGGTCTCTCTCCTGCTGACAGCCTTCCTAGCCCTGTTGGAATCCCCATCCGTTGTCCCGCCCGAGATCATGTTTATGACTCCCCGCTTTGGGGAGTCAGCACGGTTAGGGTTGACGTCATTTAAGCTCCTTGGGGGTCCTCGAGCACGTCCTCTACCACGGAACGGAGGACGGAAGTTGGTCCGTCCCCCTCTCCCTCTTGTCCACGACGGTCCTCGACCCCTTCCCCGAGGAAGATTATCCCCTTGTGGGACGGGTCGGGACAACAACTGCTTGAACTGGGAACTGTTCTGTATTGCCTTCTCCAGCTCCTCATCCAAACGATGGCAATCTTGTGTGGTGTGTCCAGTCGCTTGGTGGAAGATGCAGTATTTCTCCGGGGCCTCCTTGCTCGGCTCCACACTAGCTGGTGCCGGCTTTTGCAACACCTGTTTGTCTTCACATATGCGGACGGCCTCCTCCTTGGAGACCTTCAACGGCGTATAATGGGAAAATCGACCGAGCTGTGCCCCTTCCACTGGCCTCTTCTCGCCCTGGCTGATCCGTTTCTCCCCAGTCCTCCGTACTTCCTTCCTCCTCAGTTGCTGGGCCTCCTCCACGTTGATGTACTTCTCCGCTCTGGTGAGCAGATCATCATAGGTAACAGGAGGCTTCTTTACCAATGATCGGAAGAAGTCTCCTCCTCTCAGGCCTTGGGTGAAGGCGCTGATCAGGATTTCCGCCGGGCAGGCCGGTATTTCGAGTATCACAGTATTGAAGTTTTTGATATACTCCCGCAACGACTCATCCTCGGCCTGCCTCATCTCGAACAAGCTCAGAGAGGTCTTCTTATACCGCTTGCTGCTGGCATACTGATGCAAGAACGCGGAGCTAAATCCGGCGAAGGAAGTAATGGAGCCCGGCTCCAACTGATTGAACCACTTCTGGGCCGACCTCACCAAAGTGGTTAGGAACACCTTGCACTTAAGGCGATCCGAGTAACAATGTAGCATGGCAGCATTTTCGAACCTGCCCAGGTGTTCCTCTGGGTCCGTGCTCCCGTCATATTCCCCAGCATTGGGGGGTCGGAAGTTATTTGGGAGTTCCTCGTTGACTATTTCACCCGAGAAAGGGGTTCCCCTCCTGACAGAGGTACCCCCCATCCCTTTCTTCATCCTCTGGACCTCGTCCTTCAGCTCCTCCACCTGGCCCTCCAGGTCTGGAACAGCAGTCGCTTTAGGACGAGAAGTTGCTCCTTGTTCGGGATCCTTCATCTGCTGGGAGCTTTCCCCATGCACTCCCTCGGACGGACCTTCCTTTTTCCTCATGGTCTGTTCCACCGTAACTGCAATCAGTCTAGTGAGCTGCTCCAGTGTTAAAGCCCCCACTGTCATGTTTACCCCGGGCAGTCGCTGCTCCTCGCCATTGGTGGAGGCGTGGTGCTCTCGATTTTCTTCTGCTTCCGTTCTTCTTGTTCTTACCATCGTCTCAACGTCTTCCGCTCAAATCTTCCCACAGACGGCGCCAATTTGTTACCCCTCCTTTTGGTTCGCGTTGGTAACAAATGAATTTATGTATGGGAAAGTATGTGTTGTTTTGCGGAGTCGCAATTGGGGCCGGAATCCGGAGGATCCTCTCGTTTTTCTTCCTGGATCTCCGATGATTGGATCTTTTCTTAGAGGAAGGCTCTCTCCCTTTTATAGGGGGGGGGGGATGCCAAGGGTTCTGGTCTGCCGGGGATTCTGGAGACAATATCTGAAACCGAGGGGGGACCACAGATGGGGGACCATCTGCATCTGTTGCCTACTTCGTACGATCCTTTTGCTCTGGTGATTCTCTGTGTCCGAGAATATGCTTTTCGTATCTGCAGTGCTTGGCCACCCTTTGATTGGTTAGCAGGTCCAGCTTTTGCTTTAATAGGTGTCCGATTCCTGCAACCCTAGTCCCGGTACACAGGACCACCCTAGGTGGTCCCAGCTCGCCTATCATGTCCAATGACTGCCCGTCCCGACCTATTGAGGAAACCGCGCCTCAGCCCGGCTGCCTTGCTAAAGATAGGCCGTCCTGCTTTGATGAGGGGCCGCGCCTCAGCTTGGGCGGCATGCTCCATGGCGGACCTCCCCGGCCTCTTGGTGTACTTCCTCGCCACCCCGGCTCGGAAACGATAGTGGCTGCTGGACAGAGGTGATCGCGCCGCAATAAGCTTGGTAGGGCCGGGTCGGGCGGATAGCTCGACAAGGATAACCCGGGATGGGCAGTGAATTTTCTTTGTTGACTAAATGGGCCCCCCACTGATGGCCCAAATAAAGTTCGGACCCTCAAGACCTACTGGGCCTCCAGAACCAGGGATATCACTCCGTATCGAAACCAGTAAAATAAAAGAGATTTAGCAGTTTCGTTTCTTCATCGGACATGTTTTTTGATTAATGAAATTGTTTTAAGGAATGAATTCTGAGTGTGAAGAAAAGTCTGAAATAATGTTGGATTTGCGAAGGCTAGCATTTTGCAAGAAGGGTAAATTGATATTTTTGTAACATTGCTTTGGCAGCAACAATTTTCGGTGTGGCAATATCAGTAGCCAAAGTTAAAAGACAACTATATTCTTCAAAATAAATGGGTGATTCTCTTGCACGTAAGGCGGCCTTGAGTTCTTTATAATCGTTCATGAGACCGCTGAGTGTGTGAACTATAATTTATCTATCCATCACTCAAGTAATGCTAATCATAGCAAGATCGTCTATAATAATTTTAACAGGTTGCATGAACTCAGATATGTTTTTTTCCTTTTTGATTATCTATTGTGAGAACGTCAATGAGCCCTACCATTCAAACGGGTTTATTTGATGCTGCCCTGAAGAGCATTGCCCTTCAAAGCAGCATGGTCATTGGATTGACACACCTAACATTTGGATATGTCAATCCAATGGTTGGGGGTGCCCAAATGGTAGTGCCCTTAAGGACACCCCTAACATAAGCCATTCGAGTGTTAGATTTTTGGCATAAGCAACCTTGCGTGTATCTGAATGAGTAGTCCTATTGGATCGGCAACAACAGATTGGATTGCAAGAGGTAGAAGTCGATCCTGACTAACCAAAGATTTGTATTTTGTATCGTCACTTGGTGGGCATGAATGTGTTCCATCTACAAATCAATCATACCTGAGGAGAAGATTTGTCATTTGCAAATTCCAGAACGCATAGTTGCCTCATTTGGATAGTTTTTTTGAGGGATGAGTGTAGTTGTGTTAATTGAGACAATCTGTGAAGGAGTAGAAGTTGTGTTGCCATGAAATACTCATGGCATCATTAGATTCAGTCATGGTTGAGAAGTAGTGAAAGAAAAAATATCTTAGGGATCGATATCATAAAAAGACAACGAATATAAAAAATGATTGTATTATTGTTCTTCTCTATTTTATACAACAATAATTAAAAGATAGATTCCTAAATTAAATGCAAGACAAAATTGAATATTTGTAACCAAGAAAAGCCATGAATTATGGGTTAGTTTGAACTCTTACGGGTATTATCTTTAAGGATATTATTTTTAAGAATATATTAAGTCATTGAACGATAATATTCATATTTAATATGAATGAAAATATTTTTATTCAAACCAATAAATCTGAATTTTGGAGATGAATTCACGAATTCAGGTTGATATGATGTGCAATAAATGATGATGGTTTGATATGATGCGTAATAATGATTGTTGACTTATCAAAGTTCACCATATCATTTTTCTTGTTTTATCAGAAAAGGACACTTTTTCATTGTAGTACAAATTATTTCAGCTATTTGAAGGATAATTAGATTTGTTATTTACAGCTATTTGAATATATTTTCATGCAAGGGTAATTAGATTTTTTATTTAGTACTCAATAAAAACAAATCCAATAATTTAATATGTACTATATTAATAATGTTGGATATGAATATATATCATAAGACATTATTTTATGGGATAATCAATAAGATTTCAGGTAAATATTAGACATTCTGATTTTTTTTTAAACTAACGAAGAAACCAAATATGCAGAAGTTTACATCGCACATTCTTAAAATTTGTGATGTTCATAAGTGCGCATTTAGTATTTCCAAATCCTACTCATGAATATATGAAATCTACTGATGATGTTAAGTGAGATATTCTCAATTAATATTTCTAATGGTGTTAAGTGAGAATATTTTCAATGAATGGTTGGATGTACCCTATAAAACACTATCTCATTGGGTAGTATAGAATAAATCCTATTGGAGATCTCTTATCAGTAATTTGGCGATAAATAATCAATATGACTGCTTTCGCATCCAATGTCCTCTAACAGACGTTGATTAAGATTACAACATATAATTTGCCTGGCCTAATAATCATATATTCTTTATAATATAATAAACATGGAGTATATATATTAGAATAATTTATATTAAATATTTTTTTTGAGTATATATATTAAATAATTTCATCAGAATTGTGTATGGTCGAATTTGTTATACCATGTTAGTCATAATTCAAGTCGCTTTACTTCCACATCCATAGACTAGTAGTAAATAGAAAACACTATCGAAGGTCAACAATATTCCACCTAAAAATTTCATGAAGAGAAAATCAATGTTTGAGAGCAACAATTGCCATGGTTGTGAGAGCGCACAAAATATATACATTTTTCGATTGCTATAAAATTTAAAAGATTTGAGTTATATCATCATTATTGACTATAATTTTTAGTACAAAGATAAAAACTCGTTCTTACATTGTTTGGGAACAACAATTATCATGGTTGTGAAAGCGGATGAAGCATATAATTTTTTGATTGTTATATAGTTTAAAAAGTTTGAATTGTATCCTCGTTAGTGACTACAATTTTTAGCAGAGATAAAAACTCGATCTTATATTGATCTATAACTATATAATCAAGAGAGACCTCATTTGAATAATTAAAATATCATTCAATTTCTTTGACAAATTTATAATGTAAATTATTCAACTTTATTCATTTATTTAAGGTAAGATTATTCTCATTGAAATTTTTTTAGTTAATCATAAATCCCATCTTTGTCTCTACCATAACAAGCCCAAATATATCTTTGGGCACGTTTGAAAAATGGTTTTAGTTAAATACTTGGGACTTTTAGTATTTATAATATTTTTAAATGTTTTTATAAAATATTCTTATACGGAATAAAAATCAGAAATCAAAAAGATTATATTCCGAAATTTTGTCAAAAAACACGTAAAATCGCAAAACGAGAGGAAGGGTCTGATATTGGAGGCGACGAGCGCTTGCCGGAGGGTCTGATATTGAAGGAGGCGAGCTCGCGCCGGCTGGAGAAAAGGAAGGCGATCTGCACAAGGTAATTCCCTGCATACACCTCTGATTTTCGACAAATTTCATATGTTTGAGGTTTATACGAATTCCATGGTCTTGGTAAAGCATTCGTGAACTGCGTAGTTGTGATGTACATTCCTTTCCTATGCTGGTAGAAGAACGCGGTCTTTAGGTTGTCTTTGTATATATTCCCATAACATTTTACATGACTCAGTTGCCGATTTCATGAGTCTGTATTCGAACATAGATTCAGCATAAAAGTGTCGCTGGGTCTGAAATTGAGCATATTTTGGAAACGAAATTTCGTAAGGGTAGTTATATATATTGGACAGCCTAATTTGGAAATGAGTTTGATCTTGTTTTTCAGCTTTGCTATTTGAGATCGTTGGCTGGTTTCAAAGTTAAAGTTCTATGGGCTGGAGCCGAGCTTGAGTAGTTGCCCTAGCCTCAAAATTTTACCTGTTCGAATTCTGCTCGGGCTCGAGCTAGCTAGAATCTGATTCGAGCTTGAGCCAGAAAATGTTGCTAGTATCAGACTTGATTCAGTAGTTTGCACACTTGGCCTATCTGATTTTACTATTGGGTTTTAGGTTTTCTCTTACCTGCTAAAATGGTAGAAACTCTATTCGAAGATATATTTCGAGTGGAAGCACTAGACCCAGATGGCAAAAAATTTGATAAAGGTATCCTTTTGATCATTTTATCCATACTGTCATTCTTTTTTTCTTCTATGTATGTGAGATAGAATTGTAGATACACTTAGTGTGTTTACGGCAGAAAATTTAATGGGTTCTTCAGAATAGTCGATAGCTTATTTGGCCTAGATTCTGCAAAAAACCACCAAAAATATAAGCAGACACAAGATATTGGATAAAGATAAGAAAAATAAGGGTTGATTTATGTGCCCATGAAACCAACACCCATATGCTGCAATGAGTGGCTAAGTCAAGACCTGAGCATCAGAAGGTGTGGAATCCCATACAGCAATATTTCATGCTAAAGTTGTATATTACTATAATTTTTACCATACTTTACGTACTCCTAGGTTGCTATCATTAGAAATATATTTTCAGTGTAAGAAACTAAGCAATTATTTTTCAGTTTACAAAATCTGGATGCTCAAGGAGGTCTGGCACTGACAGATTTTTGTGGTTGAGAATAGTGGCTAGTGGCTACAATACTTGAAGAAGGGCTAACTGGGGCACGTGTAAATGCTCACGAATTAGATCCTTGCAAAAAACTTAACTAAGTTTAGCACTAAACATAACATAGCAGTGATCCTAACAAATGGATCATAAAAGAGTAGAATCTAAGAAAACATTAGCTACAGAAGAGGTATTTGAAATGATGCAGCCATCTATCTCCTCAACTCTATTCAGCATCAGTTGGGCTAGCAACAATTATATTTGTGTAGCGACTGCTCATTTATGTAAGCAGTTGATTTTTACTATTATTGCACAAGCCGAAAATACTTCCCCACAAATTGGTTCTTGTATTATCAACCTCCTTTTGTAAAATATGTCTACACCTCTTTAAAAGAATAACGATAAATCAATTTAGTTTATTGTACTTCTAATCAAGCAAAAGCAAATTATACGCCAAACAAAATTGTTTCGCATGATTTTTATATATGAATGAAAAAATGAAAATAGTGTGTTTTCACGAGTATATGTTTGTTTCTCAAAATATTGATGTCCAGAAAGACATTCATTGGTAATCTGATTTTGATTTTGGAATCATAGCACTACGATGTGTGTTGGTAATTTGATGTTATAATTCTTAATATTCACATCTTAGAATATGTCTAATTGCAATCACATATATTCATTATAACAAAATATTTAAAATAATCTAATATTTTTTTATATCTTGAGACGATTTGACACCACCAATTCGTTTGAAGATCATGGTGGTATTACCCCCTGGATCGACTGTATCTCTGCCAGTGGCCAGCAGATATGTCAACCTGTGCCGAGCTGATAACCACTTGGGAATATGTTCTAGGTTGAGTATTAAAAACTACAAGATATCCATGCTAATAAGCATTGCTCTAAGATCCCAAATTAGGCTCAGATAATTAAGCCCAACATTTGAGGCGGGTAAACCTATGATAGACATGATGAGTTAATCTCATCTTTGGAAATTAATTTATGAAAGTTGGCCATTTGCTCCTCGAATGGATGAGCTGGAAATGATAGATCCGTTAGGATAATGAAGAGTTGGAGCTTAGTAGTAACTGCTATGAGGGGAGTGGTGTTAACAAACAGCTAGTAGAAGACAACGTATTAAACATGCTCATATTTCTTATCAAGAAGTGCAGTCTTCTACTACAGAACCATATTTCATGAGTCGGCTAGTCCTGTGATATGACTCTTATCATAATTGTATTTAAAAAAACATAAGTTCTTAAAGGAGTTGGAGCTTAGTAGTAACTGCTATGAGGAGAGTGGTGTTAACAAACAGCTAGTAGAAGACAACGTATTAAACATGCTCATATTTCTTATCAAGAAGTGCAGTCTTCTACTACAGAACCATATTTCATGAGTCGGCTAGTCCTGTGATATGACTCTATCATAATTGTATTTAAAAAAAACATCAGTTCTTAAAGGAGTTGGAGCTTAGTAGTAACTGCTATGAGGGGAGTGGTGTTAACAAACAGCTAGTAGAAGACAACGTATTAAACATGCTCATATTTCTTATCAAGAAGTGCAGTCTTCTACTACAGAACCATATTTCATGAGTCGGCTAGTCCTGTGATATGACTCTATCATAATTGTATTTAAAAAAACATCAGTTCTTAAAGGATATATCGTGAGCCATCAAACAACAAGAAAAGTTAATTGACTCTTCAACAACATATGGAGTCTAGCGTTGATATTACCCATCTAATGCTAGATATTTATATATGGAGAAAACAATGTCCAATAGAGTGTAACATGTTGTTGGTAGCTATACAACGGCAGCTAAGTCCAGAAGTATAAATGAGGGTCTTAAATTGGTGGAGGAGCCAAGAGACCAAAAATAACTAAATAAAAAGAGAAAACAATAAAAAATTAATGGTGATCGAAGATAAATGGAAGATAAACTAAAAGAGAAAAGTCATGACAAGTTCCTTTGCAAACAGTTTCTTTAATTGTCCAGATAGCAAAGAATTGTACTTGAATTTTCCGAAACTGTTAAGTGTGGAACTATAAATGTTTTGGTTCAATCTTAGTGGGTTTTTGTTTTGTCCCATCCATAGCAAGCATCTATGTTGTTGATCAGAGCATTTTATATAAATGATATGACTAGCTGAGTCTATTTTGTTGAAGAACAATTATTTCTGTTTGTGGCAACAAAATGCATTCAGTCAGTTGCTTTGCCAAATTGACATACGAAGGTCTCAGCACCTTCCTGCTTGGGTAGGAATTTCTCTTTCTCCAAGATTGAGTCCAATATCTTCTTAATATCCAATTGATATTTATTCGTTATGTGGATGTTCTATAGACTTTGCTTTATTATGTTTACTACGGTTACTTAATTTTAATTACTTTTAGTCATGTTAAAGCTAAATATACGTGCTTCATGGATGCACTAGAGCTAGAAAATGAATGAAGAACTTGTGCGCTGAATTTTTAAGTCATAAATCATAAATTGTGTATTGTCATCCTTTGATTTTCTTATGTTTTCAGGCTTCGGTAAGTTATTTTTCTCACACTAAGTACTGCTTTAAACTTTGGTCTGTAGCATGTCTTGGTCTGGAATGTCGTCCAAACTTCTAATCTTCTGTTATTTGTTTCTTTAGCTTCTCGCATTGCTGCTAGGAGTGAACAATTTGACATGCTCTTGCATCTTGACATCAATACGGAGATATATCCGATGTATGTTGGAGAAAAATTCATGATGGTTTTGGCATCTACTCTGAATTTGGATGGAACACCAGACAGTGGTTTTTACACTCCGGTAATCGTGCTTTGACATATTACAAGTTTTGTTCAGTTCAAGATTTTTTAAACCTTCCTCCAAGTTATTTTCCCAGTAGTCTCTTACATGATTTTAGAACATTTGTATTGCTCTGTTTAGTGGATGTATTCTATTTTGAGCACGAGCAGATTAGTGTTGATGCTTTCTTGATACAAGAGCCAGTGTTAAGTTCTTTATGCTCATTGGTTTCTGTTGCACTTGAAAAACAATAAGTTATCTATCGTCTAACCAAACTAGTGTATAATTTTTTTTTGTATTTCTATTCATCCCTCCTTTCCGCTCCTTTGAGAGTTGGAAAACATCCTTGAATTTCAATTTCTGAAAGTGCTTGCTATGTTGGGCGATGTTACCTGACATTTTCACTTTTTTTTTGTATCAAGACATTCACAATGTGCGTTCCAATCTACTTAAATATAGCATCCTTGAGGGTATATTTGTCTTTGAAACAATTCACTGTTATACTTTGTTTTGGGGCTAGAAGATATGCTAGATAATCTAATTTATCAGTGCTATTGAATATAGAGAGCATCCCGCAGTCTAACACATTTTGATTAGCTTTGTGTTAATTGTAATCTGATTGCAGGGTAATAGAAAATCACTTGCAGACAAGTTTGATTATGTCATGCAAGGGAAGTTGTACAAAATCTCCGAAGAAACCAAAGATAAGCATGTTAAAGCGTATGCATTCATCTCTCATGATATTTATCTGTGTCTTTTGCTGGTAAATCTCCGAGAAATTATTCTCATAATAATACACCTCTGTGAGTTTGGGCTGGTGGGTCAGTTAAACAATGGTTAATAAGTGACCCATTATGTCTTCAACATGCCTTTGGTGCAACCTGCAATTTTTCTTAATCTTCAATGCACGCCCGAACAACTTGGTGGTATTGATGATCTAATAAGTACCAAGTGGTTATGTTTCCGTGGTTTCTGTTGGTTTTTCCCCTTAAATTTCTTTTTTTGTTAAAGAAGCGACCAATTATGTCCTCGACATTTCCTTGGTGCAACCTGCAGTTTTTCTTAATCTTCATTTCATGATTCAACAACTTGGTAATATTGATGATCTAATAGGTGGTTATGTTCCGTGGTTTCTGTTGGTTTTTCTCCTTAAATTTCCTTTTTTTCTTGGTGTCGATTAATCATATATGCTTCTCGTGTACTTATTTTCTGAGATCTGTTCTCTACTGGGTTTAGGGATATATATGTTTCCTTTGGTGGGCTTCTGATGATGCTCAAGGGAGATCCTTCGATTGCAGCTAGATTTGAACTTGACCAGAGGTTGTTTATTCTCTTACGAAAGGTTTGAAATCCAAATGTGGTTTGGAAAACCACTTGATGCCCGTCTAAATGAAAACTGCTCGATGCCCGCCTAATAGAAATTTGCAGCTCTGATTCACTTTTCTTCGACTTTCTTGGTTTTAAGAAAGTTGAAATTTTCTCTGTATGTGGTTGAAAATCAAAAGATTGGAAAACTCTTTACAGTGATAGCTTTTCTAATGACATGGTACCTATATATGTACACATGAAACTCCACAGTAGTGCGTATGAACGAGGCAACAACTAACTCTATCTATGGTTTATGTAGTAGTTTTTATATGCTTGTGACTGGTCGATTTGCAGATCTCATATGAAAGGATCCACGGGTATTACCTTTCCCATGTTTTCTACTTGTCTTACGGATAAGAAAGCAGTATTTAAGGAGGTTTTTCTGCATGAATTTGCTTCAAATCTACATGACAAAAGACAGAGGCAGGTCATATGTAAAATTTAATCTGTATGTTATGACGTATTGCTTCAAATATAGTTCCACCCTCTGCAAAAGTGTATCCTTGTAGTACCTCAAATATGAGGTAGAGTTGACTATTGATCAACTTATTAAGTTGAGTTTGTTATGTCATAAAATTTTTTTTTTTTTTGGTAAAAAAGACATAAATGTGGAAGTAGTCTGTAGAACATGCCAAAGTAAGAAATGAGTGATAAGGATATCGGCTGCAGATGCAACTGCAATTGAGAATGTATTTCAAAAAATAGTTATTATTATCTTAATTAATGCGACTAATATCATGATAAAATAGGTATTATTATTTTCAATAATTTGACTAAAGTCGTGATAAATATTTCGAGTTTGCAATACTAAATATTGCGAGAAGAAATATTTCTTAGTCCCACCAATCATTCGGAAATAAATATTCTCACCCTGTCATGTGATCTAGATTCTATGCTCCTTTTTGTTTATGCATGCGTCGTGAAAGCCATATTAGCCTAGTTAAAATCATAACTTAAAATTATACAGTTTCAAGTTTGACAGACTGCTGCATTCCCTTGTTTCTTACTTTGCTCGTTCTCTTGGTAGAGTTTGATGTTCATTACAATATCATTATCTTTTAACCCTTGGAACTCGAGAGTTGCTCATTAGTAAACGAAAATCATCAACTGAAAAGTCTAAATCACCTTCACTTTTGCTCAAAATGACACACGTTTATATATTCTACAGAGTGTGAAAGTAGGAATTCAGAACCAAGAGTGTAGCATAAATAGATAGGAGCAGTCAAGATTGAAGCTTGAAGGTCGACTTAAGATGTGTTTGGTCTGTCTATATATAGCCAACCAAATTTAATATTGTTGGGTACCGGCTTTAATTGTAGATAGTGATATCGAGTAATGAAAACATTATCATGTAACATGGATAGATTCTTCAGTTTTGTTTTGTGCCTCTGAGGCTGAGATTGTACCAATAAAAGATGAGAACAACTCTTGTATGCCCACTAATAAAGGGACTCCATTATCAATGACAAAGATCATAAGAAGTATGCTTACACATTGGCAGGTGATACATTCAAGAAAGATGCGACTGCTGTAGTCATTGGCTCTATATATATGGAAAATTCTTGGGTGCACACAAACACCATATATGTATATGTATGTATATATGTGTATGTGTGTTGGTCTTTGGTACACCGGGTGCACCAAAGAATTTCCCATATATATACGGTACGTGGAACTTCTTTATTTTAGTATTCTTGTTTCAATTTCATTTGATTTTGTGTTAATCCATTTCATTATGGTTTGAAACATCAATCCCCATGCATTGTAATCCATGTTTTTTTTAGTTTTTTTTAGTTTTTAAAAAGTAAATATTTCATCCAATGATAAAATTGGTTATATAAATCGTCAACTATGATCTACCCGATTCGTGAAATTCATACTAAGCGCAGCGAGGTGGACTCAAGTGAAATTCATATGAAATGCAATGGAAGTCCGGATCTAATAACGCAAAATATTCATGACTTCTTGGCTGGTCCAATCATGCATGTATGAAGCTCGTTTGTGAAAGATTGAGAGACCTAAATTTGGTGCACAATGACTTACTAAACGACATTTAAATAAACCAAACAACACTATCTACGCCATGAAGAAACAAAACTAATAATAATTATTCAACAGAATTTTTTAAATTCAGAGTCAACTACTCAATATATAATATTTACAAAAACATTTCTCCTCTCTCTATCTTCATTATATTAATAATGACATTATTTTAGCTTTTATGTTCAATAATCACTACAATGTGTACATTTTAACATATAAGATCAAATTTCACAATTTCCTATTTATTCAACTAAACCATCAATATGAGTAGAAATTGTTCACTATTAAGTTTGACCTTTGCATGATCATTAAAAAATCAAAAGTGTGCCATCGATTTGCTAGCTTTTTTATTTTATTATTATTACTTATGTATATATTAAAAATAATATTTACAAACTACAGTTACGAGTAATAAAACATCCATAAAATAATCATATAAGCTGCTGGAACTCGAGCGTCAAAAATTTGTTAGTCAATGAAATATTAAAAACTCAACACGTTTACAATATGTAATATTTAAAATAAAGATAAACATTCTTTTAGTAATTTATTTGGAAAAATAAATTCGAAATTAATTCTTATTTGATAAAATAAATTAATTTTGTTGAAGACTCTAATGAAATTCTGAACTTACCAATTTTATATTACTCATCACATAAACAAGAGGAGAAAAAGATGGTGGTTCTACTTGTTGAACTTTGAAAATTTACATCTCACTATCAGTAAATATTATATTGATGTCGTCATTAATAACGATGATTTTAGGAGCAGGCTCCATGATATTTATATTTTTTTCAAAAAAAATGAACACGTATAATGAGATGTCATCCATAAAAACACCGATCTACAAAATATGACATCAAAAAATCCCAATGAACAACAAGTCCACAATTATTTAAATGAAAAAAAACATGTTTTGCGAGATATCACCGCTAAATACACGATTGTTAAGAGTAACGTCAAAAAAAATCCGAGTACGCCTAGGCATGACCACGGTTTAATAAAAACCGTGGCCCGGCCCGGACCCGTAACCGGGTCAACGGGCCGGTTAACCGTTGACCCGGTTCACGGGTCCGAACCGTAACCGGCCCGTTACTGTACGGGCCGGTTACGGTTCACGATTGCGGAAACCGTGGAACCGCCGGTTCGAACCGGCGGTTCCACGGTTTTTATATATATTTTTAAATTTTTTTTTTATTTTAAAATTAAAGTTTGTGTTACCGAAGACTCGAACTCTTGACCTCCAATATGTATATACAGCTTCTTACCACTAAGCTATCATCATGTTTGTTTTAATTTAGATAATATAATTATATATACTAACAGACAATATATATTATATATGTAATTTAATGATAAATATTTTATATTGACAAATGTAAATAAAATTTATCTAGAAAAATATGTTATGCCCTTAAATAAATATCGTAAAATAGAAATAAAATATAGCAAAGTAAATATAACAAAAAATGTTGGATAAATTCATAAGAACTAAAGAAATAGTTGTTACAAAATAAAATATTATAATAATGAAGTAAATTATTATAAACATATATAATATATACATTTTAATTATTGTACAAGCACTTTATTTGATTTACATTATATACAATAATCAAATAAGTATATCTTAATTTTTCACGATATGACTTACTATAGAAACTCGATAATGTGATATTTGATTAATTAATAAAATCTTTTACTAATTTGCTTATAATGATTTGTGAACAACAAATTGAATTGATAATTCACTAACTTTATATTATATAAATTAATAACATCTAATTGATAATCAAAAATATCATTACTGACTATTTTTAACATAATAAGAACTTTTGTGTTGTTTTCTTATATATGAATAACAAATAATTCAATGTTATATTCGTCGATTCATTTTCTTATATTAAAAATTGTAGTGTTCTTTGTTTATTTTTCGCATACACCAAGTTCTACCGAACGTGAGAAATAACGACTCACATCAAATACCAACTTTGTATAGATTTCATACAAATTTCATATGTAACTATTACCATAATTGTAAATATTTCATACCAATATAATGTGTAACTAGTACCAAAATGGTAAAGATTTCATATTAATTTCATATGTAATTAGTACCATAAATGTTTCATACTAATATCACGTGTAATTAGTACCATAATTGTAAATGTTTCATACTAATATAATTTGTAATTAGTACCAAAGTTGTATAGATTTCTTACCAATTTCATATGTAATTAGTACCATAATTGTAAATGTTTCATACTAATATCATGTGTAATTAGTACCAAATTGTAAAGGTTTCATACCAAGTTCATATGGAATAAGTACCAAAGTTGTATATGTTTCATACCAATTTCATATGTAATTAGTACAATCATTGTAAATATTTCAATACCAATTTCATTTGTAATTAGACCAAAGTTGTATATGTTTCATATCAACTTCATATGTAATTAGTACCATAATTGTAAATCTTTCATATACACTAACTTTATATTATATAAATTAATAACTTCTAACTTAATATATTTATGATTAATCAATAACATCATCATAAAAATAACTTTATTGACATTTGTTTTTTTTTTTGTAAATTGATAGTGACATATTATATAAATTAATAACTTCTAACTTAATAAATTTATATTCGTCAATTTCATATGTAATTAGTATCATAATTGTAAATGTTTCATGTCAATATCATTTGTAATTAGTACCAAAGTTGTATACGTTTCATACCAATTTCATATGTAATTAGTAACAAAATTGTAAATATTTCATATCAATCTCTTTTGCAATTAGTATCAAAATTGAATTGGTTTCATACCAATTTCATATGTAATTAGTACCATAATTGTAAATATTTCATACCAATATCATTTGTAATTATACCAAAGTTGTATATTTTCATACCAATTAAATATGTAATTAGTATCATAATTGTAAATGTTTCATACCAAACTCTTTTATAATTAGTACCAAATTTGTATAGGTTTCATACGAAATTATATATGTTTCACATCAATTTCATATGTAATTAGCATCGTTAGATACTCAGATTCAATCAATTAAAATGACATTATCTTATTTGTGATCACATCGAGTTTGAGTTTGACGAAACAATACGTTTTGTAAGATTAATGACATGCGACTTATAAAATTTCCACTAGATATACCCACACGTTCGAACTCAACATATAAATTGATAAATGATTCATATGAATATAGAGAGTTAATGACAACTTAAAAAGTTCAAACTCTCCCCTCCACCTTACATTTCCTTTGTTATTTTTTATGATTCTTTTAGAGTAATTTTAATTTTTTTAAATAATTTTTTAATTTTAATTGTTTAAATTAAAAAAATATAAGGGTCGAACCGTAACCGTAACCGGTGGTTAACCGTAACCGTAACCGTAACCGTAACCGGCGGTTCACGAACCGTAACCGGAACCGTCTATGAAGGTTAAGGTTAAGGGTCGAGCTCTTTTGAACCGTCGAACCGGCGGTTCCAAACCGTCAACCGGCGGTTCACGAACCGTGGTCATGTCTAAGTACGCCGCAATTAGCAATCCAGCTGAACACACTGCACACATCTGCATTCACTCCACCGCAAACGAAACCGAAGCGCTTCAAAAAAAAAACTATAATAAAAATTGTGTACAGTCCACCATGGATATGCTTTGATTTTGATCCATTAAATCTACAAGTCGATAACCGACGCATTTCACGGATCTATAATTTTCGAGAATCGTCATAGATAGTTTTGTTTTCCTCTAAAAACCCAGGGTTTAATTATGGTCTCGACGAGTAAAATCAAATCCGTGGATTTCTACAGGTCAGTTACTTTTTTCTTATTATAAATCCAGACGAATATTACGTTACGTTTCATTGATATATTGTATAGGAGGAATCTGTAGTTTATGTTAGATCATCCTAAGGTGTAACGGGCTCGGTATTAGCAATTGTATACATAATGTAGCATTTTTTAATTATTGTTGCTTTTGATTGTTTTAAAAAACTTTTGAATGGCTTATGTGTATGAGCCAATAAAGTGTAGGAGGTCTGCTAGGTCATCCTGTGAATTGGGTTAAACGGACTAGTAATTAGCATTTTGCCTTTGTTCAGATTATTGTTCAGTTGATAGAGTTCAATTGCTTCTGAATGGGTAATTGTAACTGAGGGAAAAAAACAGAGATTGTATATGTAAATTTTCAAATATTTCGAGTCTCGCCATTGAAGTTTGGCCCTGAATAGGTGATATATGCAGTATGTCGGTGGAGCTGGCTTCCGATAGAGTATACATTCTCTTTGTGAAATAAAATATAATTGGGGTGTTCCTTTTTCTTTTTTTCTTTTTTCTTCTTTTAATTTTTGTTTTACATTCAACTGAAAGATAATTAGGATGGTTGTTATGATGAATGCGTATAATGAACCTTGTTGTAATATGCTATCATAAAAATGGAGTTTATCCATATTTTCTTATTGTTAATTCGATTGTTATTTTTACTATTGGTTAAGTCGCTTAAATGATAAATTTTAGATAGCTTAACCGAAAGCTTACTTTAACTATTTCCCAGTTCGATATCCCTGGATTTCTCTAGCATAAACACTTCTCAACTTGTTAGTATACAAAATACCATTCTCGTGTGATTGCAGTCGACATGAATGATTTACTTGCTTGGTGCTTTGTCCAGTACATGTGCATCCTAAAACTCCTCCATTGACAGTCCTTGAGAAAGTTTGGGCTAGAGATCGTATCATCGGCTGTAGGAATCATATCTAATTGATTTGCAATATATTATATGCCAGTTGTTACATGAATGGAAGATTTGTGGCTGTAATATGTGGCCAACAACTGAATGAAAATCCAAATTTCCCTCTGATAGTTCGTACTTTCGTCAGTATTCAGGGTGATCTGTGGTGTTGAAAAGCCGTAGATACCTCCTTTCCAATAACTGCTAGTGAGATTTTCATCTGTTACGACTTGATTTCCAGAGTATCCAGTTCCTAGAAGTTTTAGTATTTTTGTTGGCTCTTGTTGAAGCATATTGAACTTTAGTTTTCCAGAAGATTGATGTGGTGTGCTGCTGGGATGAGTAGGAGCTCTTCTTCACTGAAAGGATTTTGAGAACTAAACTATTGCATATTGAATTACAATTCCGAATTTTAACTTCTTACTTAGTGTATTTTAAATATTTCCAAGATTACAGTAAGGTGGATATTCAAAGTCAACTTGTCCGGTTGAGAACTTTTAAGGGGTAAAGTCAAATGTGCATCCAGCATGTCTGTTATCCGACTTCCAATAATTGTAGTATGAAGCTGTTGATGGGTCATACCAACTTCATATGTATACATTTGATATACATATGGCATCACAATGAAAATTCTAGGATTGAAGGCGGACAATGAAGATTAAGAGATGGGAAGTTTAATTACCGATCCACTATTTTCTATTTTTGAATTATTTTTGTTTGATATAATATTGACTATTGAGAAGTAACTGCTAGTAAGTTGTTGACTGGAGAATATATTGCTTTGACATGATAGTGGGTTATAGTAAGATCAACTGAAATGAGAAAACTGTTAAGTCATTCTATCATTGTGTAGACATAAAATTTCTATATTCCAAATTTCTCTTCTATGCAGGAAAATTCCTAGAGACTTGACAGAGGCATCATTGTCAGGTGCTGGGTTGTCAATTTTAGCAGCATTTTGCATGGTGCTCTTATTTGGAATGGTAAAAATGTTGTTGGCAAAGTCCAGGACAATTTACTTTATTGTCTTGTTTTTTTCTTACCACTCTTAAGTGATGCATCTTATCAATCGTTGATACCCCGCTCATCAACACTGCATAGTAAAATGTCCTCCTTGTGTTGTGCAATATTGTCGTAGGAACTGAATGATTATTTGCGAGTAAGCACCTCTACATCAGTTGTCGTTGATAAGAGCTCTGATGGGGACTTTTTACGAATTGACTTTAATATAAGGTAATGTGCGCAATTCATTTTATACAATAGGGAAAGGGGATTTTCCTACCCTATGTAGTCTTGAACTCGAGACGCAGTAGATATTTTTTTCTCAATTAAATTGCATGTTACCATTTGGGTGTTGATGGTTTATTTCCTATTTTGTACTATTTGATATTTCAGATTGTAAGGTACAGAATAAATGTTCGGGTTTTACTATTTTGTTCTGAAATTTCATCATTGATAGCTATCTGCTATTGCAGTACAAGAATTGTTATTACCAAATTAACCTTCCTTCCTAGGCTAAATTTAGCATTTTATTTGTACTTTTGCAGCATAGCTGTTGCTGCTGTTAAGGCTATCTTCCTTTCATAAAGCTGAAACATTTATTTATTTATTTTTACTTATATTTCAATTGCAGAAGATGTGAGACAAAATGTCACTTTAAGCAACTGTAATGATGAAAGTGAATTATTTTGAATCTTGTATTTTCTAATTCTGATTTTTGTGGTTTTGGTTTGTTGTGCTGTTAGATTTGATGCACTGGGTTGTGGGTGCATATATTCCTTTTGGCCTTTTGAGGATCTTAATATAACTTGACATTTGTGGGCTCACCGCTTTCTATTATTGTATCACACCATTCTTGAAACTTAAAGAAGGGTTGTTATATTCTTTTATTTTACTTTTTTAAAATTGATATCAGCACTTAGCAATTTATATGCATTTTCCTTGGTTTTTGCTGACGACTTATTATGATTTTCATGTAGTTTTCCAGCATTGTCATGTGAATTTGCGTCTGTTGATGTCAGTGATGTCTTGGGAACAGTAAGTTGCATTCCTTGATTTCTTAAGCATTTTATTTGGAATTGCTATAAATTTATGGAGGTTACACTTAATTTCATGTTTGACCTAAATTCAATTAGAATGACAGATTTGTTTCTGATAACCTTCTATTAGCCTCAATTAATCTGCTCATTAATCAGTGTTGTTGATCTTAATCGGTATGGTGCACTTGTGTGTTCATAACTGTGCGTCTATTTGTTCTTTTCTGCTGCTACGACATTAACATTACAATAAAAATAAACTATTTGTTGAATAAACTACAATTGCCAAAAAGAAATCGTAAAAGGCTAAAAAATATATTTTTCTCCAGATTATATTGGCATGTCAAGTTTGCTTATTATTGGTAACCATATTACATATTCTACCTCAATGGGTATGAATTTGAGTTTATCTTGTAGAAATTAGGGAAACAATCTCAATTTT
The DNA here is from genome assembly GCA_907163345.1 of Haberlea rhodopensis. NCBI lineage: Eukaryota > Viridiplantae > Streptophyta > Magnoliopsida > Lamiales > Gesneriaceae > Haberlea > Haberlea rhodopensis. Next base: position 984,278 of record CAJQUN010000072.1, read on the forward strand.
CCTTTGACAAAAAGAAAAAAATCTCTGCATCCTTATATGGTTGGAGGTTTATCGTCAATGGAAGTTTTCCATATTAAAATGGGCATTATTTGATGACAATTGACAGTTTGGTGTTTGACTTTTAGCGTCTTAAATGAAATTACCTGACTATATGTGCTATATTTCATGAATATCATAAGATATCTCATGCAAAATCTCTTTAGCTTTTAATTTCTGCACCGTGTAAGGGTTAGTTTGTCTCAAGTGGCTGGGATCTTTGATTTCAAGTTGACAGACATTTTATTGAGACTGTAGATTATATCAGGAGTCAGTTGAACAATTTTGTTCCACACCTCAAAACCCCCAGCATTGGGGTCACCCCTTGCTACATCTGCTATATAGCTGATTCGCAATGACCTGGATTTACCTTTGAATAGAAAAACTAGCAATGGCCTCAGAAGTTGAAAAACTGATTCTAATACATGATTTTGAATTTTATCGAGGTGTTACTGAGTTTTAACTGATTTCATGTTTTTGTGGTTAGTTTTTAAGTTAGGATGTTCGATTGTTTGTAGTTTAGAGTGATGCAGGATTATTTTTGTGAAATTTGGATGCTTAAACTGTTGGAAACCTATTGCCCCTTTTCCTGTCCGTTGTCGTGGTGCTAGTGTTGTATTCTTTAAATTTTGAGAGCCAGGAGAGTCAATCTAACATATTTTTTTTTTTTTTTTGTCTTTCTTTCCTTCAATATATGTTATTTTTCTTTCCTTCAATATATGTTATTATAATGATAAAGAATAAGTTCTAAAGTAGGAGTTCTGTTACCACATTATTAGTTAAGCCATTCAACTAATATTGACCCTAAATCAGTTAAATCTGAAAAAATTGTGGTGCCATGTGTTTTTCTCTTTGCCAGAAACACATGGATGCTTAGGCTTTATATAACCTTTTCCTTTTCTAGCATCTGTTTTATGAACATTTCAGTTGGAGTTTGTGTCGAGATCAATGAGAAGTATATTAAGCCTATTTAGGGATAGTGACATTTTTGTCTCTTATTTCTGTATCTGGAAGAATAGTTTTTTGCCTTCTGAGTTCAAACATAAACAAGTGATTCTTTGGAGTTTTCAGAAACTTTTAATAACTCAAAATGATATTACTATATAAATCTATAGTTTTGGTTAATTTCTAAGTAGTTGATATAAATAATATACTGAAACAAAATAATAAAATCAAGAATATATTTAAATATCAAATGTTAGGATACAATATAAGATAGGATAATTTGTTAATTACAATTGCTGATACTTAACGTTAATATACTAAAATTATTACAATAAAAATATTCAGTTTATATGATAAAGCACTACTTAATAAAAAACATAAATTTTATTATTGTGCTTTTGCTATTTTTAGCTATAAATTTCTACAAAATGCTCTATATATATATATATATATATATATATTCATTCATTCCAATTTTAATCATAATAACAAAAGAGTTGGGCAAAAAAAAATGTTAGTTTGTTAAAAAGCAAAGTGTTGAAAGCACATTTTGTCTTGTGTAAGTAATAAATAGAAACCTCCTAACAGCACAGCTAGAGCGACCTACTTATGTTCTCTATTATTGTTTTATTATTTCTATACAAACAGATAATCCTAAACTGTACCACTTGTTAATTGTTTGTAGAGAAACAAAAAGAGGTCAATATTATGTTATGGCCCTAGGGCCATCATTTAATTCTGCTTCTTTTTAAAGTTTTTAGACTTCATATTTAAATTAATTTGTCTTCATCTGAATGCACCATTTGCAATTTGCTAAACTGGCCTCTTTTTAACAGAATAGGTTGAACATAACAAAGACTGTTCGCAAGTATTCAATAGATTCAAAACTAAATCCTACTGGCTCTGAGTTTCGGTCAGGACCAATTGCAGATTCAATTAAGCATGATGAAGAAGTTGACGAAGAGTACGGGGAAGGTTCTGTTTCACTAAATGCACGCAATTTTGATAGAATTTCACATCAGTAAGTACAAATTAATTGACTTTCAGTTCTGTATTTCACGTTTGAAGGTTACAACTCTCTTGGCTGGCATTTCTTTCTTGTGAAGTGTGATAGATATTTTTTTAACTGTAGGCATGCTATATTAGCGGTAAATTTCTTTGCTCCATGGTGCTACTGGAGCAACCGCCTGGTATTCCAACTCTTCTTAATGTTGAGCAGCCTTGAATTGCGATTGTTGACCATTTTGAACTTTACATTGGCATCAATCAATGTAATGGTCGATCTTTCAAATTTCTAACAATTGTGTCTCACCCTGTTTGTTGCAGAAACCTTCATGGGAGAAAGCTGCAAAAATAATTAAAGAAAGGTGCAGTCCTGCATCCTGTTGCTCTGTTTTTTTCCTTTTGAGTAAACTTGTGTTTATGGATACACTTCGTTGTGAGATTACCATGACTCTCATTGTTGTAGTATTTGCCCACCCAATTGCTGAGAGGAGGCTTCTTTTTTCCTTTCTAGATATGACCCAGAAATTGATGGACGTATTATCATGGGGAAAGTTGATTGCACTGAAGAAATCGATCTGTGTAGAAGGTACTTGCTAAATAAAGGTTTCATTTGCTTAATAAGACTATTGTTTCTTTATGCTTTGTAACCGTAGGAATTGTGTTTAGGCACCCATTGTTGTGGATTGCATTGTGCCTATTCCTTGGACAATTTTTGCGATATTTTAGTAATTTTTATGTTAAGTACAGTTTGGTTAAAGATGGAGCATGGATTAACTTCCTTGGAGGGCCTAAATAGATCTTATTCTAGGATTTCAATGCTAGCTGTAGACTCTTGGTACAGTTTGTGAACATGGAGTCAACTGATAGATGATTATGACATATTCCAAAGTATGTTGAAGTGAATTGCGTGGTTATGTAATATTTTTACTATTGCACTTTGAGATTCCATGATATCATTGTGAGTGATGGAACAACAATTCACATGTCCATGAATGCTTCCAGGGATCATTTTCTTCCTTCTGATCATATCGTATTTTGTTTAAATTCAAATAATCTGTGTATTTCATTTTTGTCGGTTGGTTCTGAAAATTTTTCACATTGAGCAACTCGTTATTGATGTTTTTTTTATCTTTCTACTCTTGAGGTCCAAGTTAATTTTTGTCGGAGCTTATTACTATGGCCTAATTCTTTTCTGAAATCATTAGTATATCCACAGTTTCAGTATATTCACGTGTATGAATTTAATTGGTTGTGACAGACATTTTGGCTTGTCATATTCATTTACATTTTTTGCCGTCATTGTTCCTTTCTTTGTGGAGTTTCCATTTCAATCTCCATGATCCAATTTCTAGAGGCCTTTTCTATATCTGTGAACTAGTTACACATTCCTATGATTGCACTTGTACTTTAAGATTCCTTTCATCCTTTTCTTCCCTCCTTTGGGAAATATGCAGGCATCATATACAAGGGTATCCATCAATTCGCATTTTTCGTAAAGGGAGCGATGTAAAGTAAGTTATTCGCTCTTTTATTCTTATTCCTCATTGGATGCTTTCTACTGTACTTTCAGGTATTTTCATTCCTTGAACTCAGTTGACATCCTGAATCACAAGTTACACTTATTTTTCATGAAAGCTATTTTTCCTGCACATTTTTTTCCTTTGTAAATCTTACCACATTTTGTCAAATCTTCCCAGTTGAATACTCCTAGCACCTTTCATCCTTTAATATCTTATTTAAATAACTGTTTATTGGTTGTTTCTTCCTTTTTTTGGGCACAGAGATGATCATGGTCACCATGATCATGAATCATATTATGGTGATCGGGATACAGATACTTTAGTTAAGGTGAGAAAGCTCTGATAAAAGATTTTTCCAATGTGAAAGTTGTGAAATCAGTTAATATTGTAGGTCATTGTACAACTTTAAACGGGCACAAGTATGTAGGATTTGGTTGCTTGGTTAATATAATTCATGAGCTTAAATTAGTCTCTTAAAGAAATTGAAAGAAACTTGTTCCCTGCAGACAATGGAGGATTTGGTTGCACCAATTTCTTTGCAGTCGCAAAATGCGTCGGATAATCCACCGTCTGAGACGAAAAATGATGCAAAAAGGCCTTCACCTGTAACTGGAGGATGTAGAATTGAGGGTTTTGTACGTGTGAAGAAGGTAACAGTATGTGTTCACGGATGGTTTAACAGATTCATGCATTCATAATCATATACACGTGCAATCCTTAGCTTTCTTTCTGTGTTTCAGGTCCCTGGAAATCTTGTCATATCGGCTCGTTCAGCTGCCCATTCTTTCGATGCTTCTCAGATGAACATGTCACATGTCATTTCCCATTTTTCTTTTGGTAAAATGCTCTCTCCAAGGATAATGAATGATATCAAGAGGATGTTGCCATATCTTGGCGGAAGCTATGACCGCTTAAATGGCCTATCATATATCAGTAATCCAAGTGATTCAAATGCAAATGTGACTGTGAGTTCCCCTTTAGCCTTGCATCATATTATTCCCTATCATAGATTTTTGTACTTGTACCACGTAATTATGTGTTTACCCACAAACTTTAGATCTGTTTTGGCCCATCTCTATTAAATCTGAGATCCGGTGCTCATCTTTCTTCAGTATGGTTTCCTAGTGTGGTAGCAGTTAAACCAAACCACCATCTTTTTTCTGTTGGTGGACCTTGTTTAATCTCAATCCTGGAAGAACCATTTGACAAAATCTGTTGCGAATTAAAAAAACAATAAATTCATTTAATGTTGTGCATATATGCAGATCGAGCATTATCTTCAAGTTGTGAAAAGTGAAGTGATGACTAGATCTTATAAATTAGTTGAGGAGTACGAATACACAGCCCACAGTAGTTTGATTCACAGTCTTGATATCCCTGTCGCAAAATTTCATTATGAACCATCACCGATGCAGGTATTACCCCAGTCTACTCAAACTTCTCATTCAGTGGGAGTACTCAACTGTTTCTTATTGTTAACCATTTATTTTTTTCTCTCAAAATTAGGTCTTAATAACTGAAGACTCAAAGTCCTTTTCGCACTTCATTACAAACGTCTGCGCCATTATTGGAGGTGTTTTTACGGTTGGTCTCAGTTTCACTTCTACCACCGCTTGTCGTGTATTTGTTTCCTCGTAGTCCCAATTCATTCTTCCCATGATCCGTGAGACTCTGGCTTTATATTCTTTTGTTTTCAGGTTACTGGAATCTTGGACTCGATTCTGCACAACACATTCAAGCTGATGAAAAAAGTTGAACTGGGGAAAAACTTTTGATCTGAAGTTTAATCTAGCGAATGTGAAAAGACGATCAATTTCTGTACACAAACACCCTTTAGTCGAGACGCAGCGATAAATTAAATTGATTACTGTGTTAAGAATTAAGTTTCGTTATCAATTTGGTCACATTCTCTGGTAATTAGAATTTTCTCAACTGGTGAAAGGTGAAGTTACTTCGCCATTACATAGGCTATCAAGATAGAACCAGGATAGTGGGATTTAGAATTTCCATGCCCAAGTCAAACTCATGTTTTTGCTTTCAAATGAGCACGAAGGCGTTTAATCTAAAGCTAGAACAGATATCGTTATATAGCATATATGTTTTTGTGTATCCAATGATGTATACTATATCTGTATAATTCTTAAGGCGATCTAGCTGATAAATTTTAATTATCTAACAATTATGTTACAGAAATTATAAATATTTAGTTTAATTTAAAAATAAAAATAAGGGTTAAATTTAATTTATAGTTTTATACAAATCAAGAAGTTTAAAATAAGCTATTACAGAATCTTAAAGCTACTGCATCCACCCAACTCCTAAAATTTTCTTCATGAGTACACAAGCAAACATGGAAACAACTGATATTTACATAGACATGCAGTAAGACAAGGTGTTGCATTCAAATAACGAATGTCGTTATTGACCGACACTAGAAATGATACCCTAATACTAGATCTAATATCCAAATTTGATTCAGAGGGGACCACATAAGAAAAAGTGGACGACACATATTCAAATCAAATTTAAATATTTGGCTCTTCCCGTATGTCTGGTTGAACTCATCTGAAAATGAAATATAGACGTGAATTGACCGATTACACATATAATTGACTTAGTTAACATTACTTATGATTTATGGATATCATCTGCAAAACCGAAACAATATCCAACAGCCACAACGCAATAATAGATGCTCAAGCTCAGAAACCATGTATCTTTATATGCTCCTTTTTCACGATCCCTGCCTGTTTTCAAAGAGAGATAAAATTATTAATTATTGAAGCACACAAACTTCGGAAGTGCAAATTTTAGCATCCTGTGAAATTTGTCACATTTTTTTGAGAAAGACCCACATAACTACTGCCTACCGGAGTACCAGCTCCCTTTCTTTCTTTCCCATATTTAATACCGGCATTAAAATAAACAAAACCTGGCCTAGTTTTTTATTTTTTTAATTTTTATGGGAGGGACGAGGATTCGAATCCAAAACCTCTTACATAAGCACAAGCACTGGGTCAAAACAAAACCTGGCCTTGTTCTGGGTCCTGAATAACTGTTTCATTGCAGCAAAACTATGTCTTAAGATCCTTCAGGATTTGTTATATATAGCTAAACTCTTTCTTCACTCCCTGCATAGTTGTTAGGCTTTTACGACCACTCGGCTGCTGTACTCGACCATGAACGTAGTCCTTTGTTCCAGTACCAGAATTCACAGTATTTGCATCAGCAAAAGGATCTGGTGTTACATGAAAAACCATAAGTCGGTTCCAAAGGAGAGGTAAGGATCTCCAATCTCACCTCATTACTATCTATAATTGCATGCGTTGTATGCCTTATTTTCAAGATTTATCTACTTTCATTGGTGCTTGAAATTTCTTAAATTCTTATGTTCGACTGATAAGGTAATTGAGAAACCCAAAGCACGAGCAGTCGTCCGTATGGATATATTAAGACAGTAATCAGAAACATAAGAAATATACTAAAAAAAACATATTTGATTAGCATAACCTGATGAAACAAACAAAAGTTTGCAACCAATTCACAAACACCGTAAATGAAAATAGATAAATTAAAAACAAGCTTTAACATATATGAAGGGATCGATCAAATTTCAGACAGAAGGGGGCTCAGACAAATGTACGTGATCGGAAAATCAGGCTCCGGGACGACAATCGGGAGCAGACCGGGAACAGTTGGTAGGATCGAGAAAGGAAGAAGATACATGCCTCGGGTTTAAGTGTTTTTTTATTAAAAATTAATTTTGATCAATAAATTAAAATATATCCCTTTTACACTTCATTTATTGTAATTCAAAATATAACAAAATAAAAATACAACCACAAAATTAGAATTAAAAAAGTACCCAACAATTTAGTATACATAAATTATATTATATATTAAATTTAATATTGATATTCTAGGTAACCACTTATTACTGTATACAATAACAACGAAACATTTAATCATAATGAATTGTGTTAGACTCAATTATTACTTGTATATAATACGGATACTATATATAATGTGTGAATGTGTTAGTGATATGACCTAAAGTGAATTTACCATAACACCCTCACATGTGTTGTCAAATAACAAAGATGACCAATGTTCACATGATAATTTGGATAACCACAATAACATCAAAAAAAATATTTAAGAGGATATTAAACTATAAAATAAATTTGAAAAAAAGTTTATTATATCCTAAAAGCCAAATTAAAACTTGAATTTATAATTACCATCTCATTTTACAAAACAAATATTGTATATGTACGCAACACGCACTAGCATAAATAATATGTTTTCATTATTAAAGAGAATTAGAGACACGAAGATTTTGATTCTTCTTAGAGTTCAAATCTTATGTTTGTAGAGATTGAAACTGAAAGTTTTTTCTAAAGTAGATCCAATTAAACTTGATTTAAATTTTGAATTCTACTTTACAAGTGTAAAATATAGTTAATTTGTATGCATGTTCAACCTTGTCAGAGGTTGCAAGTTAAAACAGTTGTCATATTGTGATTATGACAACCGTTCGGTATAATGTATTGGATGAATAATTAAAAATTATTGTCCACCCACCCTTGTCAATGTACCAAACGGTGGTTAAGTTCCTCGTTGAGTGATATATATGCGTGTAATATCTCAATTGAATTGTAGTATACATAAATTGTGAATGAGTATGAAGAATAAAAACCATTCAATAATTTCCTTCAATTTGTCTTGAACCATTCTCCATAACGAAAGAAAAACTTTGTTGTGTAATTCACTTATTCTTTCCTTCGTCCAAAAACCACTAAAGAAACAAACTAATTGAAATTCTTGATTCCTATGTTTTCCCACTTTTGCTCATTACTTATTACAATTTCATCTTTATATTGAAGCTTCGAATAGTTATATTTTCCTTTACCCAACAACATTTATGAGCGGGTAATATGCAGTAAAATAAATGGCGTCATATATTCTTTAAAGCATAATTTACATAGTAATATTCTTCGAATGATCAAATCAAAAGCAATGCTGACCTTTATACAAGGTGAGAAGAGATCAGATTGTATTTGAATTCTATTCTCCAGATTACAAAATTTCACGTGGCATCATTTATAACGAAACACGCAGTGGCAAAACCTTAACTATGATCCATTCATTTGGTTTTAGCGGTATGGAGAGTTGCCACCTTGTGCTTTAACTAGAGAATAGTATGCACCTCGATTCCCCAAGGCCAGTAGATCAGAATGCGAACCCTGTTCCGCAACTTTTCCATCTTTGATCACAGCAATGGAATTTGATTTCTGTATTGTCGATAGTCGATGAGCAACGACGACGCATGTTCTTCCAACCATCATCTTCCCTAGTGCTTCTTGAACCATGCTTTCCGACACACTATCGAGAGCACTCGTTGCTTCGTCCAACAATAGGATTGTAGGGTCCTTCAAAATGGCACGAGCTAATGCTATTCTTTGTCTCTGCCCTCCGGATAGCTGCACGCCTCTTTCTCCACAATAAGTTTCGTATCCATCTTTCATTCCACTGCCATCAAGAGATGTTACAAACGAATGTTAACAAGTGGTTGTTTTGGCTTACAAGTCTGCCTGTATGTTATGAAATGAAGATTAGAAATTCATACCTTATAAACTCGTGGGCATTGGCAAGCCTTGCAGCCTTTCTTATTTCAGATTCCCTCGCATCGTTTTGCCCGTATGCTATGTTCTCGTAGATGGTTCCGGCAAATAGGGTCGGCTCCTGGCTGACTAATGCAATGTGTGACCTCAAGGTTCGGAGATCGTAGTCTCTGATGTCCTTTTCATCAATGCACACAGATCCGTTGATTGGATCATAAAATCTTTCTATAAGTCCAAGAATTGTTGATTTCCCTGATCCACTCTGGCCGACCAATGCTACTGTGGTTCCTGCACCGATTTTAAGGCTGAGGCCCTTCAAGATCATTTGCTCAGGTCTTGTGGGATACACAAAGACTACACTTCTCAGCTCCACTCGACCCCTGACATTGGTTTTAGTCACATTAGTATTTCTTGGGCTTTCTGGATCAATCTCACTCTTTCTATCGATTATTGCGAAAACAGAACGTACGGCATTACTTCCTCTAGATAAATCTTTGGTCATACTCCCAGCCTCTGCAATGGTATATGCAGTGAATAGAAGTGCTAGAAATGCTTGAAAGAGTCTCTCTGGAGATATTTGATCCTTTGCCAATAGCCTCCCTCCGTACCAGTAAGCTAAAGCTGTTGAAGCTGCTGCAAGAAATTGAGAGCTAAATAGGCCAACACCAGCAAACCAGGATTGTCTAACACTCTCCTTCCGTGGGCCTTCCAACGAGTCTCTGAAAAGCCCCACTATCCTTTTCTGAGATGAAAAGGCGGTTATGGTTCTATGATTAATGACTGCTTCACTTGCAATTTGGCTTCCCTCCTTTTGTGCTACTTGAGCTTTTGCAGACATACTCTTCATCAGAACACTCCTCGCATAAAAGCTCCCAATTAGTAAAGGCTGAGCTGCCATCATCACAAGGGCTAGTCTCCATGTTAAAATGAGGCCTAGGATATAGGCAAAGGTAGCTGCAAAAATCGCTTGAGCCAAAAGTGACATGCGATCCCCAACAAGAGAGCGAACAATGCTAGCTTCTGTTGACAGGCGTGCACATATTGCTGCACTTGTATTCTCATCCTGATCGAACCACCCAATCTCAAAAGTCATAAGTTTCTTAAGCAGCATCTCCCGAATCCTTTTGGTTAACTTTTCTCCCATGATTGTGAAATTGTAGTGCTGGAGAAGGTTGGTGAAGAAGTTAAAGAATCCAAGGCCAACAAATACTAGGGAATAAACCCTTGCATGCGATGTGATGGAGGATTTATCTGCCCTGAAATAAACTGTTATAAGTGCTCCCACACAATATGCATTAACTGGTTGAACTGCTCCGGACCCTATTGCTCCTAAACATCCAAGCAAAGCTCTTCTCCACTCCGGTGCATTCAGTTTCAGTAAACGCCATTGTGACGGAGCAGGATGAGCTTGCTGGTTTAAATATTCTTCATCACTGTCATATGAAGCCTCGTATTGAATTGAGTAAGGAGCAGAAAAGGGTGCAGTCCTTGAAAATGCTGGGCTAAATGGGTTCAGAGTTGGCGTGCGTGGACTAGACATAATGCTCATGGGGCTTGGAGGAACGCTCATCCTGTGGTGATTTCTTCCATTCTGATAATTGAAATTAGATGTGGTGTCAATCTCAGTTGTTGATTGCTGCAACTCTACCATTTTTAAGTACTCTCCATTATTCAGTTGCATAAGTTCGTCATGTGAACCTGATTCAACTACATTTCCTGACTTGATAACTACTATCAAATTAGCCATTTTGATTGTTGAGAGACGGTGGGCTATGACAATTGCAGTCCTTCCTTTAGACGCCTGGTCGATTGCCTTCTGTACAATTAGTTCAGACTCCGAGTCAAGCGCACTTGTGGCTTCATCGAGAAGCAATATTTTTGGATCCCTTATCAATGCCCTTGCTATGGCGATTCGCTGCTTTTGCCCTCCAGATAACTGTACTCCAAATTGACCAACCTGAAAATTTCCGAATTTCATAGGTTCATATTTATATTAAATATCTACTTATAATCTCTTACAAGTATTCTTAAATTTGTGTTTTCTTTAGATGTATAATTTGTGAGTTACTACTGTCCTAGTGTGAGTTGAGACTCTCGGGATTACCATTTTTGAGTCTTTTCTGTTTCTCAAGATCAACAGACTCAACAAAAAGTTAAAAGATAAGAATAACTATGCTTAGTCCGTAGGTAGAAGCAGTCTTACTTGAGTTTCGTAGGCATCTGGTAACTTAACTATGAAATCATGTGCATTTGCAGCCTTGGCTGCATTTGTTACATCTTCCATTGATGCATCCTCTTTCCCCAGTACTATATTCTCTTTTATGGTTGTTGCGAATAGTATAGGTTCTTGATTAACCAATCCCATTTGGGATCTCAACCATTTGAGATGCAGCCTATTTATTTTATGTCCATCCAACAAAATTTCACCTTCTGTTGGATCGTAAAATCTTTGAAGCAAAGAAATTATGGTGGACTTGCCAGAGCCACTGCCCCCAACAAGGCCTACCGTTCTCCCTGCTGGAATTGTAAGATCCAAGTCTTCCAGGATTTGTGTCTCAGGTCTTGAAGGGTAACAAAAATATACACCTTTGAATTGAATTTCGCCTCTAACGTAAGACAGTGCTTTTCCCTTCTTATCATCAGAGTCTATGGCTGGTTCGCGATCAATCATCTCTGTAATCCGAATGGCAGCAGACTTTGCTTCTGTTATTGCCGTCAGATTTGGAAGAGCAGTCAAAATATTTCTGCAAATACCGAAACAGCAGAGAGCAAAAAAAAATCAGGCATGTTCTTGAGTTCAGCTACAAAAATATGAATATTATTAACTCACAATCCTCCCATAAGAACATTGAATCCAGCTACAAAAACATCTCCACCCTTTTCGCCTTTTTTGCTAACAAGTAGCGAGCCGACCCACGCTTGAAATCCCCAGCTGATATATATTACTCCCATGCTCCCCATCATCAACCCTCTAGCAAAACCTTGCTTTATGCCTAGCTCCATCGTTTTTTGAAGTGCATTACTGAACTTTTCGAGTGTTTGATCCTCTGCAACATATGAGTATAATGTCCTGATTGAAGATATTGCTTGTTCTGCAATCCCACCAGCAACTGCATATGACCCTATTGTTTGTATTGCTACGTCCATCATCATTTTTCCAAACCCAAGTCCAGGAACTATGAACATTAAGGTAAATGGTATAGCTGCCAAAGTGAGCTTCCATGACAGTGAAAATGCAAATATCATACAGAAGAAGAAGGACGACATGTAAGCAAGGCAATCAGGTATCTGTAGTCAAGAGAAAAAGTGACTTCGAAATTAGTGTTCAACTATTTTCATTTATTTAGGAGTTCATAATGGAAAACTTTAAGAAAAAAGTGATGGAAGCATGTTTTCGTGTGGAGTACCTTTTCGCCTATGGTGACCTGGATTGTATTGGAGTCAGATGATATTGTCGTGACAACTTGATAAGTATTCGAAGAATCTGCTGCCTGTGTGTCGAAGAAACCAACTTCTTGTTTAAGGACGGATTTCAGGTACTCCAATCTCATGCGAGAACTTTGTCTCTCTGCCGTTCTTGCCCAACATAATCCTTCTGCAAAAATACATATTGGAAAAGTCCTTAGGATCAAATAGAAGTTCAAATTTCTAAAGTTTGGTGTATGAAGAGAATGGATAATTAAGCTCAATCATTGCAACATACCAACAAAAGCAGATAGTCCCACTCCGATCGCGACATAGAATAGCCTGAGTGCATACTGTAAAATAATTTTTTAGCAGCATATCAATCAGTATATTATTCAGAGATATTGTGTCTGTATCAGGATTCATCAACTGCACATGAAAATTCATTTTACTATATAGCAGTATTACTCATCACCTTGTCAACAGAATGTGTAGAGATCCCACTATTAAGAGATCCGTATTCATTGATCACAGAACTTAGAACAAACATCATGAGAGGGATCTGTAATCCATCTCCAATGCTGCCTAAAGTCCCAAAAAAGATCAAGAATTTGTCCACTCTATCGGCATATCGAAAAATGCCATATTTTTTCCCCATTTTTATGTTCCCCATGGAGAGTGATCCACTAGATTTTGAAGCTGGAATACTTGCAGATAGTTAAAATACTAGGACAAATGGTACATTCTATACATTTTATATAGAAATATTGATCTCATGCAAGTTGTATTTTGCAGGCATTTATTGGCCGGCTGTTTGTTGCCATTAGATGTTTTTGCTTTGTTGAATAATTCCAACTGTTTTTTTTCTTGTTTGTCTTTCCCTTGTCATTTCTTTCCTCTTTGTAATTGGTGGTCGCATTATAGAAATATTTAAAATTTAATATTTTTTCACCCAGATTTTGTTATATAACATTTTTGATTTATAGCTTTTATTTGATTTTTGGGTCTACCATATATTTGAAGGTTAATTTTCGGAAGAAAAAAAAGATGATAACTAGAAAAAATTGTGTGACCGAGGATATATACCGAAGACTTGTACGCATATGGTTTGAGCCTCACTTATTCGCAAACCCAATATTAAAATACATCGCCTTTTAAATAAAAAAATACATAAACAATATACTAACCATTTTAGACCAATCGTATTGAGTTGGTCAATAGATGGAGCCAACATCTGGTCCATACAAGCATTTCCCCAACAATAATCTTATAAAATATTTGATATAATAATAATAATTGAGAAATGAATCGAGATTTTTATGGAGTGATAATGATCAGTGGCTATATCTCCAATGGGATCTTTTATCTCACCTAGTTTTTCAAATACTAAACAATTTATCAGATTCTATCTTTTGCTCCAACAACTGTCAGCTAGTTTACCGTATTCGAGTATTGTTCAGGTTGATGGGAACCCTGGCAGCCGATCATATATTCCGATTTGTTTTCTCTCTACTCTTGTCGAGACACAATTCATTTAAAAAATCACATGGTTTGTATTTAGGACCATTTGTATTTTATTATCATCAGGCTAGATTGGGAATTTCAATATCGATCCCCAGTCTTACTTTTCACTTTCATTGTTGGAAAAAATATGTGTATTGAATTACAATTAAGCATCGAAAACCAAACAAGATGAATTCTTACGTCGGAGTTTTTGGAGTCCGTGATTGATTGTCATGTGTTTTGTGGGACCCGACTCGGGCACATATTGCTTTAACCCTTATCCGGTACCACATTCTCTAAGAACATTACGTACGATGGTTTCAAAACCTTTTTAGAAATAGCGGAAGCGTTTAGTCAAACATTCTTTTTAGTAGCGGAAGCGTTTATACATTCTAATTAGTAACAAAATACATCCCAGTGCAAACTCCTTATAATAGTCCGACACTTAATAACAGAGAAAAATACTATAACAGTCCCGATAAGCCAACATTTCCATTTTCCTAATTTTCCTCTGGTTCTGGCTCCGGTACTCCTGTATCTGGAACTCACAATAAATTACAAGGAAAACAGAGGTTAAGTCTTTGAGGACTTAGTGAGGGAATAACAATGGCTTTATATCTGTAATTATCAAATAATGCAATTTCTCAATATGATATGTCATGTAACAAAGATCTTGCAGTCAAGTAATTGTCAATAATGAACAGTGATGATATAGGATTTCAGAGTGAATATCGTGGGCTAAAGAGGTGGCTCCCACCGGACAGTTCGGCGTAGCACTTTTCCCCACATATTCAGATAGGATCTGTACATTCAGTCATTTACGAGCCAAGTGAACCATTCTCCGGACCGTAAAACGGTGCGCGTTGTTCAGATGAACCATATACCCGGACTGTCATCCGTTGTTCATTGGACTCACTTTCTGGGCCGAAGCCGCGTTGTCCAGTGGATAAATATCCAGGGCTCCATTCATTCAGTCATTCAGTCAAATGATTCGTTCAATCAAAGGAATCGATTAGTAATCGATAACATTCAAGATAAATAAACATGCAGATCAAGATGACCAATGAGACGAGATAATGTACAATATGATGACAATATATAAAAGGTGAGATAATGAATAACAAGATATTGTAAATTCCAGGCCAAATGCCAAAAGGGCTATATAACAAGAATTCGGTAGTACACCTCACCTCACTAATTGATGTCTTACTGGATTGGCTCGATTTTGAACCCAGATGTCAAATAAAGTCCTATAAACATAATATAAGTAATTTTGGTGTTTAGCAACCCAGATATGTTGTTGAATCTTCTGCAAATCATTTTTTGTACAAAACTTGTCCGGGTAATTTCTAAATAAGACTTTAAAAATTCATTAAAAATCAAGTTTAAGTCGAAACTTCACGAAACTTTCCAGAAATGCCTTAAATCAGTCCAGCAACGTTCGCCGACCGGAATTTCGACAAAGTTGTCGGCGCGTGCGTTACACGCGCCACCGTGACGGCGCGTGGCCGTGATCCGGCCGCCACGCGCGGCTGAAAATTTTACAGCAGGGTTTTCGCGTTCCGATCTACAACTTTCGTTTAGAAACCATTTTGAAATTCCCAACCGATGTTGCCCAGAATTCTATTTTTCGAAATGATTAACGAGGTGTTTTGGTCGCCGGAAATACGTTCGTACGGCGGCCGTTTTGGAGATCGGCCGACATACCCATAAACTTTAACACATTTTCAACAACTTTCATTTGGACTACAAGTTTAAATTCGTTTGAGAAAGGCACGAAATCGTAGCTTGAAACCAATACCTTGAAATGGGTTTTCTGGGCTTTGGACAGCTTAGTGTTCTTCGGGATTTTGATTTTCTGGACGAATTTGGATACTGATTTTTGAACACCTCCTATACTAAATGTTTTCTGGGTGTATAATGAAGGTTGTGTGAAATTTTCGGTTTTTTTGGAGGAGATTTGCTATTTTCCTCATAATTTTCCCTATTTCCTACATTTCCTACACCATAAACTCTCTTAATTTTTGCCAAGAATTTCTCTTGAAGGTGTGAATTAAATCTGATGAAATGGGGGGTATTTATAGGGGTTTTGTGCATGTGTTAGGGTGTTGAAGTGTTGACAAGTGTTGGGGTAAGTTGCCAAATATTATGTTTTTAAAATTAATTCAAAATGATTAGTTTTTTTTTTTATATATATATTAATTTAGATTATATTATTGTTATTATTATTTCTTTGATTTAAATATATATTTGAATTTAGTGTGATAAATGGTATTTTTGATGCCTAGTGAATTTTGTTTCAATATTTTACCATTATTATGGATTTATTTTTGATAGCTTCAACTTATTTTGTCTAATTTTGTAATTAATATTTTTGGGGTGTTACAATCTCCCCTCCTTCAAGGAATCTGGTCCCCAGATTCCATCATTGTCACCGCAAAACTCTGAAGCCTTGAGTTGAAATCTTCTTTCCATGTCCTAGCTTCCTTTGACATGATTTCAGTTGCGTAACGTGGTTCTTCATCTAGCCGATCTTCTGTTGTTGTCGTCGAGTCGAGAAAACTACACTCGTGGTTTTCCATTTCTGGTGAGCAGCATGGTCTACTATGACTCTCTGAGCTTGTGAATAACGATCCCTTTAGTATTTGGATAAGAATCAAGAAGTAGAAGAAGAAACACATGGTTGAGAGAGAGAAAAAAATATTTTATTCCACTACCCGGGAATGAATGCAGGGCGTAGGTATTCAAAGAAAATGTCAATATCAACATCAAACTTTTGATATCAAGTCCTAATTAATCCATGACCGGATTTGAAATGACAAAGAAACTGGGTGGAGCAGTGTATGTCATCAAAAGGTTCTTTGGCTGAAAAGAGTGAATGACTTTAAAGGGAGGAAAAATGTTAGGCTCAAATCCAACCCCAGGTAATGATTTTACTGAGACTTCCTCTCTGGTAGCTATATTTACCTCGGTTTGAGTTTCTCATCTCTTATATCTGTCCTTGATTCCAATGTAGATATTACAGCCATCTATCATTTATGATTGCTGGCATCTTCGGTAGCCGGTGTAGTCGCAACTGTGAAGTCACTTCCTCGGTATAGCAGTTTATGTGTGCTTGATGTTTGAACAACCAGTCCATGCTCAGCATAATATCGTAATCATATATGTATGTAGCTTGATTAAATTTGCCAGATATTCTAGTTCGTAGAATTTTTAGTAGGTAATTCTTATAGACGATGTCGGTGGTTACTTCAATCTTATTGGTAAAACTGATTTTTAGATGATATGCCAATTGTTATCAGTATAATAAAAGAATGTGTAGCTCTAGGGCCAAACAAGATTTAGTCAACTTTTGAAAGTGAAATAACGGTACCTTCAACCACAATGATCGGGTCAACTTCTTCATTTCCCATTAAGGCATAAGCCCTTGCTGGGATTCTCGATTTTTGTGGCGGTGGTATCTTCTGGGTCCTTTTTGGGCAATCTTGGATACGATGTTGTTCACTTCCACAGACCAGACATTTTCCGTTCTTTCTCCAGCAGTTCTCTTCCTTGTGAGTGGGCATCTTGCAATAGCCACATTTTGGCGCATTAACATTACCCAAGTCTCTTTGTGGTTTCTGTCCAGTTGGTTCTCCAATCATTTCCTTTCCAGGATTCCTCTTCTTGTTGCTTGTGTCTGTCAAAATTGGGTTATAGAGCCTCTTTTCCCTCTGCTCTCTTTGGATCAATGATTTGATATCGGATTCAACTCGTAACGCTTGGTTGACTGCAGAAAGATAATTAGTGGATTCGGTGGATAGTGTGGCCCAACGGATATCAAAATTTAAGCCTTGAATGAATTTCTTAGTTTTTCCTTGGTTCATCATCTATATAATGTGGAGCATAGTGAATTAGTCGGTGGAATTCAGCCTCGTATTCAGCTACAGTATGTCTTCCTTGTACCAAATCCATAAACTCTCGTTCACGAGTGTTCAGTATTACCTGCGTAACATATTTCTCCTCGAATGCACGTACAAAATTCACCCAGGTCCTTGGGGTTTGATTTCTTTTCCATTGGTGATCTATGACTCTCCACCAGTGATGAGCTGCATCTTCAAATTGATAGACAGCAAATGACCTTCTGTTCATCAGAATAGTTGAGAACAGTAAAAATTCTCTCAACTTTGAGTAACCATTCTTCTGCATGATGGGCATTAGGGGTTCCGTAGAATTTAGGTGGGTGGAACCTCAGAAATCGTTCAAGTTCTCTATCTAGTGGTTCTTCATTCCTCGTGACGTTTCGTGGAGGATTTTGTTGACAGAATTGCATGAGCTGTTGTAAAATTTCCATCGCATTCCTGTTGGGTAGCTCTTGTCGAGGACGCTGTTCTTCTTGCTCGTCGTTCCTTCTTGGGTTACGTACTTCCTCAGGTGAATTTTCCTCATTTCCTTGATTTCTCGTGTGAGAGCTACCACCAAGTGACGATGACATCGTAGCTCGTGAATTATTTCTTGACGACATCATCAAATTTATGAGAAAGTGGTGATTTAAAACATATTTATTTTTGAATAGGGAGTTAATATTAATAATGCACAAAATTAATTAACTAGAGTAAGGTAAAGTCACCATTATCTGAAATAGTGACAATTGTGGAAAAAACAAAGTTTGGTGATATACTATCAATCCTCATTGGTTGTTCCGGGTTTACTCGATCTGAGTGTCAACCATAATATTCTCAATAGGGGAAACTTTTTCGATCTCGGCCTATGCACCTAACTCTTTAGGTTACTAATAGTTGGTTGCTCTTTCTTACCGAGATATTCTCAGCATTCCTGTATGAGCACTAGAGACTTTTACCCTGAAATAAACCAGTCAACTTCATCAATATCTTACAACCCAAAGCGTAAAAATCTTATGGAGTTTATTCTATTATCCAAAGATATTTCATAATAGACTGGGAGCCTGGGCTCTGATACCACCTCTGTGGGACCCGACTCGGGCACATATTGCTTTAACCCTTATCCGGTACCACATTCTCTAAGAACATTACGTACGATGGTTTCAAAACCTTTTTAGAAATAGCGGAAGCGTTTAGTCAAACATTCTTTTTAGTAGCGGAAGCGTTTATACATTCTAATTAGTAACAAAATACATCCCAGTGCAAACTCCTTATAATAGTCCGACACTTAATAACAGAGAAAAATACTATAACAGTCCCGATAAGCCAACATTTCCATTTTCCTAATTTTCCTCTGGTTCTGGCTCCGGTACTCCTGTATCTGGAACTCACAATAAATTACAAGGAAAACAGAGGTTAAGTCTTTGAGGACTTAGTGAGGGAATAACAATGGCTTTATATCTGTAATTATCAAATAATGCAATTTCTCAATATGATATGTCATGTAACAAAGATCTTGCAGTCAAGTAATTGTCAATAATGAACAGTGATGATATAGGATTTCAGAGTGAATATCGTGGGCTAAAGAGGTGGCTCCCACCGGACAGTTCGGCGTAGCACTTTTCCCCACATATTCAGATAGGATCTGTACATTCAGTCATTTACGAGCCAAGTGAACCATTCTCCGGACCGTAAAACGGTGCGCGTTGTTCAGATGAACCATATACCCGGACTGTCATCCGTTGTTCATTGGACTCACTTTCTGGGCCGAAGCCGCGTTGTCCAGTGGATAAATATCCAGGGCTCCATTCATTCAGTCATTCAGTCAAATGATTCGTTCAATCAAAGGAATCGATTAGTAATCGATAACATTCAAGATAAATAAACATGCAGATCAAGATGACCAATGAGACGAGATAATGTACAATATGATGACAATATATAAAAGGTGAGATAATGAATAACAAGATATTGTAAATTCCAGGCCAAATGCCAAAAGGGCTATATAACAAGAATTCGGTAGTACACCTCACCTCACTAATTGATGTCTTACTGGATTGGCTCGATTTTGAACCCAGATGTCAAATAAAGTCCTATAAACATAATATAAGTAATTTTGGTGTTTAGCAACCCAGATATGTTGTTGAATCTTCTGCAAATCATTTTTTGTACAAAACTTGTCCGGGTAATTTCTAAATAAGACTTTAAAAATTCATTAAAAATCAAGTTTAAGTCGAAACTTCACGAAACTTTCCAGAAATGCCTTAAATCAGTCCAGCAACGTTCGCCGACCGGAATTTCGACAAAGTTGTCGGCGCGTGCGTTACACGCGCCACCGTGACGGCGCGTGGCCGTGATCCGGCCGCCACGCGCGGCTGAAAATTTTACAGCAGGGTTTTCGCGTTCCGATCTACAACTTTCGTTTAGAAACCATTTTGAAATTCCCAACCGATGTTGCCCAGAATTCTATTTTTCGAAATGATTAACGAGGTGTTTTGGTCGCCGGAAATACGTTCGTACGGCGGCCGTTTTGGAGATCGGCCGACATACCCATAAACTTTAACACATTTTCAACAACTTTCATTTGGACTACAAGTTTAAATTCGTTTGAGAAAGGCACGAAATCGTAGCTTGAAACCAATACCTTGAAATGGGTTTTCTGGGCTTTGGACAGCTTAGTGTTCTTCGGGATTTTGATTTTCTGGACGAATTTGGATACTGATTTTTGAACACCTCCTATACTAAATGTTTTCTGGGTGTATAATGAAGGTTGTGTGAAATTTTCGGTTTTTTTGGAGGAGATTTGCTATTTTCCTCATAATTTTCCCTATTTCCTACATTTCCTACACCATAAACTCTCTTAATTTTTGCCAAGAATTTCTCTTGAAGGTGTGAATTAAATCTGATGAAATGGGGGGTATTTATAGGGGTTTTGTGCATGTGTTAGGGTGTTGAAGTGTTGACAAGTGTTGGGGTAAGTTGCCAAATATTATGTTTTTAAAATTAATTCAAAATGATTAGTTTTTTTTTTTATATATATATTAATTTAGATTATATTATTGTTATTATTATTTCTTTGATTTAAATATATATTTGAATTTAGTGTGATAAATGGTATTTTTGATGCCTAGTGAATTTTGTTTCAATATTGTACCATTATTATGGATTTATTTTTGATAGCTTCAACTTATTTTGTCTAATTTTGTAATTAATATTTTTGGGGTGTTACATGTTTGATCATGCATATGAGAGAAAACAGGCACAAAAGTTCTGTCGGGAGCGATCAATCGGCCATGCGGATGCGATCGATCGCGCATGACAGCCATTTGAAAAAAGAGGACATGATACCGTTTGTGCAGATGGGTATGCCCCTTCAAACTGTGATGCGTTTTTTTTTCATGAATTAGTGCTTCCAAATTGTGTCTCATATGACACATCTTGGTCTAGTATATATATAACAATCCTTGGATGAATTTAATAAATCTATGCTAGATTAAAGCACAATATTAAAAGATCAAAATCTATGCATCTTGTTCATCATCTTTCTTGTTCAAAATTGAGTGTCTTTAAACCTTTGTAATTCAAGAATTCGTGATTTGAAGTGTTTCTATCACGAATCATAGCCGTTGTATCTTGGGAAATAAATTATCATTGAAATCATTAGCATCCGACGTTCATCCTTATAAGTCTTTGCTACTTTGTCTTATAAGCCTTTGCTACTTTGTCTTATTGCTGAAGCAATGACAATTTTAGTATTTCCACATCAAATTCCTAGAAACCACGAAGGCATCGTTTACCATAACCTTGCGGAATCTTTTGTAGAACAAAGAGGGAAGTATGTCAATCCGTATGTGTAGGTAAAAATTATCTCAGGATGTATATATTTGAATTTTTTTAATTATCTAATAATAAAATTAAAATAATTAATAATACTAAATAAATAATTATTTTAATATATTAAGTAAGTATTTATATAGTTAAGATTTATAATGATTGAATAAAATAATAATTATAAATGAAATTAAAGGAATAGTCCTTTTAGAGCAAAGTTTGGAGTATATGAGGTTGGAGATGCATTTTGTGTTTGGTGCATAAATTACATTATTTTGATGCAAAACTTGCGCTAAAATAAAATTTTGGGTTGAAGATGGTCTGAATGCTCATGGATTCTATTCCTTGAAATTGTGTCTGTACATAAATCCAACCGGAAAATTGTATTACTTCCATAACATTAAATTTAGTAAGTGAAATTATTTTGTGTAGGGTTTATGTACTTTAAGAAAGTAATAGCGACCCTTACACGCGTTGTGTGCACATACAATCGATTATTTTGCATAATGTAATTTTTTATTACAATCAATATTTATAAAAATTACTTTATTTTTTAGTAATTTTTTTGTCTTTTATTTATTTGAATTATGAAATATAATAGTTTTTTTTGTTTTTTATTTATTTAAATTATTTATTTTTTTAATTTATCAATGAAACTTGTGTTTTTTATTTTAAATTGATAGGTTTATTTTTGTATGTGAGAGTATTCTTGGAATACAAAAAATTTGCATAAGATAACATGATGGGTAATATTATAATTATGAAAAGGCTTCACAAGGTAGTTACTCTACCATACTCACATTTTGTAATATAGTATAGTATAGATATGTAATATAGATATTATATTATTAAATAAATATAATATATTTAAAATTTTAAAATACCCTATACACGAACAAAATCTTAGATTTTATGATTTCTACGAAATATTTTATTTTAATAAGAAATATCATTTGATTTCTAAAGTATTATTTTTAAACAAATTTCAGGAAATCGAAAAATTTGGCAACCTTTTTTTATTTTATTTTATAAAGAAATACGAGGTCAAAATATTTAAAAGACGGGACCATATTGACTATCTCATGGTGTAGATCCCACCACACATTGGGGATATTTCAGCATGAAACGTAGAGTCAAGGATTTATGTACAGCAGGCAACACGATTTTAGACAAAGAAAGACGTTCTTGGGACACGATTTCATTTTCAAGATTGTGGGGGGGCGAGGAGGAAAACACTGTTCACTTCGACAGACGCTGGACCGTTAACCCTTGTTCCACCAAAACCTGTGGGTGCTATATGCTAATCTGCGTCGGAGATGGCCAAGATTCCGTTAGGGTGCGAGGCGGTGGTGGGATCACTAACGCCGTCGAAGAAGCGCGAGTATAGGGTTACCAATAGACTCCAGGAAGGCAAACGTCCTATCTACGCTGTTGTTTTCAACTTCATAGACTCCCGTTACTTCAATGCGTTCGCCACCGCCGGTGGGAATCGCGTAATTAACCCCACCCATCCTTCTCCTTTAAACATAATTTGCTCTTTTCTTCGTCGATTTGCGATAATTTTGTGTTTTGGGTGAAGCTTATGTCATAAATTTGATGCATGCTAGGTTACTGTATACCAATGCCTGGAAGGTGGTGTTATAGCTGTACTTCAGTCCTACATCGATGAAGATGTAAGAGTTTTTGTTCCAATACGAGTCTGCAAATTTAAATTTCATAAATACATATTCTGAAAAAGCAAGTGGTGTCCCATGTGCTGTGTAGATCAGAAAGATGAATCGTTTTATACTGTAAGTTGGGCGTGTAATACTGATGGAACTCCATTTTTGGTGGCTGGAGGACTAAATGGAATTATCCGTGTTATTGATACTGGCAATGAGAAGATATACAAGGTACTCTTTAGTTACACGGTTAATTGTTTGTCTTCCATACTTGTTGATTGATTCCTATAGACTATATGTGGAAACAGAACAATAATACAAGAAATAAAGGAAAGATAAAATAGGTGGATCCATTAAGCATAAATTTAGTAAAAAATACTTATATGTTAAGAAGTATTGGTTACGTTTCTGTACAGTCAGAGTGTTTCAATTTTACCCTGCATGTACAAGTGTTGTGATAATGAATGATAACCAATCAGTATGAGGCGTATTTTTGGAAATAAAGCTATTAATGACCTTTGCTAATCTGAAAAATCTTTTATTATGACAATTTGGGGTCAAAGTATGTACTTGGAAACATAGTTTGTCCATATCCCCTGATCCATGTAGTGTATGTATTTTACATACTTTTGTTTGTTCTGTGAATAGTGATTGATTAGGCATGTGTAACTGATGTAATGCTTTACTCTTCTTCTACTTATATTTGTTTCAGAGTTTTGTCGGTCATGGGGATTCAATAAATGAAATTAGGACTCAGCCATTGAAACCATCACTGGTGGTGTCTGCAAGCAAAGTAAGTGCACTTATACATGCTGGTTCAGTGGGTTCCAGGGAAAAATGTTATATATGTTGATATTCATATTGTTATGTTAATGAAAATTAATATATTCCCTGTTCTATCAAAAGAATTAAAGATTATCATTCAATATCTTGCTTGAATCTTGTTTAACGACAAAAAATGTGCCAGGATGAATCTGTTCGGCTATGGAACATTCATACTGGAATATGCATTTTAATATTTTCTGGTGCTGGAGGGCATCGCAATGAAGTTCTTAGTGTGGTACGTCATTGTCTTGTAGATCCTGACCTTTCTTCTTCCCTCTATTTCCTTTTTCTGAGAAAGTTGCCTGAATATCTCGTAGGGCCTCCTGGTAAAAATTGCTATGAACATCTAACCTTTCATTTGTTATGAATACTGTAGGACTTCCACCCTTCAGACATGTATCGTATTGCAAGCTGTGGAATGGATAACACTGTTAAAATCTGGTCATTGAAAGGTAAGAGTTATCGAGATCAATCATCATGCATTCATACCTCTTTCAAACAACTAAACTCGACAGAAAAAAAGTGATAAACGTGTCAGTGATTCAGGGGGGTGGTTTGTTATCAGAGTTGCATTGCAGTTCGTTGGGACTCATCTTGTTGTTATTATTACATTACGGACTATCGCTCGATCATTTTCTATCATTTTAAAATATATTAAATGTGCATATTAACTCTCTTTACCTAGTCTGATCTATTGTCATGGTTGAGAATGCGTGAAAATTTGGATAGACATGTGCATTTTCATTAAAAATCTTCATTATTATATCTTCTGTTATTGAAATATAGATATGCTTTTTAGATTGTCTGTCTTGTGAAGTTTTATGAATTTTATGTTTTTTAGTGTTCTCATTTTCGTCCTTCAGAGAAGAACTAAGTCGTTAGTAGTGAATGCATATTATAGTCCGTGACTGTGAACTGTATTAGTGAGCTAACTGTCATCTTTCATGGCATTTGCTATTTTATACTTTCTTAAGAAGGTAAAATAGAAACAAGTAGTGCATTTTGAAGTTGTTTTATTAAAAGTGAGCTGATTGTAGTTTTAGGCATAAAAAATACCGTCTAAAAGTGCCACGTGTTAAAGTTTAATTAAATACTAAATTAAATTCTATTTTATTTTGGTATTTTTACTAAATTAAATTCCAGAATTTGAATTGTTAATTTAATCAACCTTAATAAATAATGATTTACCAACAAATCTGAAATGCCATGTGTCAATTGCTGTTGGCCGATCAATCCTATGCAACTGCTAAGAGAATTATTAAATACAAATTAATTATTTATCTCTTAAGAAAGGTAATTATAAATTGAAAGATAATTACAAAATAAATTCTCTCTTGAAAGATAATTTTACAAAAGTATTATCCTTAAGAACTAAAAAAAATAAAAATTCCTCTCTTTAGAAAATTTCTGCCAAAATATAGAAAATTTCTACTGAAATATCGATGCATCTTCGTGCGAGGATCAAGTTCTCGAGCTATTGTGATTTATTTTATAATTTTTTGTCAGAGTGTTAATTTTTCATTAGATCAATAAAAACTTATTGCTTCTTCATTAATTCCCAATATTTGAAATTTGTGTCCAACAGTGACATATTCAGATATGACTCTTCTACCTGGACTGACAGTGGCTGATATAAATTGCATTTGATACAGAATTTTGGACCTATGTAGAGAAATCATTTACTTGGACCGACCTTCCTTCCAAGTTTCCTACTAAATATGTACAGTTCCCTGTAAGTTTGTTTTTCTTCTCGTCTCTTTACTCCTTAAACGTCAGGATCTGGAGTGAGTTTTGTTTGCCACTGATCTGAATCAATATTTTTGTTTTTCAGATATTTATTGCATCGGTACATACTAATTATGTTGACTGCAATCGGTGGATTGGTGATTTTATGCTGTCCAAGGTGTAGGGCTTAATTTTGTTTCTAAATTTTTACTTGCAATGACATTCATCATCATTCATATACATAATGGCATTCTGTAACACAAAATGTTATTTGGAATTGTGGAAGCAAACTTAGAGAAAGATATTTTTTCTTAATCTGTTCGAATTACTCTGATGTATGTTACTGTTGATGTTATATATCTACAAGGGACCGCTATGCTTTTATATAGAATTAGTTGGCTGGAAACTGTTTCTAACCAATGTGTTAACGTTTCCTAGTTTCGAGAACTGGAATGAGATTTTTTGTCTTTCTCACGTAATGTGCCTGTTGTTTCCAATGCGATGGCTGTCTATTTCTCGTGGAAGCTGACAATTTTTTGTGCACCATAATGATATTTATATTTGACTTTGGCAGAGTGTTGATAATGAACTTGTATTATGGGAACCAAAAATGAAAGAACAGTCCCCTGGTGAGGTCAGAATTAACTCTTTGGGGTCTTAATTTGGTGGTTTGAAATTATTGAAGCTTATGTTCTGTATTGATTTGTTTTGCTGGCCGTGTCAGCTAACTAGAGCTTACTGATTTTTGTTCAGGGCACTGCCGACATTCTTCAAAAATATCCCGTCCCTGAATGTGATATTTGGTTCATCAAGTTTTCCTGTGATTTCAATTATCAAACCGTGGCTGTAGGTAATCACCATGATTCTGGATGATTATACCCGCTTTACACATTCATTATGAATGTCATTTTTTGCACTATATGCAAGCACGCAGAAAAGTAGCTTCTTTCAACCTGGAGACTTTACATACATTATTTTTGGGCTTCTGCTTACTAAATAAAACCCCTATAGTTTTGTCCACAATCCTACTTTTTTCAATTTTTGATATTTGGCTAGGGAATAGGGAAGGAAAGATATATGTATGGGAAGTGCAATCTAGTCCTCCTGTCCTCATTGCAAGGTCTTGTTTCATTTCTTTCCTTGCAACATCCGTCATTTTTCACTTAGCTTTCTCTTTTTACCTGCTTTATATGCGTACTTGATATTCAATGCATGCCATATTACTCTCTCAGATTATCTCATATTCAGTCGAAATCTGCAATTAGATTGACTGCCATGTCCTTTGATGGAAGGTAAAAACTCTTGTACGCACTTTTGCATTTTCTTCTAATATGTGTGATCTATTGAGCATGTGACCCTGTTTGCCGCAGCACTATTCTGTGTTGCTGTGAAGATGGAACAATATGGCGCTGGGACGTGGTAGAAAGTTCTTGAGCTCCTCCCGAAATTGTTTTGCAGAATTATTTGTTCTGATCACATTTTTACAGTTTGCTTCTAGATATAAACTGCACTATTATGCCAAGGACTATGAAACGGTGGCCATTACAACTGGATATTTCATTGTTAATGGCATGGACGGGTTTGTGCTGTTAGAAACGGAAGCAGATGTGCCAAAGGAGCATTCGTATAATTTATAGTTTTAAAATGGATGTAATAACGTTTATAGCGAGTGATTGTTTGCCACTAATTTATCATTTGTACCCTTTAAATTCTTGCAGTAGAGAGTTCTTTATGTTCATCATTCTCAATGATTTTTAAGGAATAGACGTTAGTTGGTTCCAAACTCCGGGACACCTTGAAAAATTGTAGCCACTGCAGATCAATCCACGATACATGTATCAACATGATTTGTCCATTTACAGTTTTGACTGATCTTTTCATGTTTTGGCAGCTCGAAACTGCAGCGAAGAAGCAGAATTTGACTCGAACCGAGTCATGTCATCAAGCTACTATCGATTCTTGAAGAGGTCATGAGTCGAATGGCATAACATGCATATTGCGTAGTAATTTTTTGAAGAAAAAAATTTACATGAAATATCATGTTCATGTAGCCGCATATTTAGAAATGACAAGCAGATGACGACTAGCGTAGGCCGTCGTCTCCTCCCCTTGTAAACGGCTCGAGTTCGAGTTTGTCCCCTGCTAGTTAGGAACCGTGAAGCTACTCATTCTGTAGTCCACATAATTTTAGTAAAACTATATGTTTCAACGGAAGTCTCTTGATTTAATTAAAGTAATTATTCAAAAATAATAATAATAAAGTTAAAACCAACAAAACCAATTTAATTTATTATATTAAAGTTTAATTTATCTATACCAATTAATAACAATTTAACCTAATTAAATATTATATTATTACATATTTTATCCAGCAAGAAAGAAGCTTCTCTCCGCGTTCTTCTCCTCACGGTAAGAAATTCAAAGTTAAACTGCCAGAAAACAAAGAAAATATAAACAATAGGCAGTTACGGATGAACACAAATTTGCAAATCAGAGAGTCGCAAATAAATTAAACAAGAAAAGTTTGAATACAATAATCAGTAAAACTTTGTCAGCTTTCATACTACATCGACGGGGAAATATCATTCACCATTCTTTGAAAGAAATTTATTGGTCAACTGACGCGCTCTCCCACCCCATTTGTAATGTTTAATCAAATTTCAATCCCGTTCTTGGATCTGATCCCGCATTTTAAAGGGCTCAAGCTGAGGAAATTCCCGTCTTTGTTTCACCTGACAAGAATTCAGGACTCTGTTATCCTTTGCTAATCCTGTATCCCATTTCTTCGTTTTTATCGGCCATTTTTGGCTCGTGCAGTTTTTTGGCTTTCTCCTCAAGTGTGATTGAACACACGTTATATTGAATTTTTTAGGAGGGACATCAAGGTTGTTGGCCAAAAGGAGGCGACTGGGGGCATTTGAAAGCTGTTCTTCTGGAATATTGAATTGCGTTTGTGAAATATGTTGTGAAGATTTGACCTTTGGGCCTGTATTCTTGAAAAAGGAATTACAGGTTTTGGTGGGTGGTGCTTATTTCGTTGTTCTCCTGATGGTATGGGAAGCAACTAATTGGGGAGATGAATTTAGAAGGAAAAATATGTATCCGAGGAATTTTTTATTGTATGTCTCTTGTTGTTCTGCTTTTCATTTTGGTGACACCCCATGTGGAAAGCAAGAGGGAGGAATCGGAAACTTTACTGGCCTATCTTGTGGACTCGGGGGAGATAGGTCAGGAGATGGTATGAAATTGTTATTCTTGTCTGAGTTTTCATTCACTTGTGATGAAATTGCCTTTTGATTATTTGATTTAATTTCAGATGGTTTTATTATGTAGTTTTGGTTGCACATATTTTTAGAATACGATTTCTTATCTTGTTTAATAGTATTGTGTAGTAAGTATATTGCTGACTTCTATAGTTGGAAATACTTTGTATTTATTCTTGTCATTAATTGACTTAATTTGAATTTGTAGCGTAGGTTATGATGTAGCTTAAATCACTTATTGTTCCTTTGTATGATATGCATTTGCATTCTCTTTCTCTGCTGTTTTATTTACTGTTACTTTTCGTTCCCACTTCACTTTATGATTTCTCAAGTCTTGATGATAGTCAATTTCTTTTTTAATCGAAAGGTAGTAATGTTTTACAATAGATGGAAAGCTCATCGCTCCAAATGTCACTATAATCCTTGGATTATGATTCTTCGAAGTTTAATATTTAACTCCTGCAGTAACAGAATGAGGTGTTCTCATCTCATAGAAGATTTTCTTGGAAACCTTTTAGTTAATCAGTTTTTTTCTTAGCATTCTTTATTCATCGATTTCCTTTCATATATGGAGTTTGCATGATTTTGTTGGTGGAGTGGTTCCTTTTTGATGTTACGTAAATTAATATCTCTGTCATATGAAATTGATCAATGCCATGGAAGTTGGATATAGCTTGACCTAGGCTTGGTCAGGCACTGAATAAAACGCATTAGTAAACCTTCTCATGTGTTATTTTGAACGCTGTTTCTTATTTTCCCTAGCATATATGCTTTAGCAGCTTCTTGTTGTTGATATCTCATCATCTATTTCTTGGTGTTAGCGAAAAAAATTGATGTCTTAGTAATCAAACTTTTGATAATTTGCATTCTCAAGAAATTCACTATTGTGAATGTTCATGGCAATATGCTATAAATTCTAAAATGCACTGGCTCTTTCATTGAGTTTCAGAAGCACATTGCATTTGCATTTTATCCAGTGTGTCATATGGATTCGTTGAGTTGTAGAGAGTGAGCGTGACTACAACTTGGATGCAGTTTACATGTCTAAAATGCAATGAGTAATCAGAAAAAAACTTAATCATATGCAGGCGGAATCATTACGTGTTAACTGTAAGCTTGAGTTCTTGCATGCCAACAAAGTTCTACAAAATCTTGAATTGCAATTCACAGAAGACCGGTCAAGTGGTGATGGGGAACTTTATAATGGCTGGATATCCAGAACAAAAGAGCATGAGATTATCAAGGTTTTGCACCCTCTGCTTGAGCAACTCATTGTAGATTGTTTTAGGAAAAATAGTCTCATGTTTCCTACCACTGGAGAAGAGAAAGGTTCTGAAACTTGGTACACCAAGTATTTGGGATCTTTTTCTACCCAGACCTCTTCTTTTCAACGGAGAAAATTAGCTCAGGCGTTTGGAGAAGCACCTGCTCTGTCCCCGACTGTTTTATCCCCTGGTCCAGCTCCTTCAATTTCTGTAACGCCTGATCCTCAGTCTCCAACAAGCCCTCCACTACCATTTTTCCCTCCAGATTTCAGTGGTTCAGACTTGCAGCCTACAACTAGTGAACATTCTTCTGCAGGTGGTTCTGATGTACAGTCAAGCAATCATAAGACCAGTAAGAGAACTGTGGTTGTTGCTGTTGTTGTAACTGCTTCTGTGACCTTTTTCATTGCTGCATTGCTCTTTTTGTGCTGCCGTAAATGTGGAGCTGGCTCTGGGCGGGGAAGAAACGATGAGAGGCCTCTTCTCAGCTTATCCTTGAGTGACTATTCTATTGGTAAAATTATGATTTTCCTTGATCTCTTATCTATGAGTTGACATTTTGCATCTTCTTATCTGATTTTCTTGTTTCTGAATTGCAATTTTTCAGCCTCTTCACACAAGTCATATGGTATAGGAACTTCAACGAATGAAGAAAAGGTTGGCAATCAATCTTTCAACAGCAAATTGAACCAAAACAAATTCAGCGGAAACTCTTATATAAAATCACATTCTCTGAGCAAGTCGAAATTTGAAAATTCACTTGGAGTTGCAACCACGAATGCAGCAGAAGATTCTGTTCACGTGCAATTGGGTACACCAGAACTGCCTCCACTGAAGCCTCCTCCTGGAAGGACTGATCTTCCTAAACCACCTCTTGATAAGGCAGCTCCAACCCCATTCACACCTGCACCCCCAACTCCAGTACCACCCCCAGCCCCCCAAATAATTCCACAATCTGGAGGCCCACATGCTCCACCTCCTAGAACACCTCCTCCACCTCCTATTCCTTCTGGTATCAAGTCTGGTCCGCCTCCACCTCCTATACCTTCTGGTATCAAGTCTGGTCCTCCTCCTCCACCACCTCCAGGAGCTGGTCTCCCTCCTCCACGGCCTCCACCTCCAGGAGCTGGTGTCCCTCCACCACGGCCTCCACCCACGGGATTGAAACCCCCTCGACCATCTCTTAATCACCCATCATCTTCTGCTTCAGCAGAAGATGGTGAGGCTGATGGCCCTAAAGCTAAGCTGAAGCCTTTCTTCTGGGACAAGGTGTTAGCCAACCCTGATAGTTCGATGGTTTGGCATCAGATAAAATCTGGGTCGTTCCAGTGAGTCATTTTACTCCCTCATGGTTAATGGTCCTAGTCATACCACTTGTACCTGTCTAATAGATTCAGCATAAATTCATGAACAGGTTCAATGAAGAAATGATAGAATCACTATTTGGCTATGCCCCTGCTGCAAAAAACATGAATGGGGGAAAGAAAGAGTCATCATCACAAGATCCTTCAACCCAGTACATCCAACTAATTGATCACAAGAGGTCACAAAATCTATCAATTCTTCTCAAAGCATTAAATGTGACTACAGAAGAAGTTTGCGATGCAATTGAAGAAGGTATTTTATTTTTCTTGTATCCCTTGAATATTCAAGTAAATGCTATCTGGCTTATATGAAGATACAAGGTATTCTAAGGTGCACAGTGCACTATTGGACTGCGTGCATCGGTGAGGTGAAGCATGTGCCTTATTGAAGCAACAGTCAATAAGCCATAACTATACAAGAATCTGGATGTCTAAACAAATTACGTTAGATATTGCCCAATGCATATATTACGAACTATAGAATTACAAGAAAACATCTATTTATTGGTTTACTAGTAAATACGAATGTCTATCATGTTTTTTAACCTTTAATTCACAATCCTGTATTTAGGACTATCTAAAGCTTTTAAGGTGCACTTCCTTTGGGGTTAGATGTAGGACCTAAACCTCACTATGCGTCTTATGGGTTTTCTATGTCTAAAATTTGTCTGTGTGTTGGTGGTTTAATCTAAATGGGCATCTCATTTAATTTTGATAATGATAAATGACACGAAATTATCTAGTTGATGGCATAAGAATTGAATCTGATTCAACAGAAAAACAAAGTAATCTCAGTGCTATCACATTTATTTATACATCATGGAAAAGGGTATAGAAAGGAGTGGTGGTGTTGTAAAAGTATATAAAGTTGGATGTTTAGTTGGTTATGTGTTGCCTTATCGACAGCTCTTCATAATATCTCGGCATTTGGAAAAGAAAATGACAATGAGGCCAGAGAAGTAAAATTGCAATAAATATGTCAGGCCTGAGATTAAATCAGGTCATCCCAAAAGGTTACTCACGAGTGTATTGAAAGTTATGTTGCACTGGCTTAGCTTTTACTATTTCTTATGGCCTGATAAACGTCAGATATTTGCAGATTCCATGAGTTTCTGCGGAATTTCCTTTTTGAGTGATGCCTGTACAGAAAAACTATTACATATTTACATGATCTTAGAATGTGCTTATGTAGATATCATTGTTCTCTAAGTTTCCTGTTTATTCCTGCACTTGCAATTAGTTTTGTTAATACCGCTATCTTCTTCAACGTGTCAAGAAAGTGCACATGATAAAAATTTATTGAAGCCATTTCATGATTCTCTTTTGTTAAAAATTAAGTTCTTTAGGTTCTAGCTTTGCGGATTTTTTATGCATGTATGTCTACTTACAAATTATTAATTAGAGCTGTTTGGAATGATTCCTAACCATGATACAGATCATGTTCGTCCTTTTCTTTTCACCATAATGAGAAAAATAGTTGTTATATGACTTCTGAGGATCTTCACTTTGCCAAGATATAAATTTTCGTCCGTTACATCCGTCATCCATCTAAGATCACATGATTCATTTTTGACTGGTGATTGGTACTGCAAAAGAAATTGTCTATGAATGTTTGTATATATTCCCTGATTCTGGATCTATTAAATGTTAATTCGCCTATACACACATTACAAAGAAACTGATAACTGCATCTAACATCAAAAAAAGTTTGTTATTCTTTTTGTGGTCTAAATATCCTCAGCGATCGTTAGTTACCTTGAACTTGGTCCTGATTTGCATCTCACTTATCAACCCCAGCACCAAAAAAGAAAAAGCGAACCAATGCATATGTTAATTGTGCAGGCTTATTCTTCTTGAGGGGATCGTTCTTTTTAATTCGATTGTTCCTATATCATTATAGAAGTAGCTAACCTTTTTAACTGAATCAGGTAACGAGCTTCCGGCAGAACTTATTCAAACATTGATAAAGATGGCACCTACAACTGACGAGGAATTGAAGCTAAGACTCTACAGCGGCAATCTCTCTCAACTTGGTACAGCGGAGCGCTTCCTCAAAGTCTTGGTCAATATTCCGTTTGCCTTTAAGAGGCTTGAATCCTTGCTATTTATGTGCACTCTTCAGGAGGAGATATCAACGTTAAAAGAGTCTTTCACAGTTTTGGAGGTGATAATCTGTTCTTTTTACTGCATCATAATCTCCATCTTGCTATGCAAGGCCAATTTTCTCTGAAATTTGGGTGACATATAAAATCTGGATGCAAAGCATGAATAACTCTTGTCTGAGAATTATGATCTCTCGTTAAATTTGTCATACAGATTTTTGTGGTTTAGAATTGACAATAGTTGCTCTAAACTTCTCAGGTGGTGCTTGTACGCACTTGAAAATCTTAATTGTTGCTCTTTGACCAATAGCACATTATAGCTCATAAGCCATTTTGAAAAGTTAACTTTTATCTAGCTTCCCCCAGTACAGTGCTTCTTGTTCTGACCCGCCTGTCCATAGCACGAGAAAAATATAGAGACAACATTGTTAAGAAGACCTATTGTCATGAAGAGCATAAATTCATTCCTCTTGTTTATAGTAGCATTGGCTGCAACAACAACTAAGCATTTAATATTAATAGATTAGGGTAGACTACATGAACCATACAAGTGCGTCAGTCTTCTCCAAGAGCTTCTTTCGGTCAAAATATCTTCGTTGATCTCTTTGGACTCCAAATATTTGTATATAACTTCTGTCTTCTTCGCTCATCCCCTTGCTCTCATGAAAGACCGAAATCCATAGACTCTACTCTACAAACATAACGTAAACGATTTTTTTTCATCTTATCTTCTATAAAAACCACATCTACTTCAGCGTGAATGTCTTCATTTCTTATTTTATCTCTTCTGGTCTTACCACACATCCAACGGAGTGTACACATATCTGTCGCATTCACATTTTGGATGTGATTCCTCTTCAGTGCCTAGCATTCCGTCCCATATAGCATTGCATGTCTGATGGCAGTTCTATAAAACTTCTCCTTCAATCTTAGCGGGATATTACGATTGCATAGAACTGCGGTGGCGTTTCTCATTTCAACCAGTCCGTCTGTATTCGGTGGTTAACATCGCTATACATCTTCTCATCCTTTTGGATAACTAAACCTAGGTATCGAAACTTGCTACTCATCTATACCTCTTGGCCATTGAGTGCTACAACATCAGGATCCCGAGATGTACGACACTAAATTTGCAACTCCATATATTCTGTTTTAGACCTACTTATGAAACTCTTTGATTCCAATGTCTCTCTCCATAACTCAATATAACATTAACTTCTGTCACGTTCTCATCGATTAACACAACATCATCAGCGAAAAGCATGGTCTAATGTAATTCAGTCTATATGTCTTTCATGATCTCATCAATAACTAAGGCGAAAAGAAATGACTCAACGCAGACCTTTGGTGCAATCCAATAGTGATCGATAACTCATTGCTACCCCGTTGCATGTTCTAGCATTGGATGCTACTTTGTCGTACATATCATCGATTATTCAGTACAACGGAGAAGACCACTCGAACCATAATATGTACATCGCTTATCTTTATGGTGATGAATATTAATTTCTATTGTTTTTTTGTGGCTGAACCTTTTTTGAATCACAAGCACCCTTTCACCCCTGATGGCACCACCATTATAAGGTTTAATTTTGGTGCAAGCATATGAACTTTGTTTTTAATAACAAATGGACATTTCCACTAAATGTTCTTTCCGTTTTACTTTTAGAATGCTGATGCTGATCATTTTCTATATATGCATAGCACTTAATATATGATGGATTTGGAAAAAGTGTTATGTTTTTGGACTGTTTTTTTGTTGGGATATGTGCCTGCGTATTATTCCTGTAGAAGCTATTTGGATTTGATATGTTGGATCGTTTTAGATATTAAACTTGTGTACACACATTTCTCCTGAGTTCCTAATAAAGAATTTGATGACAATTATGGCCAGTTGATCAACAATTTTCTGCTTGAGCCATTTGGTACCATTAGTCTTCAATCTCGAGTTGTGAGGAATTAATCTTGTACACATGGTTTCTTGACATGTTGCAGGCTGCTTCCACAGAATTGCGGAAAAGTAGATTGTTTCTCAAGCTTCTTGAGGCTGTTCTTAAAACAGGAAACCGCATGAATGACGGGACATTCCGTGGTGGTGCACAAGCATTTAAGCTTGACACACTTTTAAAATTAGCAGATGTTAAAGGAATAGATGGGAAAACGACTCTGCTGCACTTTGTTGTTCAGGAAATAATTCGTTCAGAAGGCATAAGAGCTGTCCGAGCAGCCAAAGAGAGCCGGAGCTTGTCCAGCTTTAAGTCCGACGATTTCCTTGAGGATTCTATTCAAGATTCTGATGATAATTTCAGAAGAAAAGGTCTTCAGGTGGTCTCATGTCTAGGTAGTGAGCTTGAGAATGTCAGGAAAGCTGCAGTTTTAGATGCTGACAACATAACAGGAACAGTGTCTAGGCTCGGGCATACACTCATAAAATCCAAGAATTTCCTTAATTCGGAGATGAAAAATGTATCAGAAGAAAACGGGTTTCATCACGCGTTGAAGAGTTTTGTGCAGAATGCCGAGGTTGATATTATGTGGTTGCTCGAGGAAGAGAAGCGAATAATGGCTCTTGTTAAGAGCACATCAGATTACTTCCAGGGAAATGCTGTTAAGGATGAGGGATTGCGATTATTTGTCATTGTTCGGGATTTCCTTGTAATTTTAGAAAAAATATGCAAAGAATTGCAATTGGCCCCACCAAAATCAAGTCGTACATCTAAGAAAGATGATTCAGCAGCAGCGCCTGTGGAACCACGCCAGCCTACTGCGGCTGATCCTCGCCAGCGGCTGTTTCCAGCAATTGCAGATAGGCGAATGGATAGCTCAAGTTCAGACGATGAGTCATAGTAGTTTAATCAGAACAAGAAAGAATTTTCAGTCTTTAAACTTCAAATTGGTACATGTAGACCCATCTTTGGTGTGAAGATTAGAACTTTTTCGACATCTTGGTTATTTTATTCAGGTAGTGCAGAGGTTTAGGGAAGGCAAAACAAGCAAAGAAGAAATTCATTCATTAGATTGGTGCCCATGATTGTGTGGGAAAGCTGTTGACTTGGATGGATTGGACATGAGTGAAGCTAGCTTTACTATGTATATAATTATTCAGTTCGCTGTTCCTTAAAATGGTGCTTCGTATGGACACAATGATTTGGAAGTGTTGTAATATAATCTCTTTTATTCGTTAAATTATTTGTACATGTTTGTCCTCATCTCTCTCTGCTTAATGCTTATTCTTTGGACTTGCTGACATAATTCTTCAATTATCAATGAGCCTATTGTATCCCCTGGACCTTCCTGGAAAGGTATTTAGAGGTCGGTGAGAGCCTTGGGGCAGCTTGTTCAACTTCAATGAACTGAATTTAGAAACTCAGAACCCAGGATGGGGTCCAAAGCCATCAATAATCACCCAATATAATGGAACCAATTGATTTTAGCCCCATATAGCACCAAAACTCGAGAAAGCCAACCTTATAATAACTTTTTAACAATTTAAGATCGAGGCAATATCCCCAAAAGCAATTACTGAAGAGCCACCTAAAATCACATTTTACCCAAAAAACAATTGTTAGCAATACAAACCCAAAATAGAAAGGTAAACAAACCAAGAGAGTTTTGTATTAAGATGAAACTAGATTAGTACATCCATTTATATGCACAACACCAACATAAACCCTTTCCACAAACTACAACTAAAATTAAAATACGGACTTAACTAACGTTCCCAAAACCTAAACTTGTGATCACCATTCTATAAATGAAGTTGTGGGCTCGATAGACTTGTATGTTGGAAAAGCAATCTATTTAGTCTTCGTCAGCGGAGGGCTTCGATGACCCACCAGTCTTCTTAGGAAGTAAAAGGTTGTGAATGTTGGGCATCACTCCACCATTAGCAATGGTTACATCCCCAAGGAGTTTGCTGAGTTCTTCATCATTCCTCACAGCCAACTGAATGTGCCTTGGCACAATCCTTGTCTTCTTGTTGTCCCTTGCAGCGTTTCCAGCCAATTCCAGCACCTGATATACAAAGTACAGGTAAGCATCAGTTAATTTCAATCAACGGATCCGAGTATACTTACTCTAGAAATTGGGGGAATTACAAAAATGTCTTATCAATCTGGAAAATTCTGACAGTCCAGAACACGTTATTAATATCATAACATCGCAATTTTCCCCGTAAATCAGTTCAAAGACTAACGCGTTTGGAATTCAAAATTGAGATCTAGATATAAAAAACCCTAGATATAAGGCCATCGTATTAGAAGTCGAGAAGGCCTTTATTTCGAATTACCTCAGCAGCGAGGTATTCGAGGACGGCGGCGAGGTAGACCGGAGCCCCAGCACCGACCCGTTCAGCGTACTTTCCGGCCTTGAGGAAACGGGCGATACGACCGACCGGAAACTGGAGACCTGCTTTGCTGCTTCTCGACTGGGATTTCTTCGCAGACCCGGATCCCAGTGTCTTGCCTCGACCAGCCATTTAAAAATTCCAAAAATTGAAGAAAGACAAAAATTCGTACAATTTTCTCGAGCTACGTAAACTAGAGATTTTTCTGAATCTGAGCGAGGGAGTGCTATGGCAATTGAGGGATTATATAGTTGTTGGGGTTGGGGAGGATGAAATCAATTAGTTGAAGCACGCGGATCTTGAATTTCATCCGTTGATTAGAGGATGAGTGGACGGACAGATTGAAAAATTTAAGACAGCCTAATAACCTTGTTTATATTCTGTAATTTCTGTCTCATAGAAATTAAAATGTAAATTTTGGTTTATGATTTTGTTTTAAGCCGAAAGAGAGCTCAACCTATTTTGGAGAGATTCGAACTCGAACCTCACAATATGCAGAAAAATATTTACTTGCATATATAAATTGTTCTTTTGTTTTCTCGATTTTTTTTTTTTTTGCTTTCTTCTTTAATTTAAGCCAAAATTTCAAGTAACTAGTAAATGTAAAATATTTTTAAGATAATAAAATGCTAATTTTCTTACTAAATTATAAAACAAGAGTCATTAGAGAAACTATTTTTAATATATTTAAATAAAATTTTAAATGACCCTATATTATTAATCACTTGATGACTACTTTAAAGTATTTTAAAACAAATATTTACTAGGTATACACACATATTACGTGAGTATGGAAACTTTAGAAGAATCAATCAGAGTATGGAAAACACTTTCTTGTAATCAAAATTACGATTAGGAAAGTTTGAAGAATCCTTAATAATCTAGTTTATTTGTTCTTGTATGTAGACTTATATTTTGAACCTTTGATTGCAAATGACTTTGAATATGTAAACAACGAGGTTTTAGCCTAGATTTTATCATCTATTTTCATGAAAATGTAAGATTTCTTGTGTTCGAGTCATTCATTCCCCAAATTTTTTTTTTTTTTTTAAAAAGAAAAAATGACTTTGAATATGTATCAAGTGACTAATTTGATTATGTACCATGTTTGATTATATGGTTTGAATGGAAATAATGGTGCGTCAAAAGCCTCATCTTTTGCAAGCATAGCGTCCACACATCGGAACCTCTAAGATTGACCCACGTTCGTATGCTTGGTCATTTTTGTCTAGCAAAAAATTATTTCAAAAAATCAGTTTGATTAATTTGAAAATTCGGTTTTGATTTTTCAAAATATTGGGTAATTCAGTTTGATTTCAGTTTTTATTTATAAAATATTTTTAAAATGAATTTATTAATTTTTTAAATATTTTATAAAAATTAATTTTTAAAAATTAACTTATCTCCTAATTTTATTTGTTTTTTTTAATCAACTTATCATATTTAAAAAAATATCATTTAATTCGTCGGGTAATTCGGTTTTCAAAGAACTCGCTCGGTTCGATTATTGTAAAAAAAAATCGATTAATTCGATTTTTGAAAATTTGGTTTGATCGATAACCGAACCGATCGAATACTCTCCCCTACCTACAAAGTCGGAGCTCTTTACATTGCCCTGAGGGTGCTTATCGGGCCGGGTCAATCCGGATCGGACCCGGCCCAGCACCGAACCGATTAGCCTGGTCCGAAACCTGAACTGAACCGGTTTTGATTCGCCCCAGAACCAATAAGAAATCGGCCCGGGACGGTTTCGGTGCTACTGGTTCGGGAGCCGGAACCGGTAGTATGAAAAAAAAAATTAAAATGTGTTCAGCATGGCAACGACTTTATAGCCATTGCCAACGTTCATTTTCCTTTTTTATTTTTTGTTTTTTTTAAAAAAAAACTATAAATATGGGTGTTGTGTTTTGTAAATCATCATAATTCATTCTTGCAAAGTTGTATACTTCAATCTCATAATTTCCTCTCAATTGTGCTATCTACAATTTACTTATATAATAATGGCATGGCATCTTCATCTAGAACTGGCAGCGGCGCTGGTCGTAGCCGGGGTCGCAGTCGGGGTCTCGTCCCGGGTCGTCTATCACTGAGTTCATCTTCGACAATGAATTTGTCTGTGCCAATTCCTGAGTTATACGAAAGTTATGATTTTTTTGCTGACCTCAATGTTGGCGGTTCCTCTATGAACGTCGAACCGCAACAACCCGAACAACCTGCCGAACCTCCTGCTGCCCAAGCCCAAGAGAGACAACAAGTGGAGTCATCCGGAGCCACTACAACAGCGAGTAGACAACCGACTCGTGCCAAAAGAAGTAAGATATGTAATCACTTTGAACTCGCTCAAAAAGAAGGTACTAATGAATCTGTTGCAATATGTAAATTATGTAAGTTACAATACTCATATAAAACTGGTGGTTCCAGTGGAGGCACCGAACATTTAATTACACTTAGTAAAAAATATAATTTTGATGAGGCAACATTACAACCATTAGGTCGAGAAGCAACACAAGCACAAAATTAATGTTCTCACTGTCACAAATTTTATTTTAACTGCTAAATTAACCGTATGTCACTTGTTAGATAAGTGATTAGATGTGAACTTCCTTTTATACAAGCTGAACATGCTGGTTTTATTGAATTTGCTTCGTCTATACAACCCATGTTTAAACATATTTATAGGCACACACTAAAAGAAATTGTATGGACGTATTTGTTGAATTGATGATGACTGGTGTATGCAAAAACGGATTTTATCTTTAGATGAGTTAGATTGTGTACATACTGGTTATGTAATTGCTAAATATGTATTCAACACTTGTAGACATCATGGAATTCAGGATAAGGTATTATCAATCACATTACACATCGCTGCGAATAATAATGCTGCGATGCGTGATTTAAAGACCTATCTGAAACCAATGCTTGATGGTGT
Organism: Haberlea rhodopensis; assembly: GCA_907163345.1. Taxonomy (NCBI): domain Eukaryota; kingdom Viridiplantae; phylum Streptophyta; class Magnoliopsida; order Lamiales; family Gesneriaceae; genus Haberlea; species Haberlea rhodopensis. The sequence continues at coordinate 1,025,510 of CAJQUN010000072.1, forward strand.
TTTTTTCATGTTAGATGTGCATGTCATGTGATTAATTTTGCTGTTAAAGTTGGTTATGAGGACAATCACTCAGCATGTATTGAGAAAATGAGATTGTTGAGCCTTAAACGCATGGTTGTGTTTAATGCGTTAATTTATCTCCGGTTTATTTTTGAGTTTTGATGATCAACAAAACTTGCATTTGTTGTACTAATATGTCTACTTAGTGTACATGGTTAGATTGATAAATTGGTTGGGAAGACCAATGGAAGAGAACCCAAGTTATACAATAACATATGCGAGTTCATAGGACAAGCGGTGATTTTTATCAAGGAATCTATTGAGCTTGGACGAGAAGGAATGACATCTATGAACAACCAATTTAAGTTTTCAACATGTGTGGAATGATGTTGGAGCAATTTCTTATGATGGGATGAAGACCCACGAACCAATGGTCCGTTGGTGGGCAAGTTCGTATAGAAGCCAATTGGAGGGCAGTGCAATGTTTTGATTATATCTCTTGGCTCGATGCTCCGAATAATGTGAATCCAAATAGGTTGGAAATCCAACTCAATATTATAGATTTCATATTCAAACATCTCAGTCCAATTCGGATTGCATCATGGAGCAAAATGGCATGGAAGTCATAACAAGTGCAGATTGTAGCAAGGTTTGAGCGGCTGTCGCATTTTGGGCGTAACTTCTTCATACCTTAATGAAATGAAATGGCATTTTGTTCACACCTAGATAAGAGGAAGATCTACAACATTCATGTTTTCCACTTTGCCCAGAAATGAGCGTAAGATGGTCGAATAGTGCAAAGTTTGAGAGTGTTGAAATCTGGCAGATCACCTCAGGTGATCCGGGCCATCACCTCAGGCGATCCGAGCCATGCGTGCACGCTGCGCGCACCATCGATCCAGGCGATGGCACGCTGCGCGCCAGGCGATCCAGATCGCCCCAGGCGATGGCATGGTCGCCCCAGGCGATCCAGAATTGATCCTACGGCAAATTTTCAACGGGCGATCGCCCGAGGCGATGGGGACATCGCCTGAGGCGATCTGGGCCAGATTTGAACGTTAGAACGTGGCGATGGCCGAGGCGATGCACGCGTGATTCAAGCCTTATGTGTAGCAACGGCTATAAATATGGATGTTTTGGAGCATTTTGAAGACAAGAAACAAGCCTACAAACTTCTACAAAGTCTTGATCATTATAATTTCAAATTTCATTGCAATCTACATACATTGTTGTTGTATTGAAGTTTGTAATTCTCTTTTTGTTAGAGTCTTGTTGTCTTCGTGTGAGTACACCGTGAATGTGTTTTTTGTTTGATTTATTGTAAAGGTCCTCCAATACCAAAGCAAGTTGGTAAATTGTAAAGTCGCCAACAAGTAAAGTTGGTGCATGTGTTGTGGTTATCCTTGGATCCCTTAAGGCCAAGAAGACTCGTGAAGAGTGTTGGTAGCTCGTGAAGAGCTTTGTGTACTCGTGAAGAGTAGTGTGCTCAGGAAGAGCTTTGTAAACTCGGGAAGAGTTGTTGTGTGGCTAACTTGGAGCCCTCAAGGCCAAGGTCTATTGTTCTAGTGGAACCTCGGTTGGAGGTTATCTAACCGGGAAGAGGAGACGTAGGCGATTCATCGCCGAACTTCTATAACAAATCTTTGTGTCTTTTATCGCTTTATTTCCATTACGCATTTATTTACGTATTCTTTTTATTTATCGATTGACTTAAGCCTTCCGCAAGCGCAAACTCTTTTATTTTGCAAACTCATTTTAAAAAGCTAAAGTAGCCAAGGAATCTCATTCACCCCCCCTCTTCGATTCCAACAGAGATACTGCGCTAAATGGTTACGCACGAGCCGTGTTAAGCGTGATTGTTTATCTAATGGTTTAAAACATCTTCTTTTTCCATCACAATAGAAACTAGGTGGAATTCATTTTACAATATGTTGAATGCTATGTTACCTTACAAAGATATTTTAACTCCATTTTATAATTCATATCAAATGCCTGATAGCGATGAAATTATTTATTTGACTCATGAGGATTGGGAATTTGTTGAAAATTGTGTATCATTGTAGGTACTTTCAAAAAAGCGACAGAACGCTTCTCCGGTGTTACTTATCAAACTTTCGTTTATTTTCTTCTTTTAGTATTTAACATGTTTGGTAAGTTTATAGAATTTAGAGATGACTATGACTTGCATGCTTTTGTTAGTGCAATGGAAACTAAATTTATAAAGTATTGGAAACAAATCTCACACGTGCACTACATCGCAACATTGCTAGATCCTAGTCAATGTTTATCTTCATTTGAGATATTTTTTGAATATTATGCTAAATTTTTGGGGAAGGTTATTGACGATCAAAAGACGTCTACAATGCAATCTCTCCAAAATATGTTTCAATTGTATTATAATCAACAAGCAAGTGAATCATCGCAACAAAGGCTTGTTGAAGAACAACCCCAAGCTCAATCTAAAGGTGGGGGCATCAATTTGCTTAGGAAATATATTGAATAAAGAAGAAAGATATTGAATTTGTGATGAATATTGGGGAACATTTACAACATCAAGAAAAAAATTCAAAAAAAAAAACCCGATTTGGACCGGATCGACCCAGGACAGGAATCGGGTCTTATCCAGTTCCTTAACGGGCTGGACCGGTTCCGGAGCGCCTGACACCGGCGTTGAATCCAAATATAAAATTCGAATACAACAAGCCTCGTATACAAATCTTTGATAAAAACCAGTCTATTTATTCTAAAATCATTAAATTGTCCATACAATTGCTATTACAAAATACTATTCTCTAGGATTAAATCAAAGACGCGTAAGCGTAAATAAAACTAATAAATTTCCTTGAAGGTTCTCCGTGGATCATCATGTCCAAAAATTATTCTTGTTCTTCTTCCTCGGTCTCTTCTTTTCGTCTTTGTCTGGGAGGGGAGGTAAGTGAGTGAGCGTTTGGGAAAACACTCAGCAAGTAGGGGCCGATTGAACATAGTAAAAGTATACATATAATCATAGCAAAAATCCTTTAATATTTCTTTGTCAAATCACATAGATCTTGGCACATAAACACATTTCTTACACATAAACACATATCTTGCACATATCCATATAACGAGTTATTTGATTTAAAAACATACTTCTCATAGGGTTGTTCAATCGAGATTTAAAGTATACATATAGTATTGAAAACGAAAGGAATGATAGCAAAAACCCACTTACCTTCGAAGCGTGATTGAGTGAATTACAGGTTGTAGAAAATAGCACAAAATCTCCTCTTCCTTTGCCTTGAAGGTTTCGAAAAATGTGTGTGATGTGTGAGAAGATTTTCAACAATGTGAAGTGTAGGGTAATCCTTTCTTTGTATGGTGTAATGTGGTTTTAATGTGAGGAGGAGTGTCCAATTTAGGTCCACTATTTTGGCTCCCAATTGGCAAGACTTTAGTGTATAATGTGTGGATGTTGCTAATGTGATTGGGAGGCAATTAAATGTGATTGAGTGAGGTGATTTTAATGTAGGAGGAATTTAAATTGGGTTCCTTAACTTTGGTCATTTAGTGTCATGATTTGGCAAGGTAATGAATGTAAATATGCATCTTGGTAGGATAATCTTTTCTTTGGTATGGTATAATATGATATAATGTATGAGACTTAATTGCATCCCATAATTTTGGTCTCCTAATGACAAGATTTGAGTCAAATAATGAATGTGGTCAATAATTGGTAATGAAGGAGAATTTATTGACAAATACAAAACTTTTACCATCTAATGACATGATTTAAGCAAACTATTAAATATCTTTATATTAGAATGAAAGAGATTGAATTGTGGTTGTAAGAGATTGAATGATGGCAAGATTTGGATTATGCAGTTAAATGTCATTGAATGACTTATGAAGGTTTGGACAAGGCCATTGAATGGTTTAATTATGCACTTTCAAAAATGTAGGATTAGTGTAGGAATTATAGCCCATAAACTTTTATCTATTCATTGCAAGATTTAAGATTGGTTATTAATATTATTTTCAATGATTTCTTAATTATCTACAACTTTAAATTATTTAAAAGTTTACAAGCTAAAATCATATAACCTATGTAGTATCTCTTACACAACTCTAATAAGTTATAAACTTAAATATGTGATTAAAAGTCCACAAGATTGAATAATATAATTAAATACATCCATAATGTAAATCTATTATTTTTATTTATTTTTCAATGTTATCTTGATATCACGTAATTTGTTTGACCAAAATTACGGGTCTTCACAAAAAGGATGTACGTCATGTGTGAGTGCAAGGTCTCGCGAGCATCGATAAAAATAATTAACCGGTGCACGTGTAAAGGGACTATAGTTCAGATTCCGTGCAAATAAATAACAGGTGCACGTGTAAATAGATATAGTTCATTGTGCATGCAATTTACTCACGTGCATCGATAAAAAAACACATAGATGCACGTGCAAAAAGATGTAGCACAACTAATCAAATGACAATACCTTGATTATCATCTCTCGCGCAGTGGTTGACAAAAGTGTGCCCTTGAAGCGGGATTTCAAGAATGTTCTATCAAGAAATAACATTGGCCAACAAAATTTTAACCCATCAATACATGCACTAAATGAGGCAAACAAATGAAGGAATCGGCAAATGTCATCAACTTCAAGCTCTACAAAACCTCCAACATTAATTGTTTTCACTACATCAATATACCACTTCAGTTCCTGGAACGACTCCTCATAAATTCCTAACACCGTTGTATGTGATATCCAAGCCAAGTTTTCATTAACTCACATACAGACATTGCAGAAAATGTTGCATTGGCACTTACTCGCTCAACAATAATTCGACATATAAATATGAACTCATTCCCTTTGACTTGTATTTAATCATTCTAAGCCCACAAGTGTGAATATTGTTCAATTTCTTTATATAAAAAAGAATCATTTACTTGTGAAATATTGGCATTCACAAACCAACCACAACCTTCGTCATGCTTTCTAGCACACACGTCAACTATCATATCCCTATTATTTTTTTACATTGTTGAATTCAAAACCAACCTCCACCGAATATTTAATCAATTCGCAACGAAACTCTTCAACCCTCCTCTAAACTCTTTACTCACCCTACTAATAACTGATGACCAACCAGAACATAACAACAAATTTCCCTTGCTTCTAATATTATATCTTCAATGCTCGGAATCATAACCGAAAGATGAATTATAACCGTGCATTGACTGATCCAGCCAGTGCATTTGTGTCCCACGCATCAGTCGAGTCTGTTGGTGCACGACATTCGCGTGCACCAATAGAGCATGTTGGGGGCAGTTTGTTCGCGATTGTACTATACCAATGCAGTTTTCCCCCGTTCAACAATTAAGTCTTGCGGTGCACTTAATCCGCGTGCACCACATGACTGAAACAACCCACTTCCATCACCTTCTCCAACAAACGACGTCAACCAATTTATACTGTCTACAGAAACTCCATAAAATGCAATTTTCTCATCGACAACATCCACTGTCAACATACGAACATTACAAACTTACACAATATGAACATATTCTTCATATCATCTTCGTTATTCAAAACAAGAATTAGGATGCCCCGAAATAGAATACTTAAAAGAAGAAATCATCTCAAAGTTATAATTATAATCGCCCTACTTACCATAGTAGTATATACTAATTCATTGAATTGTGATTCACGTTCAACACTTGTGTTTGCTCTCTAAACTTCAACAGAATCATGAATGCACAAAATCCATCAAAACAGATCGAATAAAAAAACAAAATAAGATATGAAAAGAATTGATGAGTTTAATGCATTATACATATATTTAAATGCAATTTTCGTCTTCTGTTTCCTTTTATGGATGAAACAATGTTACCTAGTATTTTTGAATTCAGGGGTATTTTAGAAAAAAAAATATTGAAAAATAAAAAATTAAAGTTTTGGACTTATGTGAATTTATTTTCTCACCATATGGCTTATCAGGACATATTGATATTTTGAGGGATTTAGTTGACTTATTATTTTGTAACTGATACCATTTGGTAATTTTCTCAATAAGTAGCCATGTCTGATAGTAAGAATGTTGAGTCCAAGTAGCCAAAGAATGTATCTTACCATATATTTAGAATATTTCATTTTGAATATTCTCAATACATGATGGATACACACATGATATTAATCCCGGGGTAGCATCAAATATTAATGGCCAAATCGAGAATTCGAAATCACTTAGTAAGAAGTCAGATATTTGTTTCTTTAATATGTTGGTGTTGATCGATACCTAATACGCCCCGCACAAAATTAGTGTAATCAACTTGATTGCTTTTTTAAAGCCTCTTTCTTTTAGTCTTTTTTTATTCCAACCGTATATAACTCAAGTTAGACTTCGAGCTATGTTCAAGTTAGGTTCAAATATAATTCAAGATGAAGTGAGATATTATTAAAATTAGTGTAGTTTGCAGGTTAAAATGTTTTTATAATTGAAATATAATCATTTTGCTATAATTTTTTATTATCGAAAATATAAAGCGAGATAACATGAACATATGATTGCTTGTGCAATTTTTTTTTCAAATTGTGAATTAATTAATTTAAAAATATTAGTAATAGATTTTGTAAGCTTTTTGGTTATCTTGTATGTATTTAAATTATTTTAGTTATTATAAATAAATTTGATAAACTCTTCATATGCTTTTATGTGGGTACCAACTACCAAGTATGTCAAAACTTTGACAAATTCTAACGAGGGAGTTAATTAGCTAAAGTAATAGACAAGCAACTAGAAGTTTAATAGTATAGCAACGCAATATTATTTTATTATTTATTGTGATAATAATTTATTTGATTGTTATATTTCAATTATTATTATGAAAAGCTCTTAAAAAAAATTATTATGAAAAGTATATGACTAGTTTTGAACATTTAGATAATGACTGCTATGTAAGTTTATTTGAGTTATATAATTAATTACAAATTATTTGATAATAACTCAAAATAAATATAAGTAAATTTTGAGAAGTAGATTTTAATAATCATTCAAAATGCAAAAACTGCAATTTCAACAAAAATAAGTTTTTTTTTCATTGAAAAATAATAAGTTAGTCCATGGATTTCAGCCATTTCACGATAGGAAGAGAATGACCGAAGAAGATGTGGTTCGAAGTTAACAGGAAGATTTGGAATCCAAATGGATCAACTAGCATATTCTGACCGATATAAGCTTTTGGAGAAGATTGATGCATATATGCGACCCGACTTGATTTATTCTATGGACAACATCAATTCATTGAGATTAAAGATTTAAATAATTGTTATTTAATAAAGTTAAATTATTTTTTTTTACTTCACCACGACTTAAAATGGTAAAAATAACTACTCATTTTAAATATTAATATTACTCGATTTCTTTTCATAAATATTAATTAACATATCAAAAAAATAAATAATATATTTTTATATTTTGAATTTATAGTATTATACGTAATATAAGACACTATTTAATACGATAGATAAAATAAAATAAATGATGAATGAATAATTAAAAATCATGATCTTCAAAAATATACCAAACGTCTAATTATATAAAGAATACTCACATGTACGTTGCACATACTCCGTGCTGCTATACTTGATTGGAATTTCGAGATCGTTTTACATATTATATTCATAACATAACAGCGAGAAATTGCAGATAGAAATAGAAAAGAGGAAAGGGAAATCGGATGCACCTGTCCCCGATTTGCGTACAGGTTCGCGCAATGCTCTCTTTACAGCAGATACTCGAGAAAGTCGAGAATTGAGCATCTCAGATTGTGTCATCCCTCTTTATATCTTATCAAATCCAAAATCGTTAAATTTGGGTAAAAAAATGGAGAACGAGAAATACTCGCAAGAGTTGAATGTTGGCGTTAGGGTGGTACACATGGCATGTGAAGTGTGTCAAAAGTTGCAAGAACAATTATTGCTTTCCACAAATTTTGATCAGGTTAGGTCCAAGGATGATGATTCCCTCGTTACTGTCGCGGGTAATCCTACATTATTTTTTATTGTTTTGTGCCCTTTTCATTGATCGAATTGGGTTCTTGCTCGTTGATTGCGTTTGTATTTTCTCTATTTCGATGGTCAGAATTGGTGATTGGGTATGAGCTTGTTACCCTTTTTATAATTGAGGTTAATCACATCGCATCATCAGCATCTGATGATGATGGATAATAAATGAGTTCAAATCTGCGACTCAGAATTCACTCGTTGAAATCTTTCAATTGATTGATCGGTTCAGCCGCCTGATTCCAACTAAGTGAGCTATAACAACTTTGGTTCTTAAAATGTCTACAGTTTAAGAAACGAAGTGGAAAGTACCCAAACTAACTGAAGCTGATCGGCAAGAAAATAAAATCAGAACAAAATAAACATATAGAAAATATAGTGCACATAGATTTTTTCTGAAGTTCGAAGGTGGCGTCTCCCATTCTTTGAAAGAATTGCACTAGAATACTTTGATTTATACGAGCCTTTGTATAAACCACTTCCGCAAGCTTTCCTAGGTTCGCTAAAACTCCTAGCTACATTGGTGTTCCTCAACAGCAAACTCATCTAACTCACAAAATTGTTCACACAACAAATTTGATAGTTACACAAATTACTCATTAGCTCTCAATACAAAGGTTGAGTGTTCGTGACGCACATTTGATCATATATATGATCAACTATTCTATTCAATAATGGTGTGTATATGTGGTGTATGCTCTCTATAGATCTGATATATTCTTCGAAGTTCTCCTTTGGATCAATCACTTTAAGAAATATCATCGATCAGTTGTGAAAAAGTTGGATCGTCCATCATATTGTCCTTCAATCTTCAAGTGTATAAATAACTTTGTCAATAATAAGCTCGTTAGACTCAGTTCTATGAACCCACTCGCCGAAATCGTTCAAATGATTGATCAGTTCAACTGTCTGATTCTGGCTAACTGAGCTGCAATAACTCTAGTCTTAAAGTGTCTGAACCGAGTGATTAGATCGAGTTAGGTTTAGGAAACCAAGTGGAAGGTACACGCACTAAAGAGACAAGGTCTTTCATTGTCCGAGCAATGGCTCAAGTATTCAATGTCAGATTGTTGCTCATCGAAAAGGGGAAACCCATTCAAAGCTCAGTGGTAGCATGAAAGCGGATAACCAAGGTAGGGTAAAAGGGCCGGAAGGCTATGAACGCAACGAAGTTGAGTTCATAGCTGTTATCGTAGTGAGCTTATCGGTTGGCTTCGGAGTCCGGCCTTCCCCTGCCCGCAACCTCCTCTTATTAACACCATTCCACCTACCTTTAGAACGCCTACACAACGATAACCTGCTCTACGGCTGATCAGCAAGCAAATAAAATCAGAGTAAAATAAACTGACAAAATAAAATGCACACAAATTTGTTTCTGGAAGTTCAAAGGTGGTGTAATCATTCTACGTATTCCATTCTTCAATCGAATGAAAGGATTGCACTAGAAGACTTTGATTTTACTACCCTTCGTATAAACCCACTTCAGCAAGCTTTCCTGTTTCACTGAAACTCCTAGCTATCTTGTTGTTTCTCAACAACAAAACTCATCTAACTCTCAGAACTGTTCAGATAACAAGTCTAACAGTTAAACAAATCATCCATTCACAATGAGCTCTCAATACAAATGTTAAGTGTTTGTAAAACACATTTAATCCTATACATGATCAGATAGGTATTCTATTCAAAAGCGGTGCGTGTATGAGGGGTATGATCTCTATAAAGGTAATATATTCTTTGAAGTTCCCCTTTGGATCGACCACTTTGAGAAATATCCTCGATGAGCTGTGAAGAGAGTTGGATCGTCCATCATATTGTTCTTCAATCTTCAAGTGTATAAATAAAATTGACAACGATTTGTTCGTTAGAATCAGTAATATGTCCGTTGAAAAGTACTTGTACAATTCTGACTTATTTGTACTTTTCTGTCTTCTCCAACCTTCATATTTGAATTATTGACTATTTGCATCTTGGCATCTAACCTTCCTTGTAATCTTATCTGAATAAGATCTTGCTGGTGACAGCTTCGTTGGTACCTTACTAATTATCAGTTCGCTGATCCTGCTCTTGAATATTACTTGACTGGCCTTTATATATAAGTGAGGTAGATCCGTTCAACACCAACAGTCATTGGACTAGTCTGCTCTTGTCTATGTTCGGCGAGCCTCTTTATTGTCCTGGCGTAGACTGATTCTGTCAATCCTCAGCTGGGTATAGAGATGGTTCTGTCAATTCTCAGCTAGACTTCAGCTAGCTTGGAATGTTTGATCAGTGTTACTGATCATTTTGCCAGTCTTACTTGTCTGGTCTTAACTTCAACTACTTTGCTAATGTGTTTTAGTGTTGAACAAGTTTGTCGCACACTTGATATAATCATTATAAACAAATTTTGTTAACATCAAAATTCGGATTCGTAAGGTTCTCTGAACTTATCATCATATGTTCTGAATAATGCATGCCTTAATTTTTTTGTAGTTAAGAAGCGTCTTTTTGGTTCTATGACATGTGGATGTAGTTCAAGCTATAATAATAGATACTAGCTTTAATTCTTGATAGCATTTGCTAGTTTTGTGGTCCTGCCCTGGAGCGAAGCTGGTAATTTCATTTGGGGATTAAATGCTATAGATAAATCTTCTGGGATTTGCTTACTCCTTTAATACCCCTTGACAACCGAAGCACACATCTTTAGCCCATTGATTTTAACTTTTATCTTTTTAATGAAGTATACACATAACTGACCAAAGTCATATATCTATTGAATACTACGGTTTCACTTTTTTTTTTAAACCAACGCTAATTAACAAACAAGAATGAAATCTACAATTTTAATTGGACAAATAGATGTGTTTGAAGCATAAGAGATATGTGAAATAGAGAAAAAATCACAATAAGGATGCACAAATGTTCCTTAAGGCACATCATTGACGAATATTTTCTTGTTTTCCTTGGAGGTCTTTAGTTGTTTTCAAATATCACAGGTGATCAAAAACTATTTACCCTTATGTATTATGTGTGTTACTAGGAATAAATATATCAAATTAGGCAACTACCAATTATCGTGAATTACATTATCACTCTTTTGGAAACTTGCATATATCTTGTACATATACCATTATAGTTAATTACTAGGAAGGAAAATAGAGGATTCTAGGGATTCTTGTATGCTGTATTCATGTATATAAAGACGGCAATACAAAGGATGAAATCATCCAAGTTTTTCAACTCACTTACAGTATTTCTCTTCATTTGTCATGGTATCAGAGCCAACACTTTGATAGCATTTTTTTTTCGTTCCATTCGTCGGGCATTTTCGTAGGTTGCATATCTGCTGATTTGCTTCCTCTTCGTTCATCGCACATCATTAATTTCTCTCTCCGTGCGTGTGTCTCAGTCGTGGTTGATATCTTGGTGGATTGCGGTAGCGTCTTCCCTACCGTCTCTGTGGGTTTCGCACAAACCAGCTCTCGGTGGATTTTGGCAGTGGGTTTTCCTCCGCGTTTGTGGGATTCGCACTGATTGTTGTGGATTCTCTCGGTGATTTTGGCTCAGATCTTTGCGGCGATTGTGGGTTTGCACTGTTCAGAATTTTTTTTTTCCTATTGATTGTTCTTCGCATGTTACTCTCATTTTCATATACTAAAGATCTTGCAATATTACCGTGGTTTGAACTTCCGTACGTGGTGGGTGGTTATCACAATATTATTTTTCCTCGATTTGTTTTGCTTCTGGGCAATTAAAAGTTTGTGGATTTATTTTGTTGCTGGTTTTTTTTTCTTCACTATGACTACTGAGTTTTTCCCAGTCAAATTTTCGGGTAAAAATTACTCTGCTTGGGAATTTCAATTCCGCATGTTTCTGAAAGGTAAGGCTCTTTGGGGCCACCTTGATGGGTCTACTGCCGCGCCAAGTGAACCCAAAGCACTATCTCAATGGGAAACGGATGATACTCGGATAATTTCTTGGATACTTGGGTCAATTGAATCTCATATGGTGAATAATCTCAGGTGCTTTACTACTTCCAAGGACATATGGGCGTACTTGAAACGAGTATACTATCAGGGTAACACCGCTCGCCGCTTTCAACTTGAACTTGACATTGCGAATTATTCTCAGAGTACTTTGACTATCGACCAATACTACTCTGGTTTCCTCACTCTTTGGAGCGAGTATACGGATATTCTTTATACAACAGTCTCTAAAGATGCTCTCTCCGCTATTCAGGATCTTCATGAAGTTCGGAAACCGATCAATTTCTTATGAAGTTGCGTCCTGAATATGAGCATACTCGTGCTGGCTTACTGAATCGCGACCCAGTTCCGACTCTCGATGGTTGTTTTGGTGAACTTATGCGTGAAGAACAACGTTTGGTCACTCAAACCACACTTCATTCCTCTCCGGCAGATTCTGAAATTGTTAATGTTGCATATGCTGCGACCGGTAAGCCCCAGGGTCGTGGCTCCACTCAGTGTTACAGTTGCAAGGGATTTGGGCATATTGCTAAGCATTGTCATAAAAGTTTTTGTGGTTATTGTAAACAAAAGGATCACATTATTGCCGAATGTCCTACACGTCCTCAGAATCGTCGTGCTAAAGCCTTTCACGCTGTAGTTGCACCACCTGGTTCCGATTCTCCTTCGGCCTGCACCACATTGCCGGCTCCCACTGCGCAACCTCTTACCCCTGACATGGTTCAACAAATGATTATTTCCGCATTTTCTGCTCTTGGACTTCACGGCAGCGGTAAGAATGTTTCATCCCCTTGGTTTGTTGATTCTGGGGCATCGAACCATATGACTGGTTCCTCTAATTATTTACGCAAGCTTCGCCAATATAATGGTAGTCAACACATTCAAATCGCTAATGGCCATAATCTTCCGATTACACATATCGGTGACATTAATTCTTCATTTAAAGATGTCTTTGTCTCTCCTGGACTATCTACTAGTTTGATCTCTGTTGGTCAATTGGTTGACAATCATTGCAATGTCAATTTCTCACATGATGGTTGTCTTGTGCAGGATCAGGTATCGGGGAAGGTGATCGCGAGGGGGCCTATAGTGGGACGCATGTTTCCTCTGCAGTTTACCATTTCACCTCATTTATCGTTATCTTGTTTGACTATTCCGCAAAAGTTTGCTAGTTGGCATACCCGTTTGGGTCATCCCAATAATGTTGTTTTATTACATTTAATGAAGAATGGTTTTTTGGGAAATACACATTCAATTTCTACTTCTTCATTACTTGATTGTTCCACTTGCAAACTTGGCAAGAGTAAGATTTTATCATTTCCGCATCCTGGTAGTCGTACTCATGCTTGTTTTGAACTTATCCATAGTGATATTTGGGGTATTGCTCCTGTTACTTCACATGCTCATTATAAGTATTTTGTGACTTTCATTGATGACTTTAGTCGCTTTACGTGGGTGTATTTTCTTCGTTCGAAAGCTGAACTACTTGCTGTATTTGGGACTTTCGTTGCTTATGTTGAAACCCAGTTTTCCACCACTATTAAGTGTCTTCGCTCTGACAATGGCGGTGAATATATGTCTCGTGCCTTTCAGGCTTTCTTGCAACAGAGATGCATTGTCTCTCAACGCTCCTGTCCCTATACCCCTCAACAAAATGGCGTTGCCGAACGGAAAAATCGCCACTTGTTAGAGATGGTTTTACTCTGCTCTTAGAATCTTCGGTACTATCTACATTTTGGGTTGAGGCTTTATCTACAGCTGTCTATCTTATTAATCGTCTCCCTTCTCAATCCTTGAACTTTGAGTCACCGTACTTTCGCTTACATGGCACACATCCGAACTATCATCTTCTACGAACATTTGGTAGTACCTGCTTTGTTCACTTACCTTCTCACGAACGTCACAAACTTTCTGTTCAATCTGTTCGGTGTGCTTTCATGGGCTATAATACTGCCCACAAAGGCTATGTGTGCTACGATATGCTTTCTAACCGCATGCGCATCTCTCGAAATGTCACTTTCTTTGAATATCAATACTACTTTCAGCATCATGTTCCTTCCACGGCTCATGTGTTACTTCCTGGCTTTGATGATCTTGTTTCATCTACTGAACGTTTCAAACCAAACATGGTCTATCAGCGGCGTCGACCACCCCTCTCACCGCCTCCTCCCGATCCTGATCCATCACCAGGCCAAGTTGCTCTTCGACGTTCCTCATGCACTATTCGACCTCCTGCCAGTTATGGTTTATCTGCTACTTTAGCCGATATTGTTGTTCCTAATTCTTATTCTCAGGCTGCCAAGCAAGCTTGTTGGGTGAAAGCAATGCATGAGGAACTTCATGCTCTATTGGAAAATAACACTTGGGATCTCGTTCCTTGTCCTGCGGGTGTTACTCCGATTGGTTCTAAATGGGTATACTCAATCAAGTTACGTGCCGATGGGAGTCTTGAACGCTACAAAGCTCGATTAGTGGCTAAGGGAAACCATCAGGAGTATGGGGTAGATTATGATGAAACCTATGCTCCTGTGGCTAAAATGACTACTGTTCGGCTCGTTCTTGCTATTGCCGCCTCTCAGCATTGGCCCTTGCATCAGATGGACGTCAAAAATGCATTTTTTACATGGCGATCTTAAGGAAGATATTTATATGACTCCTCCACCCGGGATATTTTCTACACCTTCCTCGACAGTCTGTAAGCTTCGGCGATCTCTCTATGGTTTGAAACAGGCTCCTCGTGCTTGGTTTGACAAATTTCGGTCCACAATTCTCCGTCTCTCCTTTACACAAAGTCAGTATGATTCTTCTTTATTTTTCTGCAAAACCACTCATGGCATTGTTCTTCTTTTGGTGTATGTCGATGACATCGTTATTACTGGCACCGACTCCACCTTGATTTCTGAGTTACAACAGCATCTTCAGCGCTCGTTTCATATGAAGGATTTGGGTCCCTTGCAATATTTTCTGGGTCTTGAGGTGTTGTCTACTCCCACTGGTACTTGCCTGCATCAGAACAAGTACACACAAGATTTGATCTCCTTGGCCGGTCTTCAACATGGCCGCACTGCTGATACCCCATTAGAAGTCAATGTGAAATATCATGATGATGAGGGCGAGTTTCTATCCAATCCATCCTTGTATCGTCAGCTTGTTGGGAGTCTTAACTATCTGACAATTACTCGTCCTGATATTTCGTTTGCGGTTCAACAAGTTAGTCAGTTCATGTAGGCCCCCCGACATCTTCATCTCACAGCTGTTCATCGTATTATTCGCTACTCGAAGGCTACATCTACTCGTGGGCTCTTCTTTCCGCTCCACTCCCCAATTGAACTACTTGCCTACAGTGACGCAGATTGGGCCGGATGCCCCAACACCCGTCGATCAGTTTCGGGTTGGTGCATGTTTCTTGGTTCCGCATTGATCTCTTGGAAAAGTAAGAAACAAGACAGAGTGTCTAAGTCCTCAACGGAATCTGAATATCGTTCCATGTCTTCGGCATGTTCTGAAATTGTATGGTTGCGACGTTTATTGACTGAACTTGGTTTTGGTCCAATTTCTCCTACACCTCTTCATGTTGACAATACCAGTGCTGTGCGAATCACAGCTAATCCGGTATTCCATGAGCGTACCAAGCACATCGAGGTGGATTGTCACTACATTCGTGCGGCTTATGATGATAATGTCATTACTCTCCCGCATACTTCATCAACTCTTCAGATTGCTGATATATTTATCAAGGCTCTCTCTCGCCCACGTCATGAGTTTCTTGTCAACAAATTGATGCTTTCTAATCTCCCAGCATCAATTTGAGGGGGGATGTTACTAAGAATAAATATATCAAATTAGGCAACTACCAATTATCGTGAATTACATTATCACTCATTTGGAAACTTGCATATATCTTGTACATATACCATTATAGTTAATTACTAGGAAGGAAAATAGAGGATTCTAGGGATTCTTGTATGCTGTATTCATGTATATAAAGATGGCAATACAAAGGATGAAATTATCCAAGTTTTTCAACTCACTTACAGTATTTCTCTTCATTTGTCAATGTGCACGTTAGGCATTTCTTTTGTCACATTAATTACAGCCATAGAAGAAGCTTTAGTTCTATATTCAGACGTGATAATTTGGATGATGATACCTTGGCAATGATGTGGATTTTTCATTTACAAACGCCCCCTCGTTTGTCGTGACAATATTGTTTGCCGGTGGACAGTATAATTACAACTTTAAAGGAACCAACGTTATAACTTGGCAATGATGTGAATTTTTCATTTACAAACGCCCCCTCGTTTGTCGTGACAATATTGTTTGCCGGTGGACAGTAAAATTACAACTTCAAAGGAACCAATGTTATAACTCATTGTATTATTGTTGCAATCCGATTTACCATGTTTCAACGAACTCGGATGCCTTATGGTCCTCTGTTATGGGGTGAATTTCTTATGGTTTTCATTGTGAATACCTTGAATATTGCATATGTGCGTTGATCCGTAAGTCAATGGTCTTTGCATGCACAGACTGGAGTGTTCAAGCCACAGTGAGTTTGATGCTCACGCAAAATTTGAGTGACCAAAACATCTCCATTGTTGCTGAAGAAGATTCCCAAACTCTTTCGATTCCTGAATCATCAGCTCTATTAGCGATGGTTGTGAACGCTGTAAATGAATGCTTGTCTGAAGCTCCTAGATTTGGTCTCCAAGGACCTAGTAAAGCAATATGCGCTTCACAGGTTCTTGATGCAATCAGCCAATGTAACTCAAGTGGGGGCCCATTAGGTCGGCATTGGGTCCTTGATCCAGTCGATGGAACTTTAGGATTTGTACGTGGAGATCAATATGCTGTTGCTCTTGCTATGATCGATGACGGAGAAGTCGTACTTGGTGTACTCGGGTGCCCAAATTACCCAGTGAAAGATGATGGCCTAAACACATATAGTCAACAAAATTATGCTAGGTCGGAAATATCATCAAGGGAAGCAGGATGCGTGATGTACACTCGGAAACAGACTCGCCAAGCTTGGATGCAGCCTTTGATTCATCGTGATAAGATGCTCGAGTGGCCGAACTCTGCAAAACTTATTCGGGTTTCTTCCATTGATGATCCTGCGCAAGCAACATTCTGTGAGCCTGTGGAAAGTAATAATTCTGACCATTCATTTGCAGCTGGAGTTGCCAACACTACTGGGCTAAGGTATGATGTAATTTATAGTAAGCATCGGTGTAGTCATTTTTGTTGGCATACAATTCTCTATTCTAAGCAGTATTTTTTAAAAATCTTAAACGCAGGAAAAAACCCCTCCGTGTTCACAGCATGGTCAAGTACGGTACCATAGCTCGTGGAGAAGCAGAGATTTACATGAAATTTGCAAGCTCTGGATACAAAGAGAAGATATGGGATCATGCAGCTGGTGTACTACTTGTGCAAGAGGCTGGTGGAGTGGTCACAGATGCTGGAGGGCGGCCACTGGATTTTTCGAAAGGAATATACTTAGAAAGCCTGGATAGGGGTTTAATTGCTTGTTGTGGCTCCAGCTTACATGAAAAAATTATTGCAGCTGTTTATGCCACCGGGGAATCATCGAATCTGTAACGACTCTTTTTATGTCTTGTGCAGGTAAATTTTTACTTGTCTGCATCAGATTTAAGCCCCAGCGATCTGTTAACATTCAACAGCTCATTAAATATTCAGGTGTATTTTCTTTTAAGTAATAAGATCATGAATTAAAAACGATAAATAAGTTAAAAAAAAATTGACTATGATCCTATATCTAACTACTAGTTTTTGTTGGCACCGCAAAGGACGCGGCCACGCAATGCCAGGTACAAGTATATTGGTCATTTTTTTCCTAATTTTACCGAAAATAACATTTCAAATAAATGACTTTGAGAAACATTTTTTTTAAAAAAACAACCAATGCTACTGTAATTGAATTAAAAAAATAATCAAAGGACTGATTATAACTTTTTTTTTCTAAAAAATGACGCCCACCTTACTATAAAGTGGAAAAATAGTAATGAATAGTAAATGTTTGGTTACTTGTTATAGGTAAATTCCAAAAATCTAGCTCTATCTTTTTTTTTTTGAATAAAAATTTAAACACAAATTTTTATCCATGAAATAAAAGTCGTGCTTGGCATTATTAACGTTTGTTCATCTTTTTTTTTTTAAAACAGATTTTGTTATACATAAATTCTCATATGGTTCATGTCCATTTAGATTAAAAGATTAGTTATTATTATTGTATTTTGTTATAGATAAACAATTACGTTGTTTACGATGATTTTACCCGAAAAAACATGGATTATAAAAAGAAATTATCGTTAGATATAAGTTCTGTCCGCATTGCTGAATGGGCACCAAATACTTTTGGATGTGGCGCACCAAAACCTCATCACTGTCATCAGCAGTAGCTGCCAACTTCCATTGAGTGTTGTCCGGGAATTTATAAGCTATATAAGTGTTATCCACTGATTGCCAATCGGAAGTTTCCCTCTTTTCAACATAAGGTACATATTTCGATTAAATAGAGGACCTTCTTTGGAAAGATTTCTCTGTCCTAAATTCAGGCGCATTTGGTCAAAAAAGGATAGTGACACAATGGTAAGTCTAATTCATCCCGGGTGAATTATGCCTTCTTTAATAATATGGCTGTGCTGATGCCTTGTTTTTTTTGTTTTTGGGTTTCCATTGGGAGGATCAAGCAACTTATAATTAGAAATAATGGGGCAGAAATTGTCATGGGATTGTGTTATTTCCCTCGTTTAGGTTCGCGATGATTTGATCAGTTAATTTATAGAAGAAAATTTGGGCCCTTCTATTTTATGAAGGAAATCCGGTGCAATGTTTTAAGCAGTTTCTATTCTGTGGTGCTTTTACCTATAGATAGTAAGTAATTTACAAGGTATTTTGCTGAAAGAGTGTCAGATGGTTTACGTACGCTATCATCCCCAAAAGATGGGTCTTTTGGAGTAAGAGGAAAACTTTTTGTGAAAATTTGCACCCACTTTTTCACAAAAAGTACTAGGAGTTTTGTATTGGTTGGATTTTTTTCTCGAGCACAATGATCCAACTGTGGGTTATGGCCTTGTTACGAGCTTTAAAGTGGTTACTCGACACTCGTGGTGCTCTCAAATAAAGGATGCGGTAACTAGTTGGATTTTGTGAATGGCATAGTTTTCCTAAGTTATTCGTTATTTTTGTTTATTTTGTTGTATGAATTAACAGTTGTGCACTTTGTTCATAGATCTCAGGTCAATGGATTTAATTTCGAATATGTGTGTTATGTCATGTGAAACTAACAGAACATTCTCCTAAAATAAGAACAAGAAGATTAATTTTGTCTGAAACTTGAAATGAAGTAGCATGCACAGAACAATAAAACATGTTCTTGAAATTAGTATTAACTTGTGAACATATGGTCTTTCTCTGTGTTTCAGTCTTTTTTTGTTTTCTTACTGGGTAGGATGTTCTTTGTAAATGGCGAAGAAAGTTATCCGTTGACACTTATACTTTCTGTCTGGCCAAAGTGGCAATAAATGAGACATACTTTCTTGTTTCAGACTTGCAGGTATGAATGTACGCCACATTGTTCATAATTAACTTCTTCGGAATCTTGACAAGGGTTCCATTCGTGCAGGAGTTGATGAATGAGTGCAATCAGCCTTATTTAGGAACATGGGTGGACTTAGCAAGGAAGCAGTTTGAGATCACCCTGGCACCTGTCATTTTCTTTCTCCAGCCAGCATCTCCAGTATCTGGGACAGTTCATGAGTTTTGGTCCATTCCTTCTGCTGAAGCATTTTTTTATTCCCCGGAAACAAAAATTCCTCGAACGGGGGAATTAGCTTTGAGAAGAGCAATCCCAGCTAACACAAATATGAAAGCTATACAGGTTTTTATTATTTTAATTTCATTTGTTAAAGTAAAAATATTTGTTCCAACTCTTAAAGTATTCTCTGGAGGACATTTCTTACTTGCTTAGGATCCCACAAAGAAAACCCTTTGGAACCATGGAGCGAAATGTCAAGAAAGCTCTTAAGGGGTAATGGTTGGACAATACTCATGAATACTGCATTTGTATAGATGCATCAAAATGGCTATAAAACTTGCATATGGGCTGAGCTATGAGTTAACCTGGCTCTTAATTGTCTGGTATTTGGTGCCTGTAGATGGATTTTGCACAAGTTTTATAATTGTGCAAGAGAACAAGTATGTCAGTTCATGAATTACAATGGTAGTTAGACCTGTGTTAAACATTTCATGTGTTTGTCTGTGAATATAGATTTAACTGGGCTGAGTTTTTCAGATTTGTGGTGCTCTTTGTGCGTATTTTCTCGTGTCCGTTATGGTTAACTTGACAGTCCTAAACACAAATTAGGGTTGTGAAATACATTATTTTGGGCAATATGATTTATGTGACTTTAATTCTGCAACTAATCATTTGTGGGATAGCACAAATAAGATATAATGAGAATCAATGATTGTTGGACCTGAAATCTGCTGACTTTCTTTTTCTTTGGTTTCTTGTTTTTGATATGCAAAAACCATTTCTAGTTGATTATTGAATAAGTTTTTGTTCTCTTTGAATTTTCTCTACAGGAAGTCCTGCCCAATCTTAATAAATTTTGTTCTTCTGAACTACTCATGCAATGCAGTAACTTACTCTTTTCTTCTGTCCTATATTCTGCTCCTTCTTGCAATTTATCTTCCATGCTTGAGTGTTAGTTTCCTTACTTTCAGGTTGCCACAGATGAAAAAAAGTCCATTTTATCGAGCATACCAGCTGAATTGAGAGAGGAAGGTTCAGTTCTATATGCATCTCTGACGGATGGGAAGGCACTATGGGAGAAAGAGAGTGAACTTTTGCTTACAAAAAACATGCTATATATCACACATTCATCAAATGACAGCCTTCTCTTTTGATTAGGCTAGTTTCATCTGGTAGATTTTAAATTCTTGCGCAATTGTTATCATGTGAATCTGGGTAAGTTTACGACAGTTCTTAACGCTCTTCAATTGATGGCTAATTATTCTCTTTTAACTTATTGGATTCTATTGAAGGAAATTTACCCAAGTTTTTTGTCCTTCCAAAACCGCGAGCAAACCAGCTCATATTCTCTATTCTCTATGATTTCTTTCCAATAATGAGTCAAGTCAAGATAATAATTTTTATAGTAAGTTATCTTATTCCAGGGTTGCACATTAGTGGTCATAAACAAATTACTCAATTCTCAGGTGTTTAATCGTTTCAAAATTTACCTATGATCCATCTATCTCAATCAATTCACCAAACTGGGTCTAATTGCATTTGTGCAATCAGATCTTTGGTTTGGCATATACTCTGTGGCTCCACCTTCAAGATATCCAATTATGAATTTCCCAAATAGATCCACTTATCGTGCATGTTCTGCTAAATTATTTCAATTTTAAAAAAAATTTAACCATCATTTAGTGATATAACACATAAGGGGGTGGTTTTTGATTAATCCGTATTTTTCCATAACTTAAATGACCTTCTATTAGGTTTACTGAAGAATTAGGTTTGGAATTCAAGACTGTTCATGGTCACACCATTAGTTAGTTTAGGAAACCCAAAAATATTAATTAACATCACTCAAACTTTATGTTGTTCTTATGTATTACTATGTCGACCATTACTTCTGGTTTTATATTAAACATTAGTACTGAGATTTACTCAAGACACCATGAAAAAATATGAACTTGTAAGAAAAAAATTGTATGTATTTTGTAGGAGTTTTTTATACGGCAAAAAGTGTTATGGATTGAACCCTTTTTGGCTGTCCAGCGTGGCCTGAAAAACCTTCTTGAAAGCGTCAAGGATAAAGATGCTGACGAAGTATCAGTTGGCCTTGGGTCTTCACGATATTGTTGGGCAATTGGAGTTGCTACAGGTATATATATTGTTCTAACATGATGATAGAGCAATATGAAATTTTCATTGGAATAATTACAGTTGAAATATGTTTATTACGACTTTTGACCAATAGTTTAAACAATAACGGATATACCCCTATATTTAGGTGGATGTCATCAAGATTACAGTTGAAATTATCTCAGCCCGAATCTTTGACCATACTTTAAAATTTGCTGATGTCATCAAGATTATTTTGTGATAATCTCATTATGTCCCTGACTTTTTTTATTTAAATATTCTGTCAAATAACTTTCCCCCCGACATGTGAGGGTGTCTATATATAATTAATCAAATTTTTAGTGGTTAAATGTCAGATATAGTAAATCATAAGTCTAGTGCCATCAGAAAACCATAAACGTTAATGTACGTGCACACCCGTGCACACATCACTACAATTGTTAAAAAAATAACATCAGAATTCAAGATCATTTTCAGCCATGAATTCAATAAGTTATAACTTTAACCAATCTTGAGAAAACACATCTGGAGACCAGACCGGAGGGAGGGGTCATGTTCTGAGTCTTCACCACTTCATTTATTTGATCTATTAATTATTTGGAAGCTCTATGCTCTGATCTACTCTCTTGTCTGCACCTGAGCTACGTGCCGTCCGAGTGTTGAGCTACACTACTGCCGCAACGTCCGAGCTGTACGCACGTCTGCACCGTACGCAAGTCCGCATGTCCGAGCTGTAGGCCAGTCTGATCTGTAACGACCGAGCTACTGCATTAGCCTTTTTCAACAGGATCCAGGATTATCGTTTTTGTTACCTGAACAGTACTTTAATTACCCCACGTAAGGCATCTTAATAGATTTTCTGTTGTATTCGGAATCTGTTCTTGAATTTAACTTTGTGGAGGCCAACCATAATTATTCTTGTGACTTGTCAAAAGTCTCACCCCTCAGCAAAAGTATGCTATCTGTGTGTCTTATGAAGAAGCATGGGCTGAGCTAAATTGTGAATGGGCGTGCAATTGCCCCATCATTCCAATTTGTGATTTATGTATATGTGATGCACAGATTATTTGGGGATATGAAGCATATGTATTACTTGACCCCTCCCAAAAAGAGAAAATTATAGTGTTTACTTATAAAATGTTATTAATATTTGAGATTATACCCCTTTCACTCTTGGGTTCCGGCTCTGGTTGTGTATAATAGCAAGGAACAAGGGATGATTTATGGGTGATATTTATACCAAATCACATAGGCTTACAGGGAGAGCGGTTGCTGAATTTGGCATTGAGAAGGGAGATGGTTCAGCGATTTCCCCAGAAGCTGGTGGTCAACCCCGAAACACAACTATAATCCAAGTATCTCAAATTCCCTTTTTTAGATACTACAATGTCATTTGTCATACTGTTTCGGAAAGGTTATTACAAATGTAATGTTTCTTTGTTTTGTTCAAATTGATTCTTCCAGCTGATTTAAGACAGTCAATCTATAGAATAAATACAGTTTACCTGTAGATTGCGTGTGCTATGAAAACTCTTAAAAAAACTCTCCTTCAAAAGTAATAGGACACTCTTTCCAAAATACTGGGCCTGGTGAATACTGAATCATTTATCAACATAATTATTAGCATTAAAAGTTGATTCATCAAATCTAAATGATTTATTAATTGATCTGTCCATAGGTCATCTTGGATGGGTATTCAGCACCACTTACAGCAACGAACTTCGCAAAACTGGTAAGGTAGTTGAGTCCCACTCATCTTTTTATTTCTTTTTATTGTTCTTACCCATGGATGACTACCGTAATTATCGTGTTTATTTATTTAACCTTTCATTTAGATTACAAGCGGATAACAAGTTCTATCCTTTGATTATGTCAACTCTGTTGATGTATAGTTGAAAACGAGTTCAACTACATGAGCGTAAAATAGCTCCGCATTTTTGTGGTCTTAGCTTTGTTCTCCCATTTTCTCGTTTTTATTTGCATCCTTTTCATGCTAATAAGATACTTTCTTCCCATTCACTCAACCAAAATTTAGAAACAATGTGTCAAATTTCTGAAATATTTTCTGTAGCCACATTTTACCTGACATTTGCATCGTCGCTTGGGAAACTCTCAAGGATAAAAGTGGAGATAAATTGGAAGCTAGAACTTCTTGAAAATACCACATCTACATGTTGTTGTAATATTTTCTCTCAAAGTGTATCTCAGGAATAAAAATAACAATGGCTACAAACAAGTTTTATGTCGATGCGAGATTTGTAATCTCCGTCCTTAAGACAATATTGCCCCGCTATGGTGCTAATGGTTTGCTATGGCAATTTGTCTCCCAAGATACAACGACTATGACTTGTGATATGAGCAATCCAAATCACAAGTCCTCAAACCACAAAGGTTCAAACAATCAATAAGAAAAAAAAACTTTGATGAACAACAAATGCTCTCAAATTTCACTTATTATATGATGTAGATTTCGAAAATCAATGTTAAACAAATGAGGGATATGTTGGTTTTATGGTAATCCAAAAAACAAGTCCAAATGGACACCTTTTGGAGGCACTATATCGCGAAAAATCGTACCGGACGTGAACAGACATACCATTTCACAAATCTGAAACAGGGCTCGATCGATCGAGCTCCTGTAGCAAATTTTCGGACGAGCTCGATCGATCGAGCTCATATATATATATATTTTTGTCTTTTGATTTAAATCATTTTCCAACAATCCCCAACATGAATTAAATTAATGCATGTATGCAATTGAGTGCTTTGACGAACTATTATGGCATCTGGAGAGATAGCTTGCGGCTTTGAATCTTCCGTAGTAGTATTCAACCGGATTTACTTGACTTAATAGTGAACTTATAGTCTTGAACTATTTAGTCGTTGGTGTAAACCAAGACAATTGAACCCACACCATAATAATTCTAACCTTCGTATTGGTTTCTTACGGTTGTGTCCGTTTCGGCCATGGACCACGCTTGGTTTCTTAAGTGCTTTCCATTCTTTTGAAGCGATCACACTTCGCACTTACGTAGGTGATCTCCTAGAAGAGTATCCCGCTATACTCCAACATATCCTAATATGTCTTAGGAATCATTAAAGGCCTTTTGCCAAACCTCGTACCCTTTTTGCAGGCTACACCCCTTATCATAGGAATGAGTTGGAGATTGATCTCCAGGTTTTATACAATCTCATAATTTAGTTGTCCCTTTTGAACCTAGATCTTGGGATCTCCAGTCAGCAAGGTTGGGTATCCACTATGAGATTTTGATTATAGGGTTTTAACCCCATTCCCCTCGATAAACTTCCACATGATCTCTCGGTTAACCATTTCATATGCGGATCCCCGGTTTCATATAATCACTCATGATTATGCCACTAGAGATCATTTTGTCATATAGCATTATCGCAACACATTTTAGTTGCATGCACAAGATTTTTCTCTAACAACTTATAAAGCCACTCGGCCGAAGAAGCTTTATATGTATTGCATAGAGAATTTTCCACAACAGTATATCTTCAGCTTTGGTAATCACATTACCTCTTTTGCATCATTTTATCCTTTTAGGATATTTCCATCATCGAATTTTAAGCGTTGTTAACGCATTATTTCTTACAAAATTCGAGACCAGAGGAAATACTCAACTTTAATTCACAATTCATATTTAAGCGCATAGATTCTCAAAAAATTACAAGTTCAAGATTCTATTTCTTGTAAACTTGAAATTTAAGAGCAAAGCTTAAAATTTGAAACTCGAATTAATCCTTGAGATTTCATTCTTCAAATGTCTTGGAAACTTTAATTCCAAGCATTGTTCTTGACGCACATACGTCAAAATGTCTCGTCAACATTTTTTCTTTGTTACTTGATGATTTCTAAATTGCTTCCCCAATGAGCATATCATCAATACACAAGCATATCTATGCTTTAGGTGTGTACACATTTGTCACACTCGTTAATCTATTTGACAACATGATTTGTCAATCTCTTCATGTCTTTTATTTGACGTTTTTTATGACTTTACTTTGGCCTTCATATTTCTAGTTTAGCCAAGCACCCCCACATTTCAAATATTGTAGGAAACTCTATTTTCCTTCAATCACAAGGTTTTTCATACTTGTCTAAATGTGGTACTTAGTATGTGACTGACTCATAGAATTGCAACCCCCCACAACTTCAAGTAGTAACGAAGTGCACTGGCGTTCAAACTTTCGTGTTTCAAGTTCTAAGCGTTATCGTCTTATAAATCCAAATTCAAGTTTTTATTTCTTGAAAATTTTGGATTTAAGCGTATTTGCTTACAAAAGTTGAAACTTGGATAATATTCTCAAACTCGGTTCACAATTTGCAATTTAAGCGCACTAACTTAAAAAACTTGAATTCAAGATTTTAAATCTTGCAAATTCATGTTATAAGCGTACTAGCTTAGAAATTCAAAACAAACCAATTTGAGATATTACAACGCCTAGTCAAAATTTGTGGTTTCGATTTATCACTTGTGTTTTAAGCGTACAAAGCTTAGAAACTCGAATTCAAGATTTTATAGTCTTGCAGATTCAAGCTTAAGCGTCAAATTCTTAGACAACACAAGTATAATCTACTCACAATTTTTCATAGCAAACCTCATTTGCTAAATTTGATTGCAATTTCATTCTTTAAGTGTTTAAACACTTCATTGGCCTCGTTTTTGCTTCATAACAAAAGGTCACATCAATATCATGTACAAATATTGATAAAAGTAACAAATTACTTTTCTCACATCTCTAGTTTGCACAACTTTCCATCACAAACATCATTGTAAGTTTACTCTAGAGACGTTACGATTCTTCTAACAAATGAATGACGATTTTGTTTACTTAGTGCCCATTGAAGCAATAAATTTAACATTACAATTTGTGTTGTGAACTATGGTTTAAATGATCCTAACAATCATGCCACGAACCTAAGATTCAATACAAGAAGTAATAACATAAATTTTATTGCTTTCAACAAATATCGTCATTACATTTATTTAGAATCACTCCATTCTCGGAGTTTACAACTTTCAAAGATACACAATCTAATTAAGCGGTAAGCGCTAGATCATCCAAATCATTCAAGAGACGATCTTCTTCGGTCACATTTACTTGATCCATAGCCTTCCCACGGTCGTCTTTATTGCGACAATCTTTCGCCATGTGATTTGGTTTTCCACATTTATAGCATTTTCCGCCTTGCCATTGTTAGAGGCCGTACCGTCAAACTTACGCTTTGATCCGGCGTGTTTTTCCACTAAGTTTACTCGTGCTTCATGTTGTTGCCAATTTTCCTTCCTTTCAAAAATTCTGTTGTCCTCCTCGATTCGTAGTCGAACCACAAGATCTTCAAGACTCATCTCCTTTCGTTTGTGTTTCAGATAGTTCTTGAAGTCCTTCCACATAGGAGGCAATTTTTCAATCATAGCGGTGACTTGGAATGAACCACTTAGACTCATTCCCTCCGCATGAATGTCATGCAAGATCACTTGTAGATCTTGCACTTGCGCCATCACAGGCTTGGTATCAACCATCTTGAAATCCAGGAACTGTCTAACTATGAATTTCTTCATGCCTACATCCTCGGATTTGTACTTCTTTTCCAGCGATGCCCAGAGTTCCTTTGCTGTTTTCACAAGACAATAAACGTTATACAATTTATTGTCTAACCCATTTAGGATGTAGTTCTGCATAGAAAGTCGCTTTGATTCCATGCATCTAGTGCCGCCCTCTTTTGGGTGTCAGTCTCTCCTTCTTCAACTGTAGGAGGCTCCTCGGTTAAGAACCTTGCCAAACTCAGTGTTGTCAAGTAGAAGAGCATCTTTTGTTGCCACCGCTTGAAATCGTTCCCATTGAACTTTTCACGCCTTTCACCATGATGAACAGGAGTCGTCGTTGCATTCGATGAAGCCATTTGTATTTCTCGATATTGTCTTAAGATTGTTGTAATATTTCTCTCAAAGTGTATCTCAGGAATAAAAATAACAATGGCTACAAACAAGTGTTATGTCGATGCGAGATTTGTAATCTCCATCCTTAAGACAATATTGTCCCGCTATGGTGCTAACGGTTTGCTATGACAATTTGTCTCCCAATATACAACGACTATGACTTGTGATAGGAGCACTTCAAATCACAAGTACTCAAACCACAAAGGTTCAAAACACTCAATAAGAAAAAAAAAAACTTTGATGAACAACAAATGCTCTCAAATTTCACTTATTATATGATGTAGATTTCGGAAATCAATGTTAAACAAATGAGGGATATGTTGGTTTTATAGTAATCCAAAAAACAAGTTCAAATGGACACATTTTGGAGGCACTATATCGCGAAAAATCGCACCCGGACGTTAACGGACATACCATTTCACAAATCTGAAACAGGGTCGATCGATCGAGCTCCTGTAGCAAATTTTCGGACGAGCTCGATCGATCGAGCACTATGCTCTCGATCGATAGAGCTCATATATATATATATTTAAATCATTTTCCAAGGCATGTTTTATCAATTCTTGTTTTAACTTACATGCCAGCATCTCATCTCTTACTATTGTTGGCTTGAATATTCTACATGCATCCAGACATTTCGGTCATTTTGCTTATCAGAAAGAATGTGTTTAGCAAGTCTTTCCTCACAATTGTTCTGATATAATGTAGGTGGCTGATGGTGCATATAATGGGGGTGGAACTTATTTACATCAATAAAGCAATTATCTCAGACGGTGGAATGGGAAAGAATGTCGGCTACAGTGTTCCCCTGGAAATAATGCCGTCTGGGCAGTTCGAGCCACCGTACAAGACAACCCTAAGCGTGCAGGTTTACACACAGTTCATTTTATTCATAATGAAATAACCATGAATCAGCAATTTTTCTTTTCTTTAATGATTGACATTCAAATTTTTGACATGAAGGATGGGGAGCTGCCAGTGCTTCCACTATCTGTTTATGGTTCAGTTGCCATGGCTCATAATGAGGTGTCCGAGGAGTATTCTTCACCAAACCAGTTTTATTTTTATCTTTATGACAAGAGAAATGTGAGTAATTTAAAGCACTATATTTTCTCCTCAAACTCAATGAAGTAACATACAAATTTTTATTCAGTCTGGCTTAGGAGGGATATCCTTTGATGAGGGTCAGTTTTCTCTGTGGGTACGTCTTAATTTTGTCGTGTTTTATTTGTTTATGGATGACATAATTGTTCTAAGTAGGTTAATTTTCACAATTGCTGCACAGATATATACTACGGTGGGGCGAAAAAATTTATAGCAGATTAAAACTTGGGGACGTAAATCGATCTGCAAAGCTAGTGGAAGGCCAAAATCGCCTCATACTACCGAAGGATCCTTAAAACCGAGTTCTTGTTTGTGTTAACATTCATTCTTTTTACTTAGAATGTGTGATGCTCGTAATTAATTACGTACTCGGAATTAACTACAGTGACTAGATTAATTTATATAGTTACTTATTGATGTTAAGTTCATATTAACATTTATGTACATATATAGCCTCAAACTCAAACACATACGCATGTTCATGATATAAAATCAATTCATGGTAATGTACTACTTAAATTCCTCACACAATGAACTTGTTGACATCACAACACATAATAAAATTTCAGAATTTAGCCTTCGCCGATCGATCGGGGCTATGAAATTCCTGTTGCCAAACATCGACTCCTCGCGATTGTTGGCCAAGCAGCTCGCGATCAATCGCGTCGCAAGTCCTGCGAATTTGTTACTCTTCTCCTTCGCTTGCTCGCGATCGACCGGCAATCATTCCGCGATCGATCGCTGGTGTTAACAATGAGTGGTCTTACAGAATGTGTTAATCCTACCAAAAAATATTCTATCCCTCAACTTTATGGGGTTGTGAAGGGACTTGTAAAGATGATCCAGAATTCACAACTTAAGGGTTTAACTGTACTTTCAAAGTTGTGAATCTAGTTTTCGATGTATTTTTTCCTTTTTTCTTTTTGTAAAGGAGTTTTCAATATATTTTAATCAACAAAATAAATTGTGATTAAATAAAGAAATGTACTATTAAAAAACATTGATTAATATATAAAACTCTCATCTTAGTCTAAGAACTTTTTACCAGAAAAGCAAAAATTCGCACTCCATACCACTTTAAAATCAATATTTAAAAAAGAAGAAGCATAAAACATTAAAGTTTCTTATAGAATACAGAGTAATTCTTTCCTCAAAAAGAAAGAAAGAATAAAGAGTAATTCGGTCAGTTCTATAAAAATTAAGTAGTTAATAATAATTTTAATAGAATGGGTATCTCTTTAACAATAAAAAAATTGTAAAATAATAAAAATTAATCTTATTACTTAATTACGAAGACTGATTAAGGAGAGAGGGTACGTAATACACTAGCTAATTTCAACATCTACTATTTAAAGTGGGAATTTGAATGCTAAAAGTAGGGATGTTCATTCGGTTTGAACCGAACCGAACCAAAATTTCGGTTAACCGAAATTTCGGTTTTGAAATTTCAAAACCGAAAACCGAACCGAAATAGTTCGGTTCGGTTTCGGTTTTGAACGAACTTTTTCGGTTCGGTTTTAACCATTTTTTTTTTTTGAATTTTTCATTTTTTTAAAAAAAATTTCAATTTTTTTTTTGAAATTGTATGAATAATTGATAAAAATTCAACGTAAATACAAACACTAATACATCATTCATTGGATTCAAATGAATTCTAAACATTTGACCTTTTAATTTTGAACTTCTAATATTATTTTGAAGTTATTTAATACAAAAAATCGAGTTTAAATGGGACAACAAAATAAATTATATAATACTTGAAACACATGGTTAATTTACGAGTTCTTATTAATACAATCAGGAGCGAAACCATTAAAAAAATATTTAAAGGATAAAAAAAAATTCAAAATTTATTTTATTTTATTTTTTTTAAAAAAAATTCGGTTTTCGGTTCGGTTAACCGGACCCTGTAACCGAAAACTGTTTTTTTTATAAAAAAAACCGAACCGAATTTTTTTGGTTCGGTT
Organism: Haberlea rhodopensis; assembly: GCA_907163345.1. NCBI lineage: Eukaryota > Viridiplantae > Streptophyta > Magnoliopsida > Lamiales > Gesneriaceae > Haberlea > Haberlea rhodopensis. Next base: position 1,056,473 of record CAJQUN010000072.1, read on the forward strand.
CGGTTTGAACCGAACTTTTTTGGTTCGGCCCGGTTCGGTCGGTTAACCGAACCGATAAACACCCCTAGCTAAAAGTGGTGTATTTTTTTTGTTGCTGGGTTAAACAAAACAATAGGTTAAAACATAACTGAGAGAACAAAACAAAAGAAAAGAAAAAGGCAAGAAGAGCACAGGTAGCAATTAAAAAAAAAAAGACAAACCAAAAATAAATCAAGGAGGAATAAAGACAAAACGATCCCACACAGGGGACGAAGCAGGAACGTCTCCAAACATCGAAGCTTCATGCGCCCATTTAGCCAAGTTGTGAGCCACAGTGTTGATAACTCTAGGTATATTAGCAAGGGACCACGACGGATTGCCAATTAGGAGATTCTGCGCAACAGTAATGTCCGGGAAAGCAGACCAATTGGGAGTGGGGTCCAACTTGAGGATTTATCTTACGGTATCCTCCGAGCCGCACTCAAATGAGACATTGTGAAGCTGGAGGGACTGGGCGCCTCGCATTACAGAGAGAAGGGCTTGGGTTTCAGCAGCTAAAACATCACAGGCCCAAGTTTGGGACCTTGTAGCTCGAATAACTGCTCCATGGTGATCCCGGATAATCCACGCAGCAATCGAAGTACCTGCATAAAAGGTGATATCGGAATTAAGACAGCCAAAAACCGAGGGGACCAAGTCAAATGGGTTGAGTTACTGCGTTTAAATAATGCCCTTTGAGGTTGAAATGGTATGAGGTTTTAGCCATGATTTTCTGAGACAGGTTGGGGATATCCACTGTAGTGTTTGTACGAATCTTATTACGCAGATCCCATATTTCCTCTATAGTACATATAGAAAATATTGTGAATTCCAGGAAAGCTAAACCCGACATAGGAGTGTTCTCTCCTATAATCAATAAATCAATCCCAGATCTTTAGGGGTTTACCCTCAAAAGCATTCAGTTTAAAATTCCACTTCGACAAGAACCAAATTTTATTGGGTAACCGGACAGTTGATGAAAAGGTGATCAGTAGATTCCTCGAGATGCCCACAAAACAAGCATTTATAGTCATCTATGTGGAATTATCGAGGCAAGCACGGTCCAAAGGAAGAGCTTGTGCTGATCATGTACTTTGAGTTTTCAAATTAAGGTCTTTCTAGCATTCCCCGAAACATCCAATGTAACGAACCAATGGGCCTGATCAGTAAGGTAAGCTGTTGGAATCGAAGAGGGGGGGTGAATGAGATTCCTTGGCTACTTTAGCGTTTTAAAATGAGTTTGCAAAACTAAAAGAGTTTGCGCTTGCGGAAGGCTTAAGTCAATCGATAAATAAAATAAAATAAGAAGTAAACAAATAAATAAATACGTAAAGAAATAAAGCGGTAAATGACAAGGATATTTGTTATAGAAGTTCGGCGATGAATCGCCTACGTCTCCTCTTCCCGGTTAGATAACCTCCAACCGAGGTTCCACTAGAATAAATGATCTTGGCCTTGAGGGCTCCAAGTTAGCCACAACCCAACTCTTCCCGAGTTTACAAAGCTCTTCCCGAGCACACTACTCTTCACGAGTATACAAAGCTCTTCACGAGCTACCAACACTTTTCACGAGTCTTCTTGGCCTTAAGGGCTCCAAGGATAGCCATAACACATGCACCAACTTTACTTGTTGGCGACTTTACAATTTTCCAACTTGCTTTGGTGTTGGAGGACTTTACAAGAAACTCAATCAAACACCTTCACGGTGTACCAATACGAAGAATCAAAACTCACACAACAAGAAATGAATTACAAACTCCAATACACACAAATGTATGAAGTTTGCAATGCTAAAGTAATTTGAATTGATCAAGGCTTTCTTGTAGTTTATAGTCTTGTTTCTTGCCTTCAAAAAGCTCCAAAAGATCCATATTTATAGTGTAGGAGGCCCCTAAAGCTCCTACTAGCCGTTGCTACACATAAGGCTTGAATCACTCGGACATCGCCTCGGAAATCGCCTCGGGCGATCACCCATCGCCACCCTTTAACGGTCAAATCTGGCCCAGATCGCCTTGGGCGATCTCCCCATCGCCTGGGGAGATCATCAATGATAAACAAGGCCGTAGGTAAAGTTCTGGATCGCCTCGGGCGTTCCGTGCATCGCCTGGGGCGATCGCCCTCAAAAAATGGCCTATGAAGCATTCTGGATCGCCTGGGGCGAGCTTGACCATCGCCTGGGGCGATCTGATCGCCAGCGTGCACACCGTGCCATCGCTTCAGTCGATGGTGCGCAACATGGCTCGGATCGCCTCAAACTATGGCTCGGATCGCCTCATACTATCTCCCAGATTTCAACACTCTCAAACTTTGTACTTTTCGACCATCTTAAGCTCGTTTCTGGGAAAAGTGGTAAACATAAACGTTGTATCCCTTCCTCTTATCTAGGTGTGGACAAAATTTCATTGCATTTCATTAATGTATGAAGAAGGTATGCCCAAAATGCTACAGTCGCTCAAACCTTGCTACAATCTGCACTTGTTATGACTTCCATGACATTTTGCTCCATGATGCAATCCGAATTGGACTGAGATGTTTGAATATGCAATCTAGAATATTGAGTTGGCTTTCCAACCTCTTTGGATTCACATTGTTCGGAGCATCGAGCCAAGAGATATAATCAAAACATTGCACTGCGCTCCAATTGGCTTCTAAACGAATTTGCCCACCAACGGACCATTGGTTTGTGGGTCTTCATCCCATCATAAGAAATTGTTCCAACATCATTCCACACATGTTGAACACTTAAATTGGTTGTTCATAGATGTCATTCCTTCTCGTCCAAGCTCAATAGATTCCTTGATAAAAATCACCGCTTGTCCTATGAACTCGCATATGTTATTGTATAACTTGGGTTCTCTTCCATTGGTCTTCCCAACCAATTTATCAATATAACCCTGTTTACTAAGTAGACATATTAGTACAACAAATGCAAGTTTTGTTGATCATCAAAACTCAAAATAAACCGGAGATAAATTAACGCATTAAACACAACCATGTGTTTAAGGCTCAACATAAGCGCTTTTGGTGGAGAAGACTCCTTTACTCGATGGAGTCCACACCAAAGTATTATGTTCCTCAGAAGGAAGAATAGGAACACAAATGATTGCATCGTGAGCCACAAGGTCGAAAAGATTATCCAGAATCGCTATGTTCCAAGTACAAAGACCCGGCACCAAAAGAGAGCCAACCTTAGCAAACTTTACAATGATGGAGCCCTCAAGATGGTTGTAGGGTGGTTCGAAATTAGGAATAGATGGAATCCAAGGGTCTTCCCAAGTGCGAACCTTAGAGTTTATACCCATTTTTAAAGCATACCCCTTTCAAAATGAGATCCCGACAATGTATTATATCACGCATAAGCCAAGAGCATCCATAAATGTTTTGGGAGAATCCAAAAAATTCCAGTTGCCAATGTACTTACCATGAAGCAAATTAAGGCAAATGTTATCGCCGGGATCTTTGCAGAGTGCCAATCGAGTTTAGAGACCAAGGCACAATTAAAATCGATCGTGCGCCGGAAGACCAGCCCACCAACAGATTTTGGTTTACATAAGGAATCCCAAGCAATAAGATGAAGTTTACGACGCTGAGTTGAAGAGCCCCATCAAAAGTTACGAATCACAGAGTCGATAGCCTTAAAGACAGAGATTGGAATGAGGGTGTATGACATATAGTAAACAAGGGGAAGCTTGGGCCACAGCCCGAATCAAATTACACGACCAGCCTGAGAGAGATGACGAGACTTTCACGCGGCTAACCTTTTGCTGAAATGATCTAAAAGGTCAGTAGATGCGTCTTTGCGAGATTTAGGCTTGCAGAAAGGAATGCCAAGATGTTTCATGTAATGAGAGCATTCCACAAACCCCAAAACTGAGAGAATTTGGTCTTTAACTGTGCTAGGGGTGTTACGACTGAAATGAATAACAGATTTCTCAATGTTAGCTCTGAGCCCAGACCAATTCTGGAGGGTATTTAGTGTTTCCGATAAGGCATTAGCATCCTCCACCGGAGCTTCTTTGAAAATGATGAGATCATCAGCATAAAGAATGTGGTTGATCCAAGGGCAACTCTGACCAATCTTAACACCTATAAGAGTACCATTTATCCCCTTCGCAGCAAGAAGTCTATACAAAAGATCAAAATAGATAATAGAGAGGGAATGAGATAGAGAATCTCCTTGGCGAGTGCCACGAGAAGGATTAAAGAAGCCAAAAAGGGACCCGTTAATCATTACCGAGAAAGAACAAGTGGAGATACAATTGTGAATCCATTTAATAAAAGTGTCACATAAACCTAGGTTTTTCAAGATCAAGAGCAGAAGGGGCCACTCAACATGGTCATAAGCTTTAGCCAGATCAATTCATGAAATGCTTCTTACCCTTTTTGTTATTTAAATAGTGCATTATTTCATGGGTAATAGTTGAGTTATCAACAATATATCTACCTGGAACAAAAGCCATTTAAAGAGAGGAAATGAGTTTATCTAACAGGGGTTTATTCCTATTAGAGAGGATTTTGGTGATCACTTTATAACTAACATTGCACATGCTGATAGGTCTATAATCTTCTACTATCGAGACCGACTCCTTTTTCGGTATAAGGGCTAAAAAAGTGTGGTTACAAGACCTCGGGAGTTTACCATGAGAAAAGAAATGTTGAACAACTTTAGTGAACTTCAGGCCTGTTTTGTGCCGAAAGTGTTTAAAGAAAAGGGGAGGGAAGACGTCTAGACCAGGGCAAGAGATAGAATCCATAGAGAAAAGACAAGCTTTGATCACTGCTAGGGTTGGGGGGAGGCAAAGGATACAGTTTTTATCATCCGATATGATCCTCTGGAACAAACCATGTAAATCAGAAGGAAAAGTTGGAGGTGTGTGCTTAAATTTAGAGTAGAGCAAGTTTTTAAAATAATTAACAAATATAGAGTCAACACCATTCCAAGTATTAATCATGGAATCATCAAATAATTTAATAGAACGAATACATTTACCTTTACGACAACCAAGAGTGGAGATATGAAAAAACCTGGTGTTGGCATCTCCATACTTCAGCCAGCTGATACGAGATTTTTGTCTCCAAATGATGGTTTCCCTCGTGAGGAGGGAATCAAGAGTAGCATGAAGAAAGGCCTCATTCTGAATGGATTCCGACGATTGCGGCCCCTCCTGGAGATGGGTGATGGACCTCATAGTGTCATTGATTTTCCGCAGTAAAAAGTCGAAGGAGTTCTTGTTCCACTCCTTGAGTTGAAGTTTGGTGTTAAGGATCTTTTTTCCTAGCTTGTAAGGAGGATTACCAGAAACATGGATATCCCGGGCCTTACAAACAATCTCAGGACTGTATGGGGATTGGAGCCACATTTCTTGGAAGCGAAAAGGTTTGGGGCCGGATAGAACAACTGGGTTAGTGTCAATGAGAAGCGTCTTCTGATCCGAGTGAAGGACCGTGATGTGAGAAACCACCGCTGTGATATCCCCGAAATAATTGATTGCCATTTGGGCATTAATTGTGTTTATATGATTAACTATGGTGGTAATTAATTATGTGTTGGAATTGATTATCATATGGAAATGCATGGTCACATGGAAAGAGTGACCCGGGAGTGCATTTCAGGGTACATGTTGGGCATGTTGGGAGAATTGAATATTAGCATGATTTATTGGTTATGGTTATCAATTAAACGGAAAGCATGAGTTTAATTGTGATTTTGGTGCAATGTTTTAAATACCATGTTGGGGTATTTTTATAAATCATGATTATTAGTGGGTATGCAATGTAATTAATCCCCAAATAACCCACTAATACCCCCCAACCCCACAAAAACCCATCACTCTTTCTTTTCCCCAAAATCACTTCTCACAAACCCTTCCCCTCCTCATTTTCGTTTTTGAGCAAATAGTGGAAGAGAAATCCTTCCAAAAGTTTGATTTGTGGAATTTATTGGGAGATTTGGAGTCCCCAAGAGGTATGGGTACCTCCCTAATGTTTTTGTTGTGTTTGGTTTGAGTTTGTGGTGGTTTTATTATGGTTTTGAAATGGGTTTGTTTGGTTGGTATGATTTTTGGGTTGGATGTTAGAGTTTTGAGTTGTTTAGGGTGTATTTTGAAAGTTATTGGGGTTTTAATGTATTGGGTTGAGGTATTATGGTTTTAACATAGTTTGGTAGGATTCTGTGCACATTAATGGCGATTTCTCGCATTTACAGCACTTCTCGATCGATCGAAAAACACACTCGATCGATCGAGCTCGACAGCGCGGAAGGTGGAAAATTTTTAATCTTCTCGATCGATCGAGAATAATTTCCGATCGATCGAGGCGTCTTCTCGATCGATCGGTAAGGGCGTCTCGATCGATCGAGACAGGCAGTAAGGAAATGGGCGCGGGATGGCTGGCTCGCGATCGATCGGGTGAAAGGGCCGATCGATCGCCAGCCTTAAAATTTTGATGCCTTGTTTTTTTGGCCATTTTGTGGGATTTTTGATATTCGACTATTATTTGGCTTCTAATATGGGGTTGTGTGCTTATGTAGAACCATCCCAGGTGGCAACGCAACCAAGGAAGTGAAGCCATATCAAATTCCACTTTTGGAAAGGTACGTAGAGGACGTACGGGCACCCAACGGTACATGTATCTAATATACTCATTGTTTATGCATTTTGGATGCGAGTATATGTGGAATTATGCATTGTGGATGCAACTACATGTTGAATTATGCATGATGATGGTATATGCATATGATGGTTATTGGTGCACATCCCATGAGTCGTGGTCATCCCTTGATGATTTTAATGCTTGCCGCCATTTGATTTGTTGTCGCTAAATGTGAAGCGTGGGGTGGGAGCGCCGCATGTCACATTTGAGCGTGGTTATCATATAGAGCGAGGAAAGAATATTTGCCGCTCAATGTGAAGCGAGGGGTGGGAGCGCCGCATGTCCATTGAAGCGAGGTTATTCTATGCCGCCTATATGTAAATAAGCGAGGGGCATTAAAATACATTGTGATGGACAGACTAGGGATTGGTGATTGGTACTTGGTGTTGATGAGATGGTATTATGTCATGACATGTGTAGACCATTAAATAATCTATTGATTATACTCATGAGTTATGGTACATGGACAACCAAACTGGAAGCGTTTGAAATGCATGGGAAAACAGGAAGTGTTTTATTGTGATTTATGCATTTACGCTTTATATTCATATTGTGTTGAATATGAATGTTATCATTGCTCATGTTTGGGGGTTGTCCTTGTAGGTACTTTTGGCATGATAAGAAGGGGCTAAAGCGGGTTGAGGTGATGAGCTTGTGAAGAACACTTTGGTAGATGAAGGACATGATTACTTTTGTTTAGTGTCTACTCTAGGAGTAGTGTAAAAGTATAGTAAATACATTCATTTGATTGGGAATGTAACTAATACATTTGATAGTCCTCATTTTTGGCATGTAATTCTTAAGGCTCATAGTCTCAACACGATTATTTTACTCTGATAATTTATGTTAGCTCTAATTATGCCTTTAATCCGCACTTAAGGAACTAGGGTCCTTACAACCGCTTTAGGGAAAGCAAGGATCCAAGCGTCAGTAGCAATAACTCTATCCAGTCGTTCATGAATATTATGAAAACCAGCCCTCTTATTGTTCCAACTGAAAGGGTGGCCAGTAAAACCCAAATCTAACAAACCTAGGCCGTCCAATTTGATTGGAAGTTACATGAAGAGTTTGGTTGGAAAGGGCGCCCACCCTATTTTTCACTTTGAGAGGAGATTGCATTAAAGTCACCCACAACCAGCCAAGGGTCCCTAAAGGTGGTAGAGGACTCAGCCAGGACTTCACAGAATAGGATTTTTTTAGAGTGGTAAGGGGGACAATAGACAGTAGTAAGAGTAAAGGAAGCGTTGGAGGAGTGACGAGGAGCCTCGACGCAAGAATGAATGAACCAAGGATTTGAGTAAGTAACTGAGAGATTAACAAGATCAGACCATACGAGACAAAGCCCACCAGTATGCCCCATCGACTTGTATATGAGTAAAGATCATCGGTGATATATTTCCCAGGATTTTGGCAAACTCTTTCGTCATGAAGCTCACCGGAACATTAGAGATCTGAAACCACCGAGTCAAAACTGATTTCTTGGAACGCTAGGTCGGGAGGCCAGATTTGGAGCAAAACCAGTGAGCCCTTGAAGTTCCAAGGGGAAGTTGACATAACTTTAACTAGATCTGATTTTTGAGAGAAGATAAAAACTTGGAGGGTCCAGGAAGTTAACTGTAACTTGGCCTTTGGGAGCCCAAAATTGTATCTATGCAGTTTGGTTCCAGTTCTATCTTTTATTTAAATCGGGACCACTAGTTTTACAACATAAATCATCGATTTGGAATTGTGGTCAGGGATATCGTTATTTTTTTCTTGACAACTAAACTATAATTGAATAAATTCTAGTTAAATCGATTTAAACTATAACCGAAAACTTTAGGAACGAGGGCCAAAACCGTTAGTAACCTAAATCGAAACTGTATCTAAGCAGTTCAGTTCCAATTCTACCTTTTATTATAATCATGAATCATCGATTTTGGAACCGTGGTGAGGAGTTAGATGGATTCCATTGAAATTAATGGGTCCAATTGAGTACAGTTGGGGCAAATGTGATGCTTTAATCATTGGACTACTATACAAGAATTGGAAATTGGAACGATAAAGACAAAGGGTGACGACGAACTTCATCAAGTCAAGTCTCCGCTGCCATTGGACTATTATACAAGAATTGTAGTGACAAAAAACGAAGGGTCATGACGAACTTCGGAAGCCCAGTCTCCGCTGCCAGTCAAATTACACAAGCACGTCATTTGAAATTATTGAACCTGATGGCTATGTGAGAATTGATAATTTACACAAATATTATGGTTAATCAATTCAAGTCACCATACCTAAAATATCGATAATTTTTATAGAGAATATATTAGGACTTCAACAAATTTAAAATCTTTGAACCCTTGATAACTCATATTTCAAATTTTATCTTAGTTTCAGACTTCTATTTTTTAATATGATAAATAGATATATCGACGTAGGTCACCAAGGATGACTAAACGAGAAATTCGGAGCTAGACCGGATCGAATGGCCCAACATTGATTTCCATCACTCAAATATCGAAGTTTCCGACTAAAATGGTGATAAAAAAATTTAAAGACTAAAAATATATGACACATGTAGATATCACTGGGAAAGGTAGGAATAATTAAAATTTTGCTTTCAGTTGACGAGAGATATGATCCACAAGTTTTTTTTTTTCAATTTTAATATTATTTTTTAATTTTATTATATGATTTAAGGTTTAATTCATGAAAATTAATTTAAGAAAATATGTTAAATAAAAATTATTTGATAAGAGTTATATACTATATATTAAAGTTTAAACTAATCTGTAAGGTGTACGTTCCGCTTTCAATCTCGATTGATCACCTGCAATCAAGAAACGAAGCAATCACAGTATACAATTTCACAATTAAACTATAAACTGAAATTCTAAACAAGAGTAATGAATTAGGGCTCAGGTCGAGCATGGTTTCCTTTCAACGTCGTCACCGGGGAACCAAGGTATCGTATCCTAAGGTTGGAGACACCCGCTGCCCAAAAGGACTCACGGCAGCCACCAAGCACGCACAGCACACACAGCACCACACGGCTACAGCCTAACCACACAGGTGAAGACTCACAGCCACACTCAACGCACTGCCCGAAGGGGAACAGTAACGGGAATCACACAGGGATACACCAAGGAAGGGAATGGAGGCTACACAGAGCATAAACCAGCCAAGCACAGTCAGAACCACCAAGGTTAACCGCAGGGCAAAGCTCACGCCTCAAATCCGAACCACTCTGGAACAGGGACGAAAAAGGGGGGACGAAAATCACAAAGGATTTCGAATATCAGAGAGTTACCTCATCATGGAACCAAACCAACTTAATAGCACCGAGGGAGACGAAGAGGAGGGGAGCAAGTCCCAAGAGTCTGGAGCCAGCCGAGGAGACGCACGAAGCTTCTGGAATGGGGAGATGAATGGTGTATGGGGATTAAGAAAGGGGTTCGGTTATAGGCAATAGAAAGGGGGGCCAAAGCCCAACAAGGAATATAATGGTAATGGGCCAAAACGCAACAAATCTCCACCTTGGCACAATACCGGCTCCACCTCGACGTAAGGAAAACCCTATAGATGACTCATCATCGCCCAAAGGGTCCCCACAATACACAAAGCATTGTGTGGACCAGATTCTTGTCATAGCACACAGCACAGACAAAGAATACAGACAATAACCAACACAAAGAGGTTAAAGTCAATAACCGGGGTAACAATTCTATAACACGCACACAACAGTTATAAACTATCAAAATAGTTAGCAACACTAATCAATCACCGGTATCAAAATTCAAAATTTTAAGACATGATTGAAGTTTAGAAATAGGTAAACACTTAGTTCCCATATCAGCAGGATTATATTCAGAAGGAATCTTTTCAAGATTAACTAATCCTTTAGCCACTACATCCCTAATGTAATGAAATCTAACATCAATATGCTTAGTGCGATCATGAAAAACAGGATTCTTACACAATTGAACACCAGACTGAGAATCAGAAAATACCTCTACCTTACCTTCGAGCAAGCTAAGTTCAGAGATCAAACCTTTCAGCCAGACAGCTTCCTTCAAAGCTTCTGTTACAGCAACATATTCAGACTCCGTTGTCGACAAGGCAACGATATGCTGCAGCTGCGATTTCCAACTTATACATGCTCCACACAAAGTAAAAACATAAGAAGTAGTAGATTTTCTATTGTCTTTATCATTAGCATAATTAGAATCCACATAGCCATTAAACTTAACACCATCAGCATATTTAGAAAAACATAAGCCATAATGCATAGTGTTTTTCAAATATCGCAACAACCACTTAACGGCATTCCAATGTACCACACCAGGATTAGACATGTATCTACTTAAGCAGCTAACAGCATAAGCAATGTCAGGTCTAGTGCTAACCATCAAATACATTATAGAACCAATTGCATTTGAATACGGTACATTTTTCATGGCATCAAAGTCAGCATCAGTTTTGGGACTTTGATCTTTACTTAGCACAAAATGAGCAGCTAAGGGCACGTTAACAGGTTTTGCATCAAACATGGAAAATTTCTTTAAAATTTTCTCTACATAAGAAGTTTGTTTTAACCAGAGAGTAGATTTCTTTCTATCTCTAACAATGTCCATGCCTAGGATTCTACTAGCATCTCCTAAGAACTTCATATCAAATTTATCACTTAGACAGTTCTTAATATGCTCAATGGATTTCAGACAATGACTAGCAATCAATATGTCATCCACATAAATCAACAAGAAAACATGCACTGGCATTTTATCCTTAAAATACAAGCAATGATCAAAAGAGCTTCTTTTAAATTTTAAGGTAAGCATGCATTCATCAAACTTCTTATTCCATTGCCTAGGTGACTGCTTTAGGCCATACAAAGATTTATTAAGCAAACAAACGTGATTAGGGTTCTTTGAGTCAACAAAACATCAGGTTGTTTCATGTAAATCTTTTCATCTAAGTCACCATGCAAAAAAATGGTTTTAACATCCATCTGTTTAAGTTCCCAATTAAAGTGAGCAACAAGTGATAATAAACTTCTCACAGTAGTAAACTTAACAACAGGAGCAAAGATTTCAGTATAGTCAATACCCTCTCTTTGAGTAAAACCTTTTGCAACTAGCCTAGCTTTATATCTAACAGAATCAACTTCATTCTTTACCTTAAATAACCATTTGCAATCTACCAAAGAGCAATTAACAGGTTTAGGTACAAGAGTCCATGTGTGATTCACAACTAAAGAATGCATTTCATCTTTCATGGCACTAAGCCAATGCACAACATTTTTAGATTTCAAAGCTTCATTATAGGTCTTAGGCTCACAATTATCAATAGACTCAAACATATTGAAAACATGCGATGTGAGGTGAAAATCATTAAACCTAGCAGGTTGTTTCACATTCCTTTTAACTCTATCCCTAGTCAACATATAATCATGCAGATCTTCATGTTCATTATGCACATGTTCGTCAACATTTTCATGCAAATCAGGTTCATTAACAGGCAAGTTCTCATGATTCATATTAGGGAGCACATCGTTTTCAATAACAGGGGTAACAATAGGCAAAGACTCCACCTTGCTCGGTGTAGACTCAGACACACAGTCAGATTCAGGCAAAGATGGAAGCAAGCAAGGCATTTCAGATTCATTAAAAATGACATCCCTACTTATAATAGTTTTGAAACCAGGTTCACATCTTAACCAAAGCCTATATCCTTTTACACCATCAGGATAACCAAGAAAGACGCACTTAACTGACCTAGGTTCAAGTTTGTCTCCTTTCCTATGCACAAAAGCAGAACAACCAAACACTTTAAGATTTGAAAAATCTAATTGCTTACCAGAAAAAACACTTTCGGGACACTTACCATTCAAAGGCACGGAAGGGGATCTATTTATCAAATAAGAAGCTGTCACGACAGCTTCGCCCCAGAACTTCTTTGAGAGTCCAGAAGATGCAAGCATACTTCTAACTCTCTCGAGTAAAGTTCTGTTCATCCTCTCAGCAACACCATTTTGCTGGGGAGTATAGGGCACAGTCTTGTGTCTCAGAATCTCAGATTCACAGCACAAGTCATCAAACAAGATATTGCAGAATTCCATTCCATTATCTGTCCTAAGTCGTTTAATCTTTTTTCCAGTTTGGTTTTCAATTAAAATCTTCCAGTTTTTAAATTTATCAAAAACATCAGATTTATTCTTCATTAGAAAAATCCACACATTTTTAGAGTAATCATCAATGATAGACAAAAAATACCTATTACCACCTTGAGTTGGGACAGGTGAAGGTCCCCAAACATCAGCATGCAGGTATTCAAGTATATCAGAACATTTAGTCACATTGGGGGAAGGGGAGATAGGGAATTTAACTCTTTGTTGTTTGCCTAACACACAGGAATCACAAAAAGTCATGCAAGACAATTTATCCCTACCAAAACAACCATCTTTGTGTAAAATCTCTAATCCTTTAGAACTCATATGACCTAACCTTTTATGCCATAAATCAGTTAAATCATCTGACACAGAATTAGCACAGATTTTATCACAGACTGTTTTGCAAACATACAAATTCCTCCTATTCTCAGCTTTAAAAGCTACCAAAGACCACCGCATAATTTTCATGCAACCATTTCCCCATTTACCCTCATAACCATCAGACTCTAAAGCTGCACAAGACATCAAGTTATTGCACAAAGCAGGAACATGTCTAACATCTTTCAAAGTCACAGAATAACCAGATTCAAATTTCAGACAAATATCACCAATACCAGAAACTTTACACAATTTCTCATTGGCCATAGAAACAGAAGCATGCTCAATATCTCTGTAGCTAGAAAACAAATTTTTAAGTGGTGTCATGTGATAAGTGCAACCTGAATCAACAAGCCATTCATTTTCACACACAGGTAATGAAAGCACAGAGTTCACAGAATCACATAACTCAGTCACCATAAAAATATCCCCCATGTTTTCCCCAGAGGTAGAAGCAATGTTCGCTTGTTCATTTGTCTGATTTCCATTTTTATTCTGATTCTTATTTTTAGGGCAATCTTTTATGAAATGATTTGGGTCCCCACAATTGTAACATTTTCTCTTACTAGGCCTAGATTTCGATCTAGCCTTACTCTTTCCTCTTTTATCACCTATTTGATATTGGTTATTGTTATTATGCCTATGTTGTGATCTACCACGAACATGCATAACTTCACCAGAGGATTGTCTATTACCTTTGTTGACTTTTAAATCTAATTCCTTGCTTTTCAAGCCATTCATTACAGTATCCAATGTAATAGAATCTCTACCGTACTTAATGGCGGATTTTACATCACTATAATTTTCAGGAATAGCATTTAAGAGAACAATAGGTGAATAGTCGTCAATGTTCTTATCTCCTGTCAATTTAATATCTTGAATTAACTTAGTAAACACATCCAAATTTTCATCTACGTCTTTGTTCAAGTCTTGCTTGAATCTGAAAAATTTTTCCAACAAAAAAAGCTTACTAGGCAAAGATTTTTCAGTAAACATTTCTTCTAATTTTTCCCAAAGTTCTCTAGCAGATGATAGTTTACCACACTTCCTGAGCACAGAGTCAGATAAGTTCAAGATAATAGAAGAATAAGCATATTCGTCATCTTCAAGTTTCTTAGCAGTTGTAATGTTTTCAGCCCAATTACCGTCAATAGCTTTAAATACTTTTTGCTGTATTAAAATTCCTTTCATCTTTTGTTGCCATATAAAAAAATCAGATTTTCCATTAAAAGGTTCAAGGTTATATCCAGAAATTGAAGCCATCACAAATAAGCAGAGAGGCACACACAATTTCAACAACCAATCAACAGAAGCAAGGACCACAAGGCACAAAACAATATGAAAAAATTAAACAAGCTAAGGGAAGGAAAAATCGCTATCACCCACAAGATCACAATACACTCAACGGTGTACGAGCATGGGGCTTTCAGATAGAGATTTTCCTACGGGTAAGGGACACAAACACCTAGAAACAAAATGGTAAAATGATTAAAGGTTAAAATAATCACTTACTACCCAGAGACAAAGCTCTGGGGTGACGAAATCACACTGCCCGAAGCACCGAAGTACTCTGCCCGGAATCTGCCCGAGATTCCAGTAGCTGCCCGAGCTCTCCAGCCGCTGCCCGACCACTCCAGCCGCTGCCCGAAGCCCTACCAAGCACTGCCCGAGACCAACCGAGCACTCCAGTCGCTGCCCGAGGTCTGCCCGAGCACTCCTGCTGCTGCCCGACGTCCAACGAGCACTGCCCGAGACCAAACGAGCACTCCACCAGGCACGGAACGCTCTGATACCACTGTAAGGTGTACGTTTCGCTTTCAATCTCGATTGATCACCTGCAATCAAGAAACGAAGCAATCACAGTATACAATTTCATAATTAAACTATAAACTGAAATTCTAAACAAGAGTAATGAATTAGGGCTCAGGTCGAGCAGGGTGAAATTATATGTTTAAAAAAACATAAGATTTTTTATCTATTTTTTCTCACCAAATATAGGGTCCACATACATATACCCCGTAGTGATTTTAAAAAATTGCAAGATTGTTAAATTAAAAAAAGGCACCGCATTCATCTATATATATATATATATATATATATATATATATATATATATACATATATATATATATATATATATATATATATATATATATAGTCTATGCTCAGGTAACTCACATTTTGTTAGGGTGTTTATCGGGCCGGGTCAATCCAGACCCGGCCACCAGCCCGAAATCGGTCCGGTCTCAGGTAACTCAACATTCTGTTAGGGGTGTTTATCGGGCCGGGTCAATCCGGACCCGGCCACCAGCCCGAAATCGGACCGGTTAGTCCGGTCCAAAATCGGAACCGGACTAACCGGATCCGGTTCGCCCCAGAACCGGTATCAAACCTGTCCGGGGCGGTTCCCGGGAACCAAACCGGTAGCACCGTCGGTTCCGATGCTACCGATTTGGATCCAGTTCCGAAACCGGAACCGGTTGATTTAAAAATAAAAAATAAAAAGTGTGGTTTGTCAGCCATGCTGAACGTTGGCAACGGCTAAGAGCCGTTGCCAACATTCATTTCTTTATTTTTTTTATTTTGTTTTTTTTTAAAAAAAAATCTATAAATATGTGTGATTTTTTTTATAACCTCACAATTCATTCTTCTCACAATTCATTCTTGCAAAGTTGTATACTTCAATCTCATATTTTCCTATCAATTGTGTTATCTATAATTTACTTATATAATAATGGCATCTTCATCTAGCAGCGGCACTGATCGTAACCGAAAACTTCAGGAACGAGGGCCAAAATCGTTAGTAACTTGAACCGAAACTGTATCTAAGCCGTTCAGTTCCAATTCTACATTTTATTATAATCATGAATCATCGATTTTGGAACGTGGTGAGGAGGTAGATGGATTCCATTGAAATTAATGGGTCCAATTGAGTACAGTTGGGGCAAATGTGATGCTTTAATCATTGGACTAATACAAGAATTGGAAATTGGAATGATAAAGACAAAGGGTGACGACGAACTTCATCAAGTCAAGTCTCCGCTGCCATTGGACTATTACACAAGAATTGGAGTGACAAAAAACAAAGGGTCATGACGAACTTCGCAAGCCCAGTCTCCGCTGCCAGCCAAATTACACAAGCACGTCATTTGAAATTATTGAACCTGATGGCTATGTGAGAATTGATAATTTACACAAATATTATGGTTAATCAATTCAAGTTACCATACCTAAAATATCGATAATTTTTATAGAGAATATATTAGGACTTCGACAAAATTAAAATCTTTGAACCCTTGAGATCTCATATTTCAAATTTTATCTTAGTTTCAGACTTCTATTTTTTAATATGATAAATAGATAGGTCAACGTAGGTCACCAAGAATGGCTAAAATGAGAAATTCGGAGTTGGACCGGATCCAATTCTGGTTCCACTTTTTTATTGGAACAGGAGTCACAGATTTTAGATGGATTATGGAATGGTGGCAAGGGCTAGATCGATTCCATTGAAACTAATGGGTCAAAATGAGTAAAACTGGGGCCAAATTAATGCATCCTACTGCTAATAATTGACTGCCACTGGAATATTATACAAGACTTGGGACCATAAACGTGGGAAGTCAAGTCTCCGGTGCCCAAGAAGCATTAATTAATATCATTGTACTCAGATCTGCATGAATATCAACTATTATGAATTTAGGTACGCTTTCGTATATTCATCTATATTTTTTTAATGATTTAGCATGAGATTCTAGGATTAAAATGATAGTTTTTGTTTATTCCAACAAAAAGCCTCCACCCAATTATGATAGCTTTGACTGGAGTCACCTTGAACCAAAGATTCCAGCTTCTCCTTTAGGAGTTCAAGCATTAATTAATATATAAAAGTCTTCGTCATTTGATGTGGCTAGGTGAGAATTGATAATTTACACAAATACTATATGGTTAATCAATTCAAGTCACCATAACAAAAATATCAATCGGTTGTATAGATAATATATTAGGATTTTAAATAGGTTGTTGTGGTTCAACAATTACCTCTGTTTTGTGATCGATCGAACACGTGACGCTTGTGCCAGTGTATGGTTGAAAAGATTGATGTTACTATTACCTTTAACTATAGTTATTGGTAAAGAGGTAAACGCTCGATTCTACGACTGGTACCAGAGTCAGGTTCGCGTGTTCGATTCCCATGAGTTGTAGAGATTGCAATTATTAGGGGATGATTTTTGGGGTTCAACAATTGCCTCTACTTTGTGATCTGTATAAAATGTGGCGTTTGTACCAGTGTATGGTTGAAAAGATTGATATTACGCCATTACTTTTAATTATAGTTATTGATAAAGCGGTAAACGTTCGATCCTACACAGGTTTAGAATCTTTGAACCTCCTACTTCTATTTTTTAATATGATAAATTAGATTTATATACTAGGTCACTAAGGATGACTAAAATGATGATCAAAAAAAAAATTATAAAGACTCAAGAGATATGACACATGTGGATGTCGCCGAGAAAAGTTGGAATGATTTGATACAGAACGTTTTAAATTTTTAATCTTAATTTTATTAGATGTTTTAAGGTTTAATTTATAAAAAAGTTAAAATCTTTGTCAAATCTAACTGTCCAACAGTTAAAAGGACATTACAATTACTTTTTCAAAGTTGGGAATGTAGTTTGTTTAAGAAACTATTACAAATATATGAGAAAGGGGTTTGGGGATAAAGATCGAACCTAAGACCTCGAGCTCCCTAAAAAAGAAGCTGGTACTAACTGAGACACGAGACATTCTGCATGAATGTAGTTTTCTATGTATTTTTTATTTTTTTTAACATCGTTTTCAATGTAGTTTAATCAACCCAAAAGATTGTAATTGAATAAAAAATATACTATTAAAAAACATTGATTAATATATAAAACCCTCGTCTTAGTCTTAAGAACTTTTTACCAGAAAAGCACACACGTCATATCAGTTGGAAATCAATATTTTTTTTATAAAAAAAAGTATGTTGATTGAATTTATTAATTATAAAGAGAAATGCAAATATGCATAAATCATTAAAGGTTCTAATAAAATAGAGGGTAATTCGGTCAGTTCATAAAAATAAAGTAGTTAATAATATTTCCAACAACGACTGATTAAGGAGAGAATCGCACGCAATATACAAACTAATTTCCACATCTACTATTTGAAATGTGGGAATTTGAATGGAAATAGTGGAATGAGTTTGATTCGAAATCAAAATTAAGACGATGGATTTAGACTCACCATGATTCTTTTGGGACTATAAACCAAAATCTGAATAGTTTCTCAAAAATCATAAATGAAACCATTTCATAGTTCTAGTTTCTTATTTTTAGGAACCGAAATAGAGATCTTATGGTTCGGTTCCAATTCCCAAAAATAAGAACCGGAACCATGTGAAACTGTAAACTAGTGTTAAACATTTAAGGTCTTGTTATATAACCTACTTTAAGTAACGGAAGTACTTAAATTATTTAAATTAAATTAGTTTGACTACTTGACGAATTATATCATTATTTTTTTTTCTTAACAATTAAAATGAAACTCAAGAAATTTTAGTACCGTAACCGAAACCGAATGGGAACCAAAACCATTAGGAAATTGAACCAAAATTATATCTAAGGAGTTCAGTTTCGGTTCCACATTTTATTGGAATCGCGCAAAATAGATTCCATTGAAATTAATGGGTCAAAATGAGTACAATTGGGGCCAATTTAATGCTTCCTACTGCTAATAACATAGCCGTCATTGGACTATTATATGATAAAATCAAAGGTGACGACTGACTTTGTAAGTCTCCCCTGCCTAGGGCTGATTAACGGATTGCTCCGGTCGGTTCCGAATCCGATAATTTCGGAATCGGTCTGATCCATTAAGGAATCGGATCGAATCCGGTTTTAGGTTGGACCGGTTCCAACATGAAACCGTTTTTTTTTTATTCAAAAAAGCGAGGTTATATTTACCCAAATAAAAAAAAGTAATTTTTTTTTAAAAAATAACGGATCGGTTCCAGTTCAGCCCGAAACCGGATCCGTTTGGTCCGGAATCGGAACGGTAGAACCGATCCGGACCGGTATCTTACAGGATGAAATTAAAAATTTGATTTTATATTTTATTATATGATTTAAGGTTTAATTCATACAAAATAAATTTTAAGAATATATATTAAACTTGATAAGAAAAATATACTATATATTAAAGTTTAACCTAATCCGTGAAATACGAAGATCTTTGGTTATATATTTATAAAATACCTAAGATTTTTTATCTATTCTTTTTCTCACAAAATGTAGGTCCACATTAAATCAAAAATGGCACCCCATTCATCTATATATATTGTCTATGCTCAGGTAACTCACACAGTGCATTGATTATGTTTTAGTCTCATATAGATTTCCCAGAAATCAATACAAAATGATCAGAAAAGCAGCCCCAAAATTTCTAATGTTATCGATAGCAGTCGTACTTAATCTGAGTATTTGTCCGGTTGCGTCTCCCAATGATGAGTCTTCTCTTCTAGCCATCAAGACTCATTTTACCTCCGATTCCAACTCCATATTAGCTAAAAACTGGACACAAGGCACCTCATTTTGTACTTGGATTGGCGTCATTTGCAGCCGAAAGCACCTTAGAGTTACGACTTTAAATCTTTCCAACATGGGTTTACTAGGAATCATTCCACTAGAAATCAGCAATCTGTCTTTTCTAACATACTTGGACATCAGTAACAACAGCTTCAATGGCCAGATCCCGGATGAAATTAAAAATCTGAGACGACTTCGTGTTTTGATAATGAAATACAATCAACTTAGTGGTCCCATCCCATTAAGTTTGGGATTGTTATCCAATCTTGAAATTTTAATTCTGCGAGGAAATTCTCTCACTGGTACCGTTCCGTGGAACAGATTCAACTTTTCTAAGCTGATAAATATTGATTTGGATAAGAACAGTTTTTCTGGAACACTGCCCATAGACATTTGCCACAATTTACCAAACCTAGAATATTTACTCGTTACAGAAAATGAAATAGATGGAGATATTCCAAAATCTTTAGGTAAATGTGCAAAGCTAAAGGTACTCGACTTGGCAATCAATAGGTTCAGTGGGAGCATTCCAATGGAAATAGGAAACCTGTCACAACTCCTGTTTTTGTCAATTGCACGAAGTAATCTGACAGGTACGTGAGTGGCTCAAAATTATTATGCACAATTTTTACATGTATTGAATTAGTAAATTTTTCATACATAAGTAAATTTTAGATGCATGGTATGAATAATTTTTATATGCATATTATGAGTAAATTTTACATGCACAGCATGCATCAATTTTTACATGCATCGTATGAGTCAATTTTTACATGCATCGCGTGAATAATTTTACATGCACAGTAGGTACGCTAGTGGTTCAAAATTATCAACATGATTCAAGTATTAGTATCAGTTAATATAATAATCTTATTTACAATCGATTTTTTATTAATCATATTTTATGATTACTGAAAATAAATTAGTGTATAAATAACTATGTTGCACGGACACGGATATGAGGACACGAGTACGACACAACATGGACACGGGGATACGGATTTCCAAAAATTACATGACACGATAATTCAAGGATACAACAATAATTTTTTATTTTTATATATATATTTTACATATACATTATGTTCTAATATACTAAAATTAAAGAAAAAATTTAATTATCAAATATTTGAATAATAAAATTGAAAATGATGTCAAGTTGTAGACAATTGATTCATTAATTAAAGCATACAACAAATACTACTCAAACTACGTAACCATAAAAAAAGTTATAATTTTTTTAACACTTTTGTAAAAAAAAATTATAAAAAAAATCATTTTCCCGTGTCCACGACCTGTTCATGCCGTGTCCCGCCGTGTCTATGCCGTGTCGCACCCGTGTCCTGCCTTGTCCGTGTCCCCGGAGTGTCCGACATTGTATGGGGTGATTTTTTGGAGTGTCGGTGCAACATAGATAAATAACATACAATTTTGAACGATCTGCTTCTGGTTTAAATTTTATCTATTTGTTTAGTAATTTTTCCTAAGACTGAATTGCTCAACGATACAGACAAAATTTACAAAGATTAATTTTTTGTTTAAAAATTCTTAAATTTTATTTAATTATTAAAATTATTTACTAAGTTGGTAAAATAATATAACAAAAATAAATACAATTTAAACCTTAAGGTGCCTGCAAATATTCATATTGATGTGTGTGTATATGGTTTAACTTGCATAATCATTATCCTACTTTCTGAAAAATGACTTGTTAAATTTGCTACCACATGCAGTTTAATGTAATTTGTTAGGAGTAGTTATACAGTTTGTCCCACTCGGTATCGTCACAAATAATTTATATTTTGGAAATTTTCAATATATCATTATTTAACTTAGAACAAATGGAGTTTTGATCTTTTAATGAACCAAAATTTGATATTAGGGCAATAAAATAATGTTTTTGACATTTAGTTCCAGGTTTCGGACCTTGCTCATACGCTCCAAACATTCCCAAATTAATGTTTTTTCATTAATTGGTTTCCGTAGATTCGTGTGCCTATACAATGATAAATTTGACCTGTAATTTGCTTTATGCACAGGTACTATTCCACCCTCATTGGGCAATTTGTCAAATTTAGGGTACTTAAGTATAAGGGAGACCAATATTCAAGGGAAGATTCCCATTGATCTGGGACGTTTATGGAGTTTAACAGAGTTGGATTTGGAAGTAAACAGACTCAGTGGTGACGTACCACAATCTATTTTCAATTTGTCCAAATTGCAATCACTTTCACTTATACAAAATAAATTATCTGGCAGTCTCCCTCCTTCGATAGACAAAGACCTTCCAAATCTTGAATATCTTATGCTTGGCGGTAATCGATTCCATGGAAGAATTCCTAGTTCTATTTCAAATCTCTCCAGACTCAGTTTTCTTGGTCTTTCCTTCAACTCTTTCAGTGGACTTATACCAGTATCTTTGGGGAATCTAAGATTTCTTGAATTGTTTGAATTGGGAAAGAATCATTTCACAAATGATTTATCCATACCCCAACAAGATTTTTTAACTTCGCTTGCAAATTGCAAGAATCTCAATACAATTGATTTTGCCATTAATCCCATAACCGGGATGATTCCGAAATCTATTGGGTCCAGCAATCTTTCCACAGTTGTTAGTTTAATTGCCTATTCTTGCAAAATCAAAGGCATAATCCCAGAAGAAATCGGGAATCTTAGCAGCTTGATTACATTAACCATTGGAGATAATGAGTTAACCGGAGTGATTCCTGTGACTGTGCAAAGATTAATAAACTTGCAGCTATTTGCAGTGAATGAAAATAATCTGGAGGGTTCCATCCCTCTTAGCTTTTGCAACCTGAAAAACCTGTATGCGGCAACTATTTCAGAGAATACGATGTCTGGAAACCTACCAAGTTGTTTAGGTTCTCTACCAATGCTGAAAATAATAAATGTTTCAGACAATGCCTTCGGTGCTAGTATCCCGACTACTTTTTGGTTGAATAAGGTTATCCAAAGATTATCTTTATCTAACAATTTTTTTGATGGTTCCATATCCGAAGAATTTTAATAAGCAATATGGAGAGCTTGACGGAGTTAACATTATTCGGAAATCAACTCTCAGGGAGAATTCCAACAAGTATCGGGAAGCTTAAAAGTCTAAGTTATGCAGCATTATCAAATAACAGGTTCAATGGCGTAATACCGGATTCTTTTGCAGACTTGAAGAACTTGGAATACTTGGACCTATCCTTCAACAATCTCTTTGGTTCAATTCCCCAATTGTTGGAAACACTTCCAAATCTTAATTACTTCAATGTTTCTTTCAATGAACTTAGTGGTGAGATTCCAAATGGAGGGAATTTTGTTAACTTCACGGCTGATTCTTTCAAAGGTAATGCAGATTTATGTGGAGCTTCTCGATTCAAGGTCAAGGCATGCAAAAAGAGTAATGTTATGCAAACACATTCAAGTAACAAAAGGCTTTTAAGATACATACTACCACCAATATTTTCAAGCATTGTTGTTGTCACAATTGTAATCTTGTATCTAAAATGTTGCGGTAAAAATACCATATTGTTTCCAACTCTGTCCAATAAGCATGGCCTCGAACTCGAGAGAATTTCATATCATGAAATTGTGCGAGCCACTAACAATTTCGACAAAGGAAATTTGATTGGAAGTGGAAGCTACGGCTTGGTGTATAAAGGGGTGTTTTCTGATGAGAAGATATATGCTGTTAAGGTCTTTAATTCAGACATACAACAAGCACTCAAGAGCTTTGACACAGAGTGCCAAATTTTGCGTAGCACCCGCCATAGAAATCTGGTCAAGGTCATAACTAGTTGCTCCAACCTCGATTTTAAGGCTTTGGTGATGACATATATTCCCAACGGAAACCTCGACAAATGGCTTTACTCACCTGATTTATTCTTAACTTCAGTTCAAAGATTAAGAGTCATGATAGACGTTGCTTCTGCAATAGAGTATCTGCATCTTGGATGTTCATCACCAATCATCCATTGCGATCTAAAGCCGAGTAATATCCTCATGGATGAAGATATGATTGCATATATAGGTGACTTTGGCATAGCCAAACTCCTCACAGAAGATCAGAGAATGGAGCAAACTAAAACTTTGGGTACAATTGGATACATGGCACCAGGTTATTCAAATTTAAGTTTCACGCCCACTATATATATATATATATATATATATATATATATATATATATATATATTTCACTCATACTTAGCTATGGATATTTCATATGTTTTTCAATGATGTCGTATTCGTATTTGTTAGAGTATGGATCGACTGGCCTAGTTTCGACCATGGCAGATGTTTATAGCTACGGGATTTTGTTGATGGAAACATTTACAAGAAAGAAGCCAACAGATGAGATGTTTTTAAGTGATTTAACATTGACGAAATGGGTGTCTGGATCATTTCCCGATCATATAATACGGACAATCGACGATCCTTTATTGAATTCAGATGGAGGAATTAGTAAAACTAAATACGAAAAGTGCTTGACATTGATTTTAGGGGTCGCCCTAGAATGTGCAACTGAGATTCCTGAAGCGAGACTTAAAATAAACGAAGTTGTATCAAAGCTCCAAAAGATCAAAACTGAATTCTTCACTAGATAAATTAAGATGGAATAATGATGATTATATTGGTTGTAATTTGATAATACATAGTGATGAACAATGAGTTTATTGTATTTTGTATATATGTAATTGTGTTGCTATGGTGGTTTGGAGTTGGTGAAGAAGCTTTTATAGTATTTATAAATGCTTAAATTAAGATATATGTGTGTGCATTTTCCCCTCTCATAAGATAATTGGTTCACTCAGCGACAACCGAGGTCACAATAATTTAAATATATTCATTTATCTAACAATTCACAAAATCTATTCTTAAATTATCCCTTTTTCTCTCAATTCAATATTATTCTAACTTTTTTAAAATTTTATCTCCCTACTATTCCTTGTATTATTTAACCTAATAAAATACTGAATATTTAAATTCGAAACTCTATAATAAAATAATTTTTAAAATGTGATAATTATATAAATGCAATATATATGCCAATTAGCTATTTTAATGAAATGAATGACAATGATAGGGATGGATAATTTTAAATTTGGATTTAAAAATTAAAAATTATAATAGATGATAATATTTCCTTTATAAGGGGTGTTTGAAATTGTTCAAGCCACTAACAACTTTGACGAAGGAAATTTGATTGGAAGTGGAAGCTATGGCTTTGTGTATAAATGGGTGTTTCCTGATGAGAAGATATATTCTCTTAAGGAAACCTCGACAAATGGCTCTACTCACCTGATTTATTCTTAACTTTTATTCAAAGATTAGGAGTCATGATAGACGTTGCTTCTGCAATAGAGTATCTGCATCTATGGTATTCATCACCAACTGTTCATTGCGATCTGAAGCCGAGTAATATCCTCATGGATGAAGATATGATTTGCATATGTAGGTGACTTTGGCATAGCCAAACTCCTGACAGAAGATCAGATAATGGAGCAAACTAAAACTTTAGGTACAATTGGGTACATGGCACAAGTAATTTAAATTTAAGTATCATGCTGCAAAATATGGTTGAATACACACACACACATATATAAATATATATATATATATATATACATATATATATACTAGTTTAATCTGAACAGCGCAAGGCGCGGTGCCAATGTACATTTTTTTCGGTGATCTTATGTTTTGCTAACAACAGGTGGTTGTTATGTTTTGAATTTCTGAACTTGAACCATATTTGAATGATCAAAGATATAACAAAGTTTAATACAACAATTCTGGTCAAGTTGCCAAATAAATGGGTGTCGTGTGGCAAGAACACTTGAGCTAAACTAAAGCATAAAAACACTTGAGCTGAAATTCGAAAGTGTAAACATTGGGCATACCAAAAGACAGCAATAATAAGATAAGTTCGCAAAATTTGAGGTAATGATTATGTTTCCATACATTAGAAGCTTCCTTGATAACAAGAAGCAAGGACGAGCTTTTCAATATCAAATATCGATACTCCAACTAACAAGTAAGGCACAAAATATAAAATACACACAAGCAGAAACAAGAGAATGTTTTAACATACCCAACAAATTTCTGATCCTGTATATAAGAAGTAGAGCTCGAAAATGGGAAAGCCGTTTGTCCTATTAAACAAACAAAATCACACACATTTCAAAGGAAAATGTTTCGGGTCAAAAAAGGAAATGCTTGGCAGCTGTTCACCATACGCTGCAGATGCACAAAAGGTTAAACAAAAATAAGGATCACTTCATTGTGCTAATTTTGGATCTATATCTCACAGAGGCCATGGAATCAGATAGCTAATCTTTTTTTTTGTGTCTCAGCACTCTCCCTCTTATGAACTTCTTCATTAGTGGGATTTGTCCAGTAGCATCTATAAGTTAGTACGCAAACAGAATGTTTATTATTGATTTTTTGAAAAAAAAAATGTAACTACATAGATTGTAGACATGATATGATGGAGTAAAAATAATATTTTGTAGGTGTTTCTTGTTGATTTACCTTTGTGGCGGCAACATTGACCTCGCCTTCAGGGCTGTCATCATCAAGGATGACACATGGCAACGATCTTTTTTAATATGTTTTCCTTTGCTTTTTTCCCACTGTAGAGAAGAATGTCTTGGTAAACAAGAGCAAGCATTTTGATAAAAATCATTTTGACAAAAGTAATGTTGTGTGTTTTAAGATTAAAAGGACATTTTTTTCTGTCTTCAACATATCAGGTATATTAGCCACTCTCGATTCTGTACAACACAAAAAGATCTAAAGACCTTAAATAAATGTAAATGAAGTTCTCAATACTTGTCCTCGTCGTGGCTAACATCTCTCATCCAATAGTCTCCTTCCTTTTCAGCACCTTGTCAAGTTCTAAAGATTAACAAAATATCCCTTCTTAAATTTATGTGACGACTAAAATAACAGTGAAGGAATTCCAACGAACATGTGACCTTATGCAATTCAAAGGCATATGACAAGGTATAAACAGAACAAAACTTCACACATCAGCATATTAAAACTAACGGTGTTGAATGAGATTCAAAATACATAAGTTTTTCATTAAAGCATTGCATATATGATGTAGGAGGAGATAAAAGCCAGTGGAAGATGGGTGAAAACAAGTTCAATCATCATTCCTAAATGTGGATAGAGAAAAAAAAAGGCTTATCATCAAATGTCAACCCAGTAGCGACCAGCAAAAGAGAACAAAAACTCCATATACGTTGTCTTTATCATTCTTTAATAAGGAGGGGAGAAGCATAGTACAATTTACACCAATAATATGAATATGCAACTGGAAAACAAGCTGACAAGCAGGTGTCATACGATAGTGTATGTATTCAGTTTAGTACCTCAAATCCGCGCTCTGCAAGGCCCTCATCTGAAATAGAAAAACAAAACCAGAAACTAAACCAATATCAGTTTATTTCAATGATATGATAAAAAATACAGCAGATTTGAATGGATTTAATCAAGAGCAAGGAAACAAATACTGATTTCACACGTGGCCAGTGGCATTGAGCATCATGAAGTAATAGCAATTTTTTTCTCGTATCTATATAATCTTATATTTTTAGCCATGAAATTACTCATTAACCATTATTTCTTATCCATCTATATGTAAGAGTTCCAATAGAAGTGTCATCCAACATATCATTGTAACCTTTTGCACATCATACTTGAATGAAAAATCTATTTTCGAATCTCTATTACATTAGAATAACCAAAAAATTTCATAATCTCTCGACGTCTTAAAATGATCTATCAATGATCTATCGTTTGGAAAAAAATGAAATACAACTTATTCAAGGTTGATAGAGCCATTTGTCTCATTATAGTGGTTGATGACTTTTGAAAGTGATATTAAAGAAATAGCTAAATTGGTTTATACTCTAAATTTAGAAATAAACAATCAAACATGAATTTTCTTATGAGGGGAGAAAGAGAAGTCAGAAACATAAACTGTAAGGACCCTAATCCTTAAGTGCGGATTAAAGGCATAATTAGAGCTAATATAAATCATCAGAGTGAAATAATCGTGTTGAGCCTATGAGCTTTAAGAATTACATGCCAAAATAAGGACTAACAATGGATTAGTTACATTCCCATCTAAATGAATGTTATCAATTATAGTTTTACACTACTCCTAGAGTAGATACTATACAAAATTAATCATGTCCTTCCTCAAAAGAATTCTTCATAAGCTCACCACCTCAACCCGTTCTAGCCCCTTTATCATCATGCCAAAACGTACCTACAAGGACAACCCCCAAACATGAGCAATGATATCATTCATATACAACACAATATGAAGATAAAGCGTAAATGCATAATCATAATAAAACACTTCCTGTTTTTCTCATGCATTTCAAACGCTTCCCGTTTGGTTGTCCCTGTACCATAACTCATGAGTATAATCAATAGATTATTTATGGTCTACACATGTCATGACATAATACCATTTCATCGATACCAAATACCAATCACCAATCCCTAGTCTGTCCATCACAATGTATTTTAATGCCCCTCGCTTATTTACATATAGGCGGCATAGAATAACCCCGCTTCAATGGACATGCGGTACTCCCACCCCTAGCCTCACATTGAGTGGCAAATATCCTTTCCTCGCCCTATATGATAACCACGCTCAAATGTGACATGCGGCGCTCCCACCCCTCGCTTCACATTTAGCGGAACCAAAACAAATAGCGGCAAGCATTAAAATCATCAAGGGATGACCACGACTCATGGGATGTGCACCAATAACCATATGCATATACAATCATCATGCATAATTCAACATGTATTTGCATCCACAATGCATAATCACATATATACTCGCATCCACAATGCATAAACAATGAGCATACTAGATACATGTACCGTTGGGTGCCCGTACGTCCTCTACGTACCTTTCCAAAAGTGGAATTGATATGGCTTCACTTCCTCGGTTGCGTTGCTACCTGAGATGGTTCTACACAATCACACAACCCCATATTAGAAGCCAAATAATAGCCAAATACCAAAAATTCCATCAATCATGCCAAAAAATAAATTCAGCAAAAATTGCTCTACCGATCGATCGGTCACACCCTTACCGATCGATCGGTAACTGTTCATAATTTCCATTTTATGCTACGGCTTTTACCGATCGATCGGTCCCAGACACCGATCGATCGCTAGCCATCCACCGATCGATCGGTCGCTTTTACCGATCGATCGGTAAGCGGAGAATTTCACTCCTCGCTTCGCACTTGCACCGATCGATCGTAGCCCTGCTACCGATCGATCGGTCGCCGCGACAAATTCGAGCAAACTCCATTTTTTTGGCACAAAACTCCCAAATAATCCATACCAACTCAAACCAAAGACATCCCAACAACATAACATCATAAAAACCTCATAAAAACATACCCCAACCACATACAACACCAACCCACAACAAACCCATATGAAAACCCAATTAACAAACTCAAATCAACACAAAGCTTTGCAAAAACAACAAGGAGGGACATATACCCTTCCTAGACCTTAAATCTTACCAAGAATCACTCCACAAGAGTTTGAGCAAGGATTTCTCTTCCTCCTTGGGGCCAAGAACGAAAATAAGGGGAAGGGTTAGGGTTGGGGAATGTTGGGGAATTAAAGAGTAAATTGGTAAAGTGGTTGATAAAGTGGGGTGGTTAAAATGAAGTGCATTCCACAATTCCATGGTGTATAAAACACCCCAACATGATATTTTTAAAAGCATTAATCCAAATGCACCAAAATATCAATTAAACTCATGATTTCTAATTAATTGCTAACCATGGCAAATAAATCATGCTAACAACAATTTTCCCAACATGCACAACATGCACCCTGAAATGCACTCCCGGGTCACCCTTTCCATATGACCATGCATTTCCATAAGATAAATAAATCCAACACATAATTAATTACTACCATAATTAATCATATAACCACAATCAATGCTCAAATTGCAATTAATCATTTCGGGGATATCACATAAACAACCGCAAGAAAAAAAATGAAATAGTCTCTTATGAGCTACATGTGTATACAATAGAGTAAAACAAATGCAGTCATTCACCATGATTGAAAAAATTTGGCAACTTGTTATAATAGAAAAATACTCTCATAGCGACGAACAGCACATGAATTTTATTTCCATTCTGCGGTATATTCGTTCTCTATAGTTTGATTTTGCGCAAAATTAATTCAGCAGTTACATAATAATCTAACCATTACATTCTTATATTTCTTTATTTATAATAAGCATGTCGGAAACCCAATTGATTGATTGTGTTTTTGCATCATTGTAGAAGGAAAAATCAAACATGAAAAATAGATATGAGTGGCAACCAAGCATTTATTTTTAACATCACAAGGATAAAACTATAGAGTAGCAATACAACTAACTTTCCTGGTTTTTCACGACATATAAACATATAGTTTACCTTAAACCATTTGTGTTCAGCATTCTCGCCATTATTCCCTTTCACGGTGAAACTATCTCACAAATATTGCTCTAACGAATTAGCAATGAAAAAGAAGAAATAGCAAAAGCAAAAATTCAAAACCAAATCTTTGAGAACTGACCAATTTCATTGCCAGCTTTTGCTGAAGCAGGATATAAGATTGTGCACCTTGTAGTACAATCAATTGGAAGCTCAGAAGCCAAAACTTTGCCACATGGATAAAACTAAACTATCACTAATAAAAAATCAGAACTTTAACATGCGAAGAAAGGAGGGATGACAAAAGTTCTTTTATGTCTTGATACCAATTACCTCAGTTCATATCACAGAATCAAAAAAGGAGGAGGTCGGAAAAATTCAAGCTTGACTAAAATTAAATAAACATGATATTTTAAAAAAAACTATCTTTAATCCACCTTGTGTTAAATTCGTGGGAAGAAAACCAGGGATCCTGATACATGCAAAAAATAATAACTCATTCACACAAAGTCATGCAACAACCAATTCAACTCAACAACCAAAAACTAAAATCCAAAAGCTTATCATCGATAAAAGAAAATTACAAGAAAGGAAAATAGTAGTACCCTGATGTAGAGAACAAAAAAATGGAGTTAAAAAACATGACTGTAAATAGCTCAAAAGTTAAAAGCTAAAAAGAGAACCCACCTAAAAGACAATATACCTCAGCGTAAACGAAAAAAATAGAAAATGTCGCTTGTTAACTTTTGGGCCCTGTTTTCCAAACGAAAATTGTGGCTATGAAACTTTTGGACATGGCTCCGATCACCAAGAATATGAATAAACAAAAAGATCTTAACACCTACCACAGAGAAACAACGCACGACGGCAAGCCATCTACCCCCAACCCACACACGGAAGGCATGGTGAGCTCCTCGAGCAATGGAATCTTCTGCAGACCTAAAAAAAACAATAAAAAAATGAGTGCTTGCAAAGAAAAGCTAACCTAACCACCTACGAGCTCTCTCCATCAGATGATGAAAACGAAGAGGCACACTCGATCAACACAGAAAAATAGTCAACCGGGAGTCGCTTCCTCCAACCACCGAATGCATCTTCTCACTCCAGGACGCAAGAACAAGCAACAATAAATGATATAAATGCCAACAATAGATTATATCAATGACAACCGGGTGAAACGCGAAAAGCATAAATGGATGGGCCAACACAACACAAAGTACAAGGGACAACTTGGAAAATTGGAAAAAGCCCAGCCCAAAAAAGCACACTTATTATACAGCTATAAAATAAAAAAAATAAAAAAAGCAGTGTTGTTACTGTATTACTGTTCCTTGCAAAAAAAAAAAACAGTGTTGTTACTGTATTACTGTTCCTTGCAATAGTGAGCTATATGGCCATGGATTTTTCATACGATTTTCAATGATGTCGTATTCATATTTGTTAGAGTATGGATCAACATGCCTAGTTTCGATCATGACAGATTGTTCATAGCTACGAGTTTTTGTTAATGGAAACATTTACAAGAAAGAATCCATGTGAGGGCCCAATTCTAATAATGTGATTAATGATCACACAATGATAATTATAGCGTAAACTACGGAAATTTTTTTAATATTTATTAACACGTGAACCTAAAAATTTCAGCACGAGCTCATCGCACGAGGAACATACCACCAATATCAATAAACATATACATAAATATATATAGATACCATCAGTTTCATATCCATCAATATACCAGCATATCCAAATCAAAACTAACACATAACCATACTGGACTGCAATCAAATAAATATACTTAAACTCCTCACACACCCCAGGGACATACCCCTGGTAGATATATACATATACCACTAGGATAAACAGAGGAATAAACCTCTCAAGTGTGGCTCCCACCGAATGTGCCCTCTCTGGCTCATTGTCCACACTTAAAGACAACAACAACCCATTGAGGGTGAACAAAAGCCCAATATGGAACGATCATAGAATATACAACATGTATCTATAAAATAATATATGAAATGCAATGCAATGCATGTCATGTGATGTAGGTATCATACACCCGTCCACTATGTATCTAGGAGCCAATAAATGAAAGTCCAAATACTACATAGCTAAATAGGGCCCGTCGCGATCGCATGCACAGGTAGACAAAATCCGTGATTTTGTTAAACTTAAGTGCGCACCAATGTTGAAATTTTGATTTAAATTACGTGCACCAACCTGTTAAATTTTTAGGTGCACGTGAATAATGTTTTATGATCTCGGTGCATGTGATTTGTGAGAGGGGTGCACATGAATGATATTTTATGATGATGGTGCATGTGCACCAATGTTTATATTAAAATTACAAATACATTCACAATGAAATACAATCAATTGCTAAAAACAAATAAATGTGCAAGGATTGTATACGAGAATCTAAGAAATATAAAATGAGAATAAAAGAATTGAACGTGCATCACCATTGTATTGCAAAGTAAAGATTTTTTTTTTATTCATTGTACGTGCACCACCTATTGAAGCACTCAACGTGCGACGAAAATTGAAGCAGGGATGTGCACCGCCTCCAAATGTAGCACCTGAAGAAGTGAATCAACATGGGACGTGCACCCGTGCAAAAAGAGGTGCAGGTGCATCGATGCAGGAGATGTGCATGTGCATCGATGCATGACCGGTTCACGTGCATCGTGTGCAAGAGGTGCACGTGAACCACCACTCAATCTACAGGTTTACATGCATCGATGCATGAGTGAGATAAGTGCACCGGTGCAAGAGGTGCACGTGCACTTTAGAATATAATCTATTGTTTGTCGGCCAAACTTCAAATGCCCATAACTTTTGATCAATGAGGAATTTTGCCTATTATGACCTATACACGGAAACATCAGTTCGAGCCTCATCTAACTCAATACACTATGTCGTATTGGCACCATCGAAGAACCCATAATTTCTTGTTTTAGATAGGTATACTCAGTTTTAAAAAAAAATTCTATTTTGAGCCAACTTTGAGGAATTTTAGTTTCCAAACTTATTGACATATTGTATCTATCGGTGCACGTGAAAAAACATGCACTGGTAGTCAAAATATGTGAAATTGTTAAAATTAAGTGCACCACCATGTTAAAATCATCATTTTGTTTAAAATTACGTGCACTAACTAGTCAAATTTTCGTGCACCAACTTAATATGAGCATGTGCACCACCACCTGACTATAAAAGTGTGTTTTCATAATTTCTTCAGCCTGTGTCTACAGGTGCACGTGTAAAAAACATGTTCTGTTAGACAAAATCCATGATTTTGTAAAAATTAAGTGCACCACCATGTTAAAATAATCATTTTGCTAGAAATTACGTGCACCAACTTGTCTAATTTAGATGCACCTTAATAATAAGCAAGTGCGCCACCACCTGACTATAAAAAATTTGTTTTCATAATTTCTCTACAGCTTGTGTCGACGGGTGCACGTCTAAAAACGTGCATCGGTAGACAAAATTCGCGATTTTGTTAAAATTAACTGCACAACTTTGTTAAAATCATCATTTTGCTTAAAATTACGTGTATCAACTTATCAAATTTAGGTACAACTCAAGCCTAAAAATATGATGATTATAAATTCAGTTTTGTGTGAACCAGAACTTCAATAATGCGTTTTTTATTCGACTTAAATGATTATAAACATTTTTGAAATAACATATTTGAGCAAAGGTGCACCTATAGATGTCAAACGGGCAAATCCGTACCGCCTGGCACTGTTTCGTGCCGGGCCGGCACGGCCCGTCTCCTTATTTGGCTGGCCCGGCACGACCCAAATCAATTTTTCTTTTTTTCTTTTTCGTTTTTTTTATTTTTTTTTGTTTAATTTTAATTATATAAATATAATAATATTATAAAAATATAGATTGTTACAACATACTAGTAAAATAAAAATTTATTGACTACAAATTACATTGAACAAAAGTAAATAATAAATTGCAAAAGAGTTTAAAAAATATGCTAGTTTTCTTCATTTTCATCCTAAGAAACATCATGTCCTCCCAAACCTTGTAAGCGGCTATCAGCATCCAACCAATCCTTTAAAAGAATACACATCTCCACAGTGTTTGGTTTCATTCTACTTCTTTTTTCATCAATGACTCTTCCACCTGCACTAAAACAAGACTCCGATGGAACTGTGGATATCGGAGGAGTTAGTAGATCACGTGTCATTATGGAAAGTACTGGCCAAAGTCTAGCATTGTCTTTCCACCATGCCAAAACATCAAAAGTTTCTAATTCTTGTTCACTGAAATTTATGACTTGGTTTAGATATAACTGAAGCTCAGTAAATGAAGATGTATTAGAACTAGAACTAGAAGAAGCGGAAGTAGTGTCTTGTCTTCTTCTTAACATTGTCCACACAGAACCCTTACTACTACTAGCACCACTACTACCACTTTCTCTTACTGGAGTTGCTCTAGAATTATGTAACGAATCATATAAAGAAAACAAAGCAAACAACATTTATTAATGCGCTCTTTCTCTTGATTAATATTAATATTTTCATAAGCCATGTTGGTGTAATAAGATTCTATTATAATTTCTACAATATATAATTTTAATCTAGGATCCAGAATTGATGCCAAACAATTCAACATATGAATAGTTTTCCAGTATTTTTTAAATTTATACTCCATTGGTTCGACAATACCTGTAAAAAACGGATAAGATCTATGTAATGTAAAACATTCACTAATTTCATAAATTTTATTCAAAAATATTGAAGAAGTTGGATAATAACAGCCCGAAAATAAATTGTTAGCATCATAAAACGATTCTAAAAAATTACAAATATTAGAAGCAATTTCCCAATCAGTTTCTTCAATATGAAAATGTTCGGCCATCCTTTCATTAAAAAAATAAAGTGATCACATTTCTATAAGGTAAACATGCTTGCAACATTAAATATGTAGAATTTCACCTATTAGGAACATCATAAGGAAAATCTTTATAATTCATACCATGAGAAATATATAAACTTTTGAAGTCTTGTTTTCTAGCAACTGAACCATTAAGAAATTTAAGAGTAGTCTTTATATTTCTAAATGAAGCTCAAGTGGTTTCAATCCATCTTGCACACACAAATTTAAAATATGACATGCACAACGAATATGAAAAAGATCACCATTTAAAATTGGTTTCAAATAAGTTTTTAATATAGTAATTGCAGCAGTATTATTAGTTGCATTATCAAATGAAATAGAGAAGATTTTACTACTAATATTATATTCATTAGTAACTTGCATAATGGCATTGGAAATAACTCCACCCGTATGAGGCCAATCAATTTTTGTGAAACCTAATTTTTTTTATGTAACACCCAGTTATCGTCAATCTAATGTCCTGTAACACAGAGATATGATGCATT
The DNA here is from genome assembly GCA_907163345.1 of Haberlea rhodopensis. Classification (NCBI taxonomy): domain Eukaryota; kingdom Viridiplantae; phylum Streptophyta; class Magnoliopsida; order Lamiales; family Gesneriaceae; genus Haberlea; species Haberlea rhodopensis. The sequence goes on from CAJQUN010000072.1 coordinate 1,092,177, forward strand.
GCCAAGATAAGTTGTCCAAATATCACTTGTTAGTCCTACTTTCGATGAAAGATTACCTAAATACGTAATTAAATTTGCTTTATATTCATTAAAAATTGTGAATGCATCCGATTTAATAGTATTCCTTGAAAATCGTTTATGTTGAGGTTGCAAACCTAAATGAATATAATTAGTGAATTTGGCATCCGCCCCCATTGAAAAAGGTTTCTCCGCCCATACGATGTATTTAGCTAGTTCTCTCCTATCTCTTTCAACATTATAAGTGAAAATACCTAAACTTGAACTACTACTACCAGTACCGAATTGTGAAAGAGTAGTTTGGTTACCATCAGTTGGTTCTTTTTCATGTTTAGCCATGTGTCTTAGTAAATGACCTGTACCACCAGAAGAAGCATATGCATAATCTTTTTTACATTTTTTACAAACGGCCCTTGATCCCTTTCCCTCAACATTTTCTACATCGAATAGTTGCCATACATTGCTAGTTCTTTTTTTTGAAGTTCTTCTACTTGATGATTGAATATTTGGTGTGCTTTCTTCATTTTCTTGGAATTGATCGATTTCATCATCATAATTCACATTATAAGATGAATCGGTCATTATGTATATAGACTACAATTATGAATTATCTAATGCAACAAATATAAAAGTTACCAAAAATTTGCTAGGAGGAGTGTTAGCTTTGTTGCTTGTGCTTGTCTTGGCAAACGTAAGACGGATTTCTTTCTTCTTGTGAACAAATTGAGAGTATAGCGTCTCAAGTATATAGAGCTTACAGATTAAAATGTTTCCTCAACACACACATATATATAACAACAACAAATTATTTTTTTTTTAAAAAAGCCGTTGAACGGCTATTTTTCTGACCGTTGGACATTGGCGATCGATCGTCATTTTTGTGGCGATCGATCGCCACCCCTGTATTTTGCTTACTGCCTCTAGGCGATCGATCGCCATTTTTGTGGCGATCGATCGCCACCCCCTGTATTTTGCTTACTGCCTCTAGGCGATCGATCGCCATTTATGTGGCGATCGATCGCCTGGTTTAAAAAAAAAAAAAATTAGAAACAGTGGCGTGCCGTGCCGTGCCAGCCCACGGGCTGGCATGGCTTGGCCCGGCACGGCCCATATTCCGGGCCGTGCTTGGCACGGCACGACACTGTAGCAAAACGTGCCGTGCCGCTCCGCTTCGTGCCGTGCCCGTGCCGTGTTTCGTGCCGTCCGCTCCGTTTGACATCTCTAGGTGCACCCATAGTCGGTGCACGTAGATTTGAGCAAAGGTGGACGTGCATGGGTCATTTCACTCCATAATATTGGACGTGCATCATTTCATTTCTCGGCTCTGGTATGCCTAAGCTATGCTTCTGCAAACCAATACTTTTTGACAGGAAAAGATTGATTCTCGATAGTTAAATCCACACGTGCACCGTTCTTGCACACGTGCACCGGCCACTGGTGCATGTAACACCTACCCTACGTGCACCGTAACATCTACATGCACTCCCCAGTACTCGACGAATTTCGGATCCGCAATCACTTCAACTTGAAACCCAGAACCCAACTTTTCTCAAATTCTTCTCATTCCATCAATTTGCCCAATCGAATCCTCGAATTTTGGTATCACGAAGTTGTAAAGATGCATTGGGAAGTAAATTATTAGAATAATCGATCGATTAAGAGGGAGAAGAATCTGTGTGGGGTTTGTGGGCATTACCAAGCACGAAGAAGAGGAGGTATGTGGCATTTGAGGCAAACGTATGGCCTCCGCATCGATAAATCCGCCGCATCTCCGGTCCATGTCAACGCCTTCCCATAGGAGATCTTACCCGAGTTCCTCTACTTGGGTAACTACGACAATGCTGCTCGTCCCAGTGCACCGGATTCTGCATACTACTTGCAAGGGAAGGCGAAAGAGATTATGATATCAAATGAGGTATATTTTGTCATTTTCAGAAAAAAAACAAATTTAAATGATTTAGTAGTTTTTTTGACGGACTAAGTCAAGAAGTTTTTTCAATAGGTACCGACCCAAAATTTTCTCCAAAATTATTGTTTCCGCCTACATAGCAAAGTACATTGGTACGTATATGGTTGGCCAACCAAATTTCTTTTTCTTTTTTCCTTATAATCCGATAATTAAGAAGTTTTATCATTTTTAAATATTTAATTATCAGTACTATTTTCAAGTTTGATATATGATCCTTACTCGTTCAATAAGAAGAAAATACCTCAAAGATGATGTTCCGCGATCGGGGGATTGCTTCCTATGAAGGCATTCAGGCTACCATCTAATTAGTTAATTAGTTATTATCTATCATAGCTAGATATAAAATCGCCACATCCATCACATAGAGGAGATAATGAGGTCATTACGAAAGGAAAATGAACATCAGCTATTGAATAACGGAGATAAAACATGATGTTGGGAGATTTGCTATTCTGTTTTAAGTATGGTTTGCAAATACATATTTACTTACTTTTGTTTAAGTTGAAAAAAAAGAAAGTATTTTTAAGCACAAAAACATTAGTTCTTTGATATTAAAATCAAAAACAGATTAACTTATTACAAAATTGTTATTACTCATCTCAAAGCACCAAAAATCATCACATGGTTAACTATTTTTTAAGAATCAAGGAAATCAAATACCTAAATTATATATATTTTTGAATTTGAAAAATAGGTTATCATTTTTCAAAAGCATTTACCTCTTTTAAAAGAAGATATATTTTCTTTGAAACACTTTTTTTTTTCAATTAACTACAAATTATTTGCTGTGCTGCTGTTTGAATGTTCATGTCAAAATACGATGGTGTCCAACAGTTGGAAGAGATTACAATTACAAGACAACATCGATCATTTAATACTTTATTTAAATAATTTTTTTGGTCTCGACTTGGGGAAATGTGTTAAATTAATAATTCTTTAAATTTATAAGATAAATACATATACTCATAATAACTCCTTAATATATAATACATTATAATTAATTTATGAAAACTTCATTTAAAAATGACTCAGTTATTATTATTTTTGTTTAAATTGATGTCATCTTGAAGCTTATCTCTGACTTCTATTAACATAGTAAGAACTTTGATGTGGTTATCTCATAAGCTCAACAAAATATTAATCAATGTTATCTTCGTTTTAAGAGTTTCATTTCGAGAAAATGACTACATTGTAGAACTATTATTTGTTCAATATACTTCATTGTTCAATGTACTCCGTTATTCGGTGTATTATACATATTATTTAATGTACTATGTATGTAATCAATTTTACAAACATTAAATTATTAAAAAATAAAAGTAACTCAAATATCATGCACACAACAATGTTTCTAAGGTGTACCATCTATAAATTAATAGGATTTTGTCAATCTCAAATCTATTAATCTATAGAGGTTTGACTGTAGTTTCAAAGTTGTAAATGTACTTTACATATATATTTTTTTAAAGGAGTTTTCAATGTATTTTAGTCAACCCAATAAATTGTGATTAAATAAAGAAATATACTACTAAAAATGTTGATTATTATGTAAAATTCTCATCTTATTCTAAGAAGTTTTTACCAGAAAAGCACAAATTCGCACTCCAAAATAAATAGATTTTTTAAGAAGAATTGTTGTTAGATTGAGTTCTTTAATTATAAAGAGAGATGTAAAAATATAACAAGCTTGCATAAAACATTAAAGTTTCTTACATAATAGAGAGTAATTCGTCAGTTCTATAAAAAGAAAGTAGATAATAATAATTACTAAAAGAATGGGTATCTCTCTGTAAAAAAAAATTGCAAAAGTAATAAAAAGTGAACTATATTTCATGCCAACGACGACTGATTAAGGAGAGAGTATAAGTAATACACTAGCTAATTTCCACATCTACTATTTAAAGTGTGGGAATTTGAATGCTAAAAGTGGAGTTTATTTGATTAGAAATCAAAAGTAAGTAGATGGAGTAGACTCGACCATGGTTTTTTTGGAACTATAAATCGAAATCGGAATCATTTCTTAAATTCATAACTGAAATATTTCATGGTTCCGGTTTCTTATTTTTAGGAATTCGAGCCAAAACCGAGGTCTTATGGTCCAGCTCCAGTTCGTAAAAATAAGAAATTGGAACATGATCTGTGAAATCGTAAACTAAAGTTAAACTTTAAGGTATTGTTATTTATATATATGGATAACTTAATTTATGTAATGAAATTATTTAATTTATATAGATTAATTTTGACAATTATTTGTTTATATTGAGTAAATAAATAAATATAAAATTTTATAACATAGTTAACAGTTTGATTACTTCACAATTTATGCCGATGTTTTTTACAACTATATATAATTAAGTAAATTATATTGTAACCGAAACGGTCACGAACGAGAACCAAAATGTTAGGAACTTGAACCGAAACCGTATATAAGCAGTTCAGTTCCACTTCTACCTTTTATTCGAATTGGGACCACCAATTTTAAGAACATGAATCATCGATTTTGGAACTGTGATGAGGGATGTCGTTAATTTTTTCTTGACAACTAAAATGTAATTAAATAAATTTTAGTTAGATCGATTTAACTGTAACCGAAAACGTCAGAAACGGGGGCCAAAACCCTTAGGAACCTGAACCAAAACTGTATCTAAACATTTCATGAATAATCGATTTTGGACTTGAAATTAATGGTCCAAATGAGTACAATTGGGGCTAATGTGATGCTTCAGTCGTTGGACTATTACACAAGAATTGGAAATAGGAGCGATAAAAACAAAGGGTGACGACCTTCGTTAAGTCAAGTCTTCGCTGCCATTGAACTATTATACAAGACTTGGACGAACTTTGGAAGCCCAGTCTCCGCTGCCAGCCAAATTACACAAGCACGTCATTTTAAATTACTGAACCTGATGGCTATGTGAGAATTGATAATTTACACAAACACCATACCTACGTAGATCATCGGAGGATGACTAAAACTGGATCTCAAATGATTTGGGGCCGTCGATGCCCCTCACCCCATTCTCGAATTTTTTGACTATCGATAATATTTTTCAAAATTTAAAGATATATGACACATGTAGATATCACTTGGAAAAGTACGAATGATTAAAATTTTGCTTTCATTTGACAAAAAATTTGATACATAATTTCTTTAAAAATTTTAATTTATTTTAAATTTCATTATATAATATAAGGTTTAATTTATGAAAAATAACTTTTTTGAGAAAATAAACTAATAAAAATTATTTGATAAGAGTTATATACTACATATTAAAGTTTAAACTAATCCATGAAAAAATTCGAAGATCTTTGGTTATATACGTAAAAAATACATAACAGTTTATAGCTATTTTTCTCTCACCATATATAGGGGCCACATACTTTTACCCCGCAAAAGTGATTTTTAAAAATATATTAAATTAAGAAAGCACCGCATTCATCTATATATATATATATATATATATATATATATATATATATATATATATAATAATCTATGCTCAGGTAACCCACATCTTGTGCCGTTTATGTTTAGTTTCATATAGATTCCCAGAAATCATCAAATACAAAATGATCAGAAAAGTAGCCCCAATATTTCTAATGTTATTGATAGCAGTCGTACTTAGTCTGAGTATTTGTCGGGCTGCGTCTCCGGACGATGAGTCTACTCTTCTAGCCATCAAGACTTATTTTACCTCCGACTCCAATGCCATATTGGCTAAGAACTGGACACAAGGGACCTCCTTTTGTACTTGGATTGGCGTCATTTGCAGTCGGAAGCACCTTAGAGTTACGGTTTTGAATCTTTCCAACATGGGTTTACAAGGAACCATTCCACTAGAAATCAGCAATCTGTCTTTTCTAACATACTTGGACATCAGCAACAACAGCTTCAATGGCCAGATCCCAGATGAAATTGGAAATCTGAAACGACTCCGTGTTTTGATAATGAAATACAATCAACTTAGTGGTCCCATCCCGTTAAGTTTGGGATTGTTATCCAATCTTGAACATTTAATTTTGCGAAGAAACTCTCTCTCTGGTGCAATACCATGGAACAGATTCAACTTTTCTAAGCTAATAGGAATTGATCTCACAGAGAACCTTTTGTCTGGAACACTGCCCATAGACATTTGCCATCATTTACCAAACCTAGAAATTTTACTAGTTAGAGAAAATGAAATTGGTGGAGATATTCCAAAATCTTTAGGTAAATGTGCAAAGCTAAATGTACTGGAATTGGCAATCAATAGGTTCACGAGCATTCCAATGGAAATAGGAAATCTGTCACATCTCTCGTTTCTCTATGTTGGAAGAAGTAATCTAACAGGTATACATGTAGTTCAAAATTATCAACATCATTCAAGTATTTATTATTCTAGTAATCTTGTTTACTATCTAAGTAATCATATATATTATGTTATGAATAAGTGTTACATGAATTTGATTAATAAAAAAATTATAATACAAGTAACGTTGCCTTATTAATATTTAATGTTACGAAAAATTTCTGGATAAAATTTGAACGATCTGCTTTGAATTTAAATTTTAAAATAATGCATGCCGTTTATATGATTTTATTTTCATCCGTACGACCTCTTATCGATGTTAATTTAGGGGTCTTCGTTTTAAAATAATTGTATCGGATAATTTAATTTAAGGGTAACTTAACGAGCAAAGTAGAGTAGAAAAAATAACTTAGCTTCTCCGAGCATATACGGCTTAAAAATTTTGAATTTTACTATTACCATAAGTTATAGTTTTTTGATGAAATCAAGCGCTTAAGTTGTTCGAATAATATAATTAAAATAAATTATTAATTTTTTTTACATAATTAGTTCGAATAATATAATAAAAATAAATTCAATTTAAGCCTTAAGGTGCCTGTAATTATTCTTATATATTTCTTAAAAATACAGCATATTCTAATATTAATGTGTGTGTAATGTGTATATAATTTAATTGCTTACATAGTCATTATCTTACTTTCTGAAAAATGACTTCTTATATTTGCTTGCACATCCAGTTTAATGTAATCTTTCAGGAGTGTTTATAGAGTTGAAAGCTTAATATATTCTACCACAAATAATTTATGTTTGAAAAAAATTTAAATAGCATTATGAGAATTAGAATAAATAGAGTTTGTTTTTAATTAGCCAAAATTTGATGTTAGTAGATATGCGCTAAACATTCCCAAATTAATGTTTTCAGTAATTGGTTTCCCTGGATGCGTGTGCCTGTTCATTGATAAATTTGACCTGTAATTTGTTTTATGCACAGGTACTATTCCATCTTCATTGGGTAATTTGTCAAATTTAGGGGTATTAATTATAAGGGAGACCAATAATATTCAAGGGAAAATTCCCTTTGAACTGGGACGTTTACGGAGTTTAACATGGTTGGATTTGTGTGGAAATAGACTCAGTGGTGACGTACCACAGTCTATTTTTAATCTCTCCAGATTGCAGACACTTAAGCTTGCAATGAATAAGTTAAGTGGAAGTCTCCCTCCTTCGATAGACAAAGCTTCCAAATCTTGAAAATCTCTTTCTTGACGTTAATGGATTCCAGGGAAGGATTCCAAGTTCTATTTCAAATCTCTCCAGACTCGGTTTTCTTGATCTCTCCTCCAACTCTTTTAGTGGACTTATACCAACATCTCTAGGGAATCTACACTTGCTTGAACATTTTTCGTTGGGAATGAATCATTTCACAAATGATTTATCCATACCACAACAAGATTTTTTATCTTCACTTGCAAATTGCAAGAATCTCAAGAAAATTGATTTTCCCATTAATCCCATAACCGGGATGCTTCCGAAATCTATTGGGTCCAGCAATTTTTCCACGTCTGTTGTTAAATTAATTGCCTATTCTTGCAAAATCAAAGGCAGAATCCCAGAAGAAATCGGGAATCTTAGCAGCTTGATTGAATTAGCAATTGGAGATAATGAATTAATCGGAGTGATTCCTGTGAATGTGCAACAATTAATAAACTTGCAGGTATTTGTCGTGGAAGAAAATAAGTTGGAGGGTTCCATCCCTCATAGCTTTTGCAACTTGAAAAACCTGTATGCGGCAATTTTTTCGGAGAATACGTTGTCTGGAAACCTACCAAGTTGTTTAGGGTCTCTACCATTGCTGAAAATAATAGGTGTTTCAGACAATGCCTTCAATGCTAGCATTCCGACCACTTTTTGGTTGAATAAGGCGATCGAAAGATTAGTTTTATCTAACAATTTTTTTGATGGTTCCATATCCGAAGAATTAATAAGCAATATGGAGAGCTTGACGGAGTTAACATTATTCGGAAATCAACTTTCAGGGAGAATTCCAACAAGTATCGGGAAGCTTAAAAGTCTAAGCTATGTAGCATTATCAAATAACAGGTTCGATGGCGTAATACCTGATTCTGTTGCAGACTTGAAGGACTTGAAATACTTGGACCTATCCTCCAACAATCTCTCTGGTTCAATTCCCCAATTGTTGGAGACACTTCCAAATCTTGATTACTTCAACGTTTCTTTCAATGAACTTAGTGGTGAGATCCCAAATGGAGGGAATTTTGTTAACTTCACGGCCGATTCTTTCAAAGGTAATGCATATTTATGTGGAGCTTCTCGATTCAAGGTCAATTCATGCAAAAAGAGTATTGTTATGCAACCTTCAAGTAACAATAGGCTTTTAAGATACATACTACCACCAATATTTTCAATTATTGTTGTTGCCACAATTGTAATTTTGTATATAAAATGTCGCGGTAAAAACGCCATCTTGTTTTCAATTCTGTCCAATAAGTCTGGTCCCGTACTCGAGAGAATTACATATGATGAAATTGTTCGAGCCACTAACAACTTTGACGAAGGAAATTTGATTGGAAGTGGAAGCTATGGCTTGGTATATAAAGGGGTGTTTTCTGATGAGAAGATATATTCTCTTAAGGTCTTCAATTCAGAAATGCAGCAAGCACTCAAAAGCTTTGACACAGAGTGCCAAATATTGCGTAACATTCGTCATAGAAATCTAGTCAAGGTCAATACTAGTTGCTCCAACCTCGATTTTAAAGCTTTGGTGATGACATATCTTCCCAACGGAAACCTCAACAAATGGCTCTACTCACATGATTTATTCTTAACATTTGTTCAAAGATTAGGAGTCATGATAGACGTTGCTTCTGCAATAGAGTATTTGCATCTCTGGTATTCATCACCAATCGTCCATTGTGATCTGAAGCCGAGTAATATCCTCATGGATGGAGATATGATTGCATATGTAGGTGACTTTGGCATAGCCAAACTCCTGACAGAAGATCAGAGAATGGAGCAAACTAAAACTTTGGGTACATGGCACCAGGTAATTTACATTGAAGTATCATGCTACAAAAATTTGGTTGAAAATATGTATGTGTGTGTGTATATATATATATATGTACTATGGATTTTTCATATGGTTTTCAATGATGTCGTATTCGTATTTGTTAGAGTATGGATCGACGGGCCTAGTTTCGACCATGGCAGATGTATATAGCTACGGGATTTTGTTGATGGAAACATTTACAAGAAAGAAGCCAACAGATGATATGTTTATAGGGGAGTTAACATTAACGAAATGGGTGTCTGACTCATTTCCCGATCATATAATGCAGACAGTCGACGATCCTTTATTGAATTTAGATGGAGGAATTAGTAAAACTAAATGCGAAAAGTGTTTGACATCGATTTTAGGGGTCGCCCTAGAATGTGTAGCGGAGATTCCTGAAGCGAGGCTTAAAATGAATGAAGTTGTATCAAAGCTCCAGAAGATCAAAACTGAATTGCTTCCCTAGATAAATGAAGAAAAAATAGCGATGATTATTATATTGGTTGTAATCTTATAATACATAGTGATGAACAATGAGTTTATTGTGTTTTGTTGTATATGTAAGCATGTCTCTCTGTTGGTTTGGAGTTGGTCAAGAAGCTTTTATAGTATTTATAAATGCTTAAATTAAGCTATTAGTTGTATAGTTACACAAAACTTGCATTTCCCACTCTCGGATTGAACCAGACTAAATTTCTAGGAGTTTGGGACAATTAAAACGTTGTCGTGCTACTTTGGGTTACTCGTTGCGAACCTACTACAGATCACCTGATGGTGCAGCGCAGCATCATATGAATTTCACACGACGTAAATGTGTTCGATGTCCTATGTGGTTATTCCGTGCTCCGTCGGGTGTATAAAATCCTGCGAAGCTTGATCTACTGCATTACATGAACGTCTCATTCCTTCATGTGAGTTCTATGTAATCCAATAATTGCATGGAAAATGTATCACCCATAGACTAAATTATGTTTTTTTTCAATCTAATAAGGGTATTTTGGACTTTGGATTATTGAATTTTTTAGAATTTGATTGGTAAATCAATTTATTAAATTTATTCAATAAGCATCAACCTCTTAAAATGACTGATTTTGATATTCTAAAAAGTATGTTTAGTTTGGTATCTTCTCTATACTAATCATCTAACTTTGGCGTGCATGTCGAGAGTCAACAGAAGTGACCCCAAAGAGACTATCATGTGATTTATGTTCAGGCCTAACAGGTGGAGGGACAAACGAGGAGCAATAATGCTACATTAAGGAAACCAAATGGGAATTAAAAAGAACACCACCGAAGATATCATCAAGTGAGCTAATTCCATAAGATGTATCAATAAATTATTTACATGCGATATACTAAATCGTCAAAAACAAGATCGATTGCCTCAGTAAGCATCATTTTACAAGTAAATTACAATATATACAAAATCGTGGTGTTATTTTCATCTTGGAGAAAGATAATATTTTAAATTGTTTGGACCAAGTAAAGCGTAATGTTGGAGCTTCGATTTATGGAGTAGGAAAGCAAATTTCACTTTAGACGTTGAACTTTATATCAAAGTAGCCTGTTATTAATTATTATTATTATTGTTGTTGTTGTTGTTAGAGTATGGATCGACAGGCCTAGTTTCGACCATGGCAGATGTATATAGCTACGAGATTTTGTTGATGGAATCATTTACAAGAAAGAAGCCAACAGATGATGTGAAGACCCGAAAAATTTGCATTGCCTCAAATCATGTTAACCATTCAATGGTCCTTGCCATTAGTCATTCAATGACATTTAAGTGCCCAACCCAAGTCTTGTCACCATTCAAATCCATTCAACCACCATTCAAACTCAATTAATGACATTTAGTACCTTGCTCAAATTGCGTCATTAAAGGGCATAAGTTTTGGTATTGGTGAAATAATTCTCTTACATTAAACACTCAAAATCCTTTATTCATTTTGCCTCATTTAATTGACTCATTCAAGTGACATGCCCAAATCTTGGTATCCATTTAATTGCATGATCAAATCATGACATTACCATTCAATTATCTTATTCAATCATATGGCCAAAGTTTAGGGATCCAAATTAAAATCCTCCTACATTGAATCACCTTACTCCTAATTGCATTCCCACTTAATTGCCACACCATTAACATCCAATTATCATAATATCATGTATTCATGACTTGCTTGACTTGACTCAATTTAGGGGATTTCTTTGGCCAAGGTTAAGGGATGATTATCCAACTCTACTACTATAAGAAAGAAAACCATATTCCACATACTAGCACTTTTCGAAAATATCACACTACACACACACAAATATTTCGAAACTTGCAAGGAAGAGAGGAGGAGATTTTCACCATTTTCTCAACCCGAATCTCGTCTCAACGTGCTTCGAATCTTCAACATGGTAAGTGGGTTTTTGCTATGAATATCATTTCATTTTTGAAACTCTATATATGTGTTAAAACTTCAGTTGAACACGAAAATGTATTTTAAAGATGATATTATAAAAGTTTATGAGAAATGCGCATCGAAAGTCGAAGGCTCTGCGGGGAAGTGCTACGTGTGTAGGAGTCACCACTTGATTCGGCGGGGCAAAGTGCTACATAATGTGGGCGGGCCACATGCATGGGAGTCTGTTGGGTTTCCGTACCCAGACGCCAGATCCCAACTCTGCGAAAAATAAACAGTAAACAGATCTAACCCGTGGACGGAAGATCGCGCCTGATTCATATATAAACATGCAAATATCAAAATAAATGCATGAAAAGAGATTACCGATAACAACGAAATCAATCTGATGTCGGTGGTCCTCGAGTCCAATCAATCTGACTAGATCTACAAGCTAACACCAGTGCTAGTTTGGCGTTAGCGTTTCTATGAGATAGTGTATTGTGGAATGAATGGAGTCTATTCGTTTCTCAGAAACTAGAATGACTTATTTATAGGGTCATTGAGTAACTAATGAGCTTTGGGTGCATAAAGCCCAATATGCCAACATTTGGCTTGCAGGGCACATATGCTAACAATCTCACACTTGCCCAAAAGCCAACACACGAACACTAAACTCATAATCCAGGTAGGTCAATCCAATTGAATAACTTGATGTACAAATGACGTACATAATTATGAGATACATATATCATGCTTTTTTAATTTTAGAACTTTCTATAGTTGGAACCTTTCCAAATATTGAAACTCCACTAAAGTGATGAGCTTTCAAAAATTAAACTCATATCTTGAATATCAATCACACAATCGTGAGCACTTAACATTTAAGTCTCAATTCTCATCGATAGATCTGCGGCCGGTTGATTGTGACCCAGCCAGGCTCAAGTGTATCATAGTAGTAGGATCACAACCTTTGTGATTTTAGAAGTCAAACAACTTCTTTGGGCTTACCATGAATGCCCAATTGTCAATTAAACTCCTTTAATAGACAATTGCCAAAATATAATTCCAGCAACAACCTACCGATCGTGGGTAGCGCCTAGCATCTGCGCTTCACGAATACCTAGATACAAATGACTAGCAACGTACGAGAACCTGTCAGCCATAGTTAGCGTGCAGTACATTCCTTTCACTCAATATGTCCCGATTGAATCTAGGGCATTGGTCGGTCGAGGCCCCTTATGATTTCAATAACTATGTATTTGTTTCACGTTATATGCTTCATTGTGTGCGTATATGAAAAACTCATTTTTCACAAGCACTACCCACTCTGCCCAGAGATTCCTCGAATCATATATAGAAAAACACATAGGGCATCCTGGTTCATCAAGACCAGTGGTGAATCCCCAACGACAATCATAGGCCTTTGACAGCATCACTGAATACCCAAAATAATGACTTTATGACCCACATGTGATCAGTCATTACATCAAAGTACACAGCTATCTATCAAGACCTCAATGACGCCTCAGGTCATGAGGAGTAATGGTGCACAACTATGACTAGAAATTCTATACTCGACAAATTGTAACCACTTATAGAATTCCGGTTAGGGTCGTTCAGTGAACTCATTCCTAATGAGCACTTATTCATGTGTGCTGACTTCTCCAAGCCAACGTCGATGAAACGCGGCGCACTAAACTAGACACATCATGAATACCAGTCTCTAACGTGCATATATCGATATCCCATTCTCGAAGGCTCATCGACCAGGAACATTTAGAAATCGCAGTTGAGAATGTATTTCATGGTCACCATTATATGCGTAACCACATTCTATGGACTATAGCAACTTCAAGGACTTCATCAATACATCAAGATGCATGGGTAAACAGATGAAGAAGTGCCATATATATTAATATTCAAACAAAGATTTGTCATAATAAGATTATAAGTACAATCAATCAACTACTGATTTACTTAATCATGTATGACAACAATATCTTTCACTTTCCCAAAGCCAACTACTCATGTGTCTTAAGACCATCTTCCCGAGATGTCTAACAGACACCGTCATTGTAAATGCTTTGTCAGTGGATTCACTATATTTTTCTGTTGAAGCGAATCTCTCGATAATAATGTCGCGTTTACCATCTCTCTCCTTAGATAGTATTTTCTCAATATATGTTTGGATCCTGATGAGATCTTGGCTATTCATAATAGCTCAAATATTGTCACAGTACACAGAGACTGTGTCAAATGCACTAGAAATTACACCCAACTCTTGGATGGAATTTCTTATCCAAACTACCTCTTTGCTGCATCGTATGCTGCAATGTATTCAGCTTCAGTGGTGGAATCCAATGTGGTGTCTTGCTTGGAACGTTTCCAAGAGACATCACCATCATTGAGCTTAAATACAAATCCGAACATCGATATGGTATTGTTGCGCCTTAAAACGCTACAACTCTCATTCCTCTATTTTAAGTAAAATTATCGTTTTTGTTTTGATGATTACAAAACCTATACATTTTGTACTAATGGTTTTTATTGAGTATGCAGCATAAATTATGATCAAATTTGAAGATTGTAATAGTATTGAAATGCCAAAGAAAATTTGTCTTTTGGAAGACACGGATCGCCCCAGGCGATGAGTGCCATCGCCCCAGGCGATGGGTGCCAGGCGAGGATCGCCACGCTCATCGACCCAGGCGATGGCCAGGCGAGCATGCGAGGAAGATCGCCCCAGGCGATGGTGACCAACGCCTGAGGCGATGGCAGCCACAGGGACTTCGCTCCCGCACATCGACTGAAGCGATGCCGAGGGTGGCGCGGGCATGCGCGCAGGGGAGTTCGCCCGAGGCGATGTCACGAACGCCTGAGGCGATGGGCTGGAACGCCTGAGGCGATGTGGAGTTCGTTTGAGGCGATGCAAAATTTGGACATGCTGAAGCTACGGCCTTAATTTTTGCTCTGGATCGCCTGAGGCGATCCACCGATCGCCTGAGGCGATCTGAGGATTTCTTGACCGTTGGAACGCGGCGATAGGTGATCGCCCGAGGCGATGTCCGAGGCGATCGAGGAGTGATTTCAGCCTTATGAGTAGCAACGGGTAGTAGGAGCCTTGGAGGCCTTCTACACTATAAATATGGGTGTTTTGGATCATTTTGAAGTCAAGAAACAAGAGTATAAACTACAAGAAAGTTGTGTGCAATCAAAATCATTCTAGCATTGCAAACTTCATACATTTATATTGTATTGGAGTTTGTAATTTACTTCTTGTGTGTGATCTTTTGATTCTTGTTGTTGGTACACCGTGAAGGTGTGATTTGATTATTGTAAAGGTCCTCCAACACCGACGCAAGTTGGAAAATTGTATAAGTCGCCAATAAGTGAAGTTGGTGCAAGATTGTGGCTATCATTGGAGCCCTTAAGGCCAAGAAGAAGTTGTTCTAGTGAATCCTCGGTTGGACGTTTTCTAGCCGGGAAGAGGAGACGTAGGCGATTCATCGCCGAACTTCTATAACAAATTCTCGTCTTCTTTATTGTTTTTATTTATATTACGCATTTACATTATTTTGATTATTTTGTTTTTTGTTCGATTGACAACTAGTCTTCCGCAGCGCAAACTAAATTTTTGCAAATTCATTTTAAAAGGCTAAAGTAGCCAAGGAACCTCATTCACCCCCCCTCTTAGGTTCCAACAAGTGGTATCAGAGCCATTTGATTTTTGTTTTAAATCAAAATCTTTTTATGGCTAATCTAGCAAATGAGTTTGCTCAAGGTCAATCGACAAATCGCCCTCCGCTTTTCACGGGTGATAACTACGGTTATTGGAAGAATAGAATTTCTCTATACATCCAATCCGTAGATTATGATCTATGGAAAATCATAGTGAAAGGTCCACATATTCCTTTAAAGGAAGTTGGGGGAATTAGTGTTCCCAAAGAAATGGACGATTTCACTAGAGCGGATATGATATTAATTTCACAAAATGCTAAAGCGATTAATATTTTGCATTGTGCCTTAGATATGAAGGAGTACAACCGGATCTCGATGTGCTCAACCGCAAAGGAAATTTGGGACAAATTGCAAATTTGTCATGAGGGCACTAATCAAGTAAAGGAGACCAAGATTGATCTATTGCAACTCAAGTATGAAACTTTTGAGATGGAGTCCGGAGAAAACATTGATTCAATGTTTAGAAGGCTCACTCAAATCATCAATGAGCTTGCCCAACTTGGAGAGAAGTATCCTCCAAAACAAATATGGAGAAGAGCACTTAGAGCCCTACCACAAGAATGGGATGCCAAGCGGACGGCCATCATTGAATCTAACAAAGGAGATAGTGCATCATATGATATTGATGAACTTCATGGTACCTTGGTTACCCATGAGCTTGAGATGTCAACCCGGAAGGAAATGAAGAAGGATGAAGAAAAAGCAAAAGGCAAGGGGATTGCCTTGGTTGGAAAGAAAGCACAATCCGATGACGAAGATGATGAGGAAATGGCATTGTTCACAAGGAAGTTCAAGAAGTTCTACCGGAAATACAACAAGCCAAAGACCTCCGAATCCAACAAGAATTCTACCAAACGAGAGGTAACTTGTTATAATTGTCAACAAAATGGTCATTATGCTAATGAATGTCCAAGTAGAAAGAAGGCGGATAAGGGAAAGAAGAAAACTTTAATGGCCACATGGAGTGATAGTGACTCCGATGAAGAAGTAGCAAACCTTTGTCTAATGGCTCTTGAAGATGAAGATGAAGATGATGAGGTACCATCTTATGATGAATTATTAGATGCTTATAATGAAATTATTGATGTTCTTGGTAAATCTAAAAAGAGTAATAAATTGTTAAAGTTGGACTTGGCTAAAAAGGAAGAAGAAAATGTTACTTTGAAAAATGAACTACTTGATTTAAAGAAATCTTTTGGGAAGTTTAATGATAGTGGTGTAATGCTTCATGAATTGCTTGGCTTGCAAAGATGTAGCTTTGATAAAGCCGGTTTAGGCTTCTCAAGCAAGTCAAAAACATTTTCAAGCTTGTTAGCCAAGGCCAAGCATAATCCCCCTACTTGCACCTATTGTTGTAAGGTTGGTCATGTTAAAAATAAATGTAGATTTTTCAAAAATCAATACCAACCAAACAAGAGGTGGAAGTGGATTCCTAAATCCCCCATTGTTACTAACCAACATGGACCCAAAGAACAATTGGGTACCAAAGGTCCAAATATTAAAAATTTGTTTTGTAGGGAGGAACAAGTAAGAGGTCCAATTCTTGGTATCTCGATAGTGGATGCTCAAGACATATGACGGGTGACAAGAACTTGTTCTTGTCACTAAAAGCTAAAAGTGGAGGAAGTGTCACCTTTGGAGACAATAGCAAAGGAATCATTGAAGGCATTGGCTCAATTGGTAACTCTAACTCTACTATTATTGATGATGTACTTTATGTCAAAGGACTTAAGCATAACCTTCTTAGCATAAGTCAATTATGTGATAAAGGTTATGAAGTCTCATTTGCATCACTTCATTGCACCGTATCATACACTCATGACAAATCCATTAAATTCATTGGTTATAGAAGTGAAAATGTGTACAAGGTTGATTTAGATAATCTTTCTTCTCAAAATGTAAAATGCCTTGTAACATTGAATGATAACAAAAATGTGTTATGGCATAGACGACTTGGTCATGTTGGATTGAGCACCATTGGTAAAATTCAAAAACTTGATCTTGTTGTTGGATTGCCTAACCTTGATTTACAAGTTGATTCTATTTGTGATGCTTGTCAACTAGGAAAGCATACTAGAGAATCTTTCAAAAATAAAAATGTTATCTCCACTTCTATGCCACTTGAATTGCTTCATTTAGACTTGTGTGGTCCTTCAAGAACAACTAGTCTAGGTGGAAAATATTATGCATTTGTCATTGTGGATGATTTCTCTAGATTCACTTGGACATTGTTCTTAGCCCATAAAAGTGATGCCTTTGAGAATTTCAAAATATTTGCAAAAAGAGTTGAGAATGAGAAAACTCTTTCAATAAAAAGTATCCGTAGTGACCACGGAACCGAATTTGAGAATGAAAATTTTATAAACTTTTGTGATGACAAAGGCATTGGTCACAACTTTTCTTGTCCTAGGACACCTCAACAAAATGGTGTTGTTGAAAGGAAGAATAGGACATTAGTGGAAATTGCACGTACTATGCTATGTGAATATTCACTTCCAAAATATTTTTGGGCCGAGGCAATGAGCACCGCATGTTATATCATTAATCGTTCATCAATAAGGCCAATTCTCAAGAAAACTCCATATGAGTTATGGAGGGGGGAGAAAGCCTAACATTTCTTACTTCAAGGCTTTTGGTTCAAAGTGCTTCATTCACAACAATGGTAAGGATAACCTTGGTAAGTTTGATGCCAAATCGGATGAAGGTATATTTCTTGGTTATTCTAATACTAGTAAAGCATAAAGAGTATTTAATAAACGTAATCTTATTGTTGAGGAATCTATTCATGTTATATTTGATGAGACTAACACTCGAGTATCAAGAATTTCCATGGATGGTGATGATGAAGAATTACTTGAGCAAAGGAGAGAGTCAACCACCCTTGAGAACTTTAGTGGTGATAAAGAAGAACAAATAATGGAGTCAAGTAATTCCAAAGAGGATGGAGAACTTCCAAAGGATTGGAAAACCACCAAGGATCATCCCATGGATCTCATAATCGGTAGTCCATCAAAAGGGGTAAAAACTCGATCCTCATATATCAATATTTGTAATCATCTTGCTTTCATTTCTCACATAGAGCCTAAGGACATTAATGATGCATTGCTTGATGATTCTTGGATCTTGGCTATGCAAGAGGAACTAAATCAATTCACAAGAAATAAAGTTTGGAATCTTGTACCTAGGCCTTCGAACAACACCATAATTGGAACAAAATGGGTATTTAGAAATAAAATGGATGAACATGGGACGATTATTCGAAACAAGGCTAGGTTGGTAGCTAGAGGATATTGCCAAGAAGAGGGCATAGATTTTGATGAAACATATGCACCCGTTGCTCGCTTAGAATCCATTCGCATGTTTCTTGCTTTTGCTTGCTTTAAAGATTTTAAGCTCTTTCAAATGGATGTCAAGAGTGCCTTCTTGAATGGTGATTTGAAAGAAGAGGTGTATGTTGATCAACCACCCGGCTTTGAGGATCCACTTTTTCCCGACCATGTTTTTAAACTTGATAAAGCTTTGTATGGTTTGAAACAAGCTCCTAGAGCTTGGTATGAAAAACTATCTTCATTCTTAACCAAGAATGGCTTTACAAGAGGAAAAGTGGATATCACTTTGTTTACCTTAATTAAGGGAAATGATTTACTTATTGTTCAAATATATGTTGATGATATCATATTTGGTGCTACTAATGAATCTTTGTGCAAGGAGTTTTCTAAATTGATGCAAGATAATTTTGAAATGAGCATGATGGGAGAACTCAACTACTTTCTTGGATTGCAAATCAAACATTGCAAAGATGGAATCTTTATAAGCCAAGGAAAGTATGTCAAAGATATGCTAAAGAAATTTGGAATGGATAATACTAAAAGTGCATCAACACCAATTAGCTCATCAACCAAGCTTGACAAGGATGAACAAGGTAAACCAATTTGTCAAAAGCTTTATAGGAGTATGATTGGCTCTTTGCTTTATTTAACGGCTAGTAGGCCGGATATTATGTTTAGTGTTTGTTTATGTGCTAGATTTCAATCATCCCCAAAAGAATCACACTTGTTCGCCTTAAAACGCATTTTTAAATATCTTACAAAAACTCCAAATCTCGGCTTGTGGTATTCTTTGATTTGAAAGCTTACTCCGATGCCGATTTTGGAGGATATAAGGTGGATAGGAAAAGCACTAGTGGTACTTGTTTCTTTCTCGGTAATAGCTTGGTGTCTTGGTTTTTCAAAAAGCAAAATTGTGTTGCACTCTCAACAACCGAAGCCGAATATATGGCCGCCGGTAATTGTTGTGCACAAATCTTGTGGATGAAAAGCCAATTACTTGACTATGGGCTAGATGTTTCAAAAGTTCCAATTTTTTGTGATAACACTAGCACCATATGTTTATCTAAAAATCCAATTCAACATTCTCGGACTAAGCATATCGATATAAGGCACCATTTCATTCGTGACCATATCGAACAAAATGATGTTGAATTATTTTATGTTAATACCAAGGATCAAATTGCCGATATTTTTACAAAACCACTAGATGAAAACACTTTTATTTTTCTTCGTGGTGAATTGGGTATGATTGAACTTTGAGCATGTTTGCATACCTTAAGAAATGATATCATATTTAGGGGGAGCCACTCTACTTCATCATTTGCATAGAGCAATTATAAAATTCATTTACACAAATTAATTATGTTTAATGAATTTTGTAGCTCAACATTTAATTTCAAAAGTGCATATTGAAATCACCTTTTAAAAAAAATCACAAATTGTGAATTATTGTGTTTTTGAGATTATGTGATTTATTTTTGTTGTTAGATGGTTTAATGTTAGTTAGATTTTTCAAAAATATTTTTTTTGGTCCAAAAATTGACTCAAAATATGGCCAAACCATCGCCTCAGCATTCTGTGCGCAGCACCTCGTCCGTGGCTCGCATCGCCTCAAACGATCGCAAGCATCGCCTCGGGCGTGGCTCGCATCGCCTCAAACGATCGCAAGCATCGCCTTGGGCGTTCTCGATCGCCTCAGGCGTTCTCCAGATCGCCTCAGGCAATCTCGATTTTTAAAGACTGAAGGCTACGGCTTTTGCTCATTTTTTCAGCAATATTTCGTGTTTTTCACCCATAATTCGAGCCTTCTTCATCATTGTTATAATCGATCATTCTAAGCCTTTCCAAACCATCAATTTCACTTTCCAAACACCAAATCTTCCAATTCGAAATTTTGCAACCCTAACCCCATTTCTCAAAAAATCGAAAATTTACCTCAATTCTCTCAAATCTCTTGCAAAATGTCGCGAAGCAACCGAGAAGAAGGAGAATCAAGCCGAAGGAGACGCTCTAATCAATCCTCTAGGAATTATACGGGTCCTCCTCTTGATGGTAAGCCAATTCCGGAAAATTATCTTACTCGCAAATTAATTCCGGGTTATGTCTTTGATTTCGATTTCCTTAGGACTTCCCAGCTCCCTATTCTTGATTGGATTCAATTCCAACAATGGGAAAATTTTTTCAAACCCCCTAGAAAGAACGATTTTTTGTATCCATCCATGATTCATTCTTTCTATGCCAATCTTGAATTGTTTGAGGGTGATGGTGAATTAACTATCAAAGCCATCGTTTGCAATCGCCCAATTGAATTCAATAGCACTGAATTAGGACATATTCTTCGCATTCCTTCGGAGGGTCCAGCTAAATTTGCTCTAGCTACTTGGCCCAATGATGGGGTATGTGATCCTGCCCAAGCCTTGTATCTCATATTTGGCGGAACCCCTCAATGTCCAAACCAATCTTTTCTTGTGAATTCCATTCCTACAACGTACCAAATCCTTCACAAGATTGTGATCACCTCGATGATCCCTCGGGATGGTGATCGTCTTAGGTTGAAATTCTCTGATGTATACTTGATGTATTACATCATTACCATGACCCCCTTCAACCTACCAAGATTCATTGTCCAAATCTTTAGGAACACCGCCCATAATCCTAAAAAGGTTATTCTCCCATTCGGCCGTGTCCTAACAAAGATTTTTCTTCATTTCAACCTTCCTTTCGATGACAATGAGAAACTCCCTATCAAGTCCAAGGACACCTTCAATCTTAGGTGTTTTCTGTTTAACAAAATCTCTTGGAATCCTTTCACTTCCTGTTGGGTTAATGATCCGGGGAACCTACTTTCTGCCTTCAATCCTAAAGATCACCCCTCATTACCCATTGATAGGATGACTAGTGCCCAAAGGCTTCATTTTCCCTTCTTGATTGAACCAAATCTCGATGAGCCACCCATTCAGCATCAATCTCCATCTACCTTTGATGACATGATGAATATTGGGGCGGATATTCCAGCTCCTGATAGTCATCAACCTTCCTCTTCTTTTGAATTCAATCAAGACGCTTTTGCTTTCTTCACTTCTCAATTCCAAAGCCTTCGTGAGGATATGAACTCTCAATTTCAATCCTTGAGAGTCGACATGAATTCTCAATTCCATTCCCTTCGAGATGATGTTGCGTCTCTTCGAGCTTACCAAGACTCCTCGAGAGAAGATTTGTCGTATTTACGACATGAAGTGGACGCTCTTCGTTCTCAGTTTTCCAGTGCTCACATGGACGAGGATACTACTCATGGGAATGATGGTGATGGTGGCATGGATTGAGTTGTCTTTGTTTTAGTTTTTTTTTTAGATTTTATCCTTTTGCAATTATTTGTAAGGATTAAATGGTTTAATTGATGTTGGAATTAGTTTATTGTGTATGTTGATGTATTTTAAGTTGTTGATTGGATTTTGAGTTGATTGTTATTACTTGGATGGATTTATGGTTTATTCTTTTTTTAAAGGAAACTATGTCCAATTTTTTCTTAAAACTCCTTTACCTTTTTTATTCTCACAAAAAGGGGGAGAATGTATGTGTAAACTTGGTGTAAACTTAATTGATGAAATGCTATTTGCAACCTAATTGTTTTTACAACTTGTAACACATTTTGTAAAGGTGATAAAAATGCACATTGAAACATTGTTTATCATTGCATTCATTAAGGGGGAGTTTAAACTCTCTAAGCATTGCATTGTTATAAGTTTTATTTTCTTTCAAGTTTACCGGGTTTTGTGATCATCAAAAAGGGGGAGATTGTTGTGCCTTAAAACGCTACAACTCTCATTCCTCTATTTTAAATAAAATTATCGTTTTTGTTTTGATGATTACAAAACCTATACATTTTGTACTAATGGTTTTTATTGAGTATGCAGCATAAATTATGATCAAATTTGAAGATTGTAATAGTATTGAAATGCCAAAGAAAATTTGTCTTTTGGAAGACACGGATCGCCCCAGGCGATGAGTGCCATCGCCCCAGGCGATGGGTGCCAGGCGAGGATCGCCACGCTCATCGACCCAGGCGATGGCCAGGCGAGCATGCGAGGAAGATCGCCCCAGGCGATGGTGACCAACGCCTGAGGCGATGGCAGCCACAGGGACTTCGCTCCCGCACATCAACTGAAGCGATGCCGAGGGTGGCGCGGGCATGCGCGCAGGGGAGTTCGCCCGAGGCGATGTCACGAACGCCTGAGGCGATGGGCTGGAACGCCTGAGGCAATGTGGAGTTTGTTTGAGGCGATGCAAAATTTGGACATGCTGAAGCTACGGCCTTAATTTTTGCTCTGGATCGCCTGAGGCGATCTGAGGATTTCTTGACCGTTGGAACGCGGCGATAGGTGATCGCCCGAGGCGATGTCCAAGGCGATCGAGGAGTGATTTCAGCCTTATGAGTAGCAACGGCTAGTAGGAGCCTTGGAGGCCTTCTACACTATAAATATGGGTGTTTTGGATCATTTTGAAGTCAAGAAACAAGAGTATAAACTACAAGAAAGTTGTGTGCAATCAAAATCATTCTAGCATTGCAAGCTTCATACATTTATATTGTATTGGAGTTTGTAATTTACTTCTTGTGTGTGATCTTTTGATTCTTGTTGTTGGTACACCGTGAAGGTGTGATTTGATTATTGTAAAGGTCCTCCAACACCGACGCAAGTTGGAAAATTGTATAAGTCGCCAATAAGTGAAGTTGGTGCAAGATTGTGGCTATCCTTGGAGCCCTTAAGGCCAAGAAGAAGTTGTTCTAGTGAATCCTCGGTTGGACGTTTTCTAGCCGGGAAGAGGAGACGTAGGCGATTCATCGCCGAACTTCTATAACAAATTCTGGTCTTCTTTATTGTTTTTATTTATATTACGCATTTACATTATTTTATTATTTTGTTTTTTGTTCGATTGACAACTAGTCTTCCGCAGCGCAAACTAAATTTTTGCAAATTCATTTTAAAAGGCTAAAGTAGCCAAGGAACCTCATTCACCCCCTCTTAGGTTCCAACAGGTATCATCTACATCCAATTTAAAAACCAGTATCACCCTTCAACTTTTATTTCTCCAGTTACAGATCCAAAAACTATGAACATATCATAAGTTATTCATAAGAATTTGAGGATTATTTTCACAGTTTTCCAGTGACCTTCACCGGGATCTGTCTGATGTCTACCCGTTACTCTAAGAATATACATCAGGCCAAGTACATACTATAGCATACAATATGCTATTAAAAGTAGAAATATAAGGTACCAATGTCACATTTTCTCTCTCCTCATCAATCTTAAGACCCATTGACTCGAGAGATGAATACTATGACATATTATGAAGTAACTCATTTTTCGATTATTCTATGCTAAACCCTTTTTGGCACAGTGTTTATGTACGTAGATTGAGAGATCTCAAGCATCCTTTAGATCTATCCCTATAGATCCTTATGCTAAGCACGTATGACGCTTCTCCCAATCTTACATGGAGAAATTAGTAGATAATCATGTTTTAATTGATTAATCCAATACCATTCACAATAAGCATGATATAATCGACTTAAAGCATCACAAATGTAACCATGCTCCCACTAACCCTTTTGCATACATATGTCACTTCCGAATTTTTAACAAAACCAAACACTTTGATGATGTTATCAAAACGGAAGTTCAAACTTCGAGATGCCTTCTTAGGCCCATAAATGGACCTCGCGAGTTTGAAAACATTTTTCTCACTCCAAGAAGTTGTAAACACATTTGGCTGCTACATTTCTACCTCAATGCCACCACTGAGAAATGTTGTGTTCACATCCATTACTCATATCTCATATTCATAATATAAAGATATAACAAATAAAATCTAAATAGACTATAGCATCATAACTGATGAAAATTTTCTCATAAACAGCTCTTTGCCTATGAGAATAACCGTTTCTCACCAGTCAAGCTTTGAAGGTCACTACCTTCCCATCCACTCCAAGCTTTCACTTGTAAATCCATGCAGCCAATGGGAACCATTCACATAGATGATCTACTAAGGTCCATACCTTATTAGAGTAAATGAAGTCTATTTCAAATTTCATAGCATCTCACCAATATCCCAAAACGATGTCCAACATCGTCTCCTTGAAAGTCCTAGGATCACATCCATGGTTAAAATCATTTTGACTACTTTGTAGGAGTAAATTCAATTTATCAGGAGTTCTTGAAACATTTTCAAATCTCCTTGGTGTGTGTAAATCAAAGGTTATGATTGACTCAATTAATTTCACCGTTTTCACTTTTCTAGTGGTTTGTGCTTCTTGAACCCTTTCAAGTTATATTATTTTTGTCATCCTTTCTAATAGAAACATTTTCTCTAGAAAGATTGCACTTGCGAAACAAACATTTTGCCTCCAATTGATAATATAAATTTTCACAAAATAACATAAGATTGATCAACTATCCAACTCATCTCCCACTGGCTGCTTCACATAAGCAGAAGAATCTCAAAATAAAAATTTGGATTATTTTTCAATCCATATCGTATATGAAATTTTGGTCACTGCATTGGTATGAATTATGTTCAACAAATATGTAACTTTAGTGAGTTACTCAGAGAGAATCACATTCTCTTTAAGATAACTCAACATCCTCTTGCACTAATATTTAGTGTTCCACTTAGGTCCATATGAATCAAATTCAATGGGCATTCAGCACATGCTAAAGATATGTGAGATTTAAGTTATCATTCATTTTATATTCTTTGAACATAATCATACTAATCGTTCATAAGTTCATCAGATTCAATAAAACATGTAGTCTTAAAAATACTGCAAATCAATCGAGTCCTCTTTAAAAAAATTTATACTAGGCGCGATCGATCAGGCTTTTTTAGTGAGAGTTTTTCCATATGTCGCGATCGATCGTGCCAACCCATGGCGATCGATCACGGACTCCAGAAACTCCGATGTATGGATGTCTTTCGTTTGATCTCCGATGCTTAATTGTAATTCAATACACATCTTTTTTCCGACAAATATATGTACATTTTGTTGCATATCATTTTCTTCTTCAATATTGAGTGTTTTAAACCTTTGTGGTTTGTAGGATTCGTGATTTGTAGTGCTACTATCACGAATCGTAGTCGTTGTCTTGCATAACGAATTGTCATCAAAACCGTGTCGACGTAATATCATTTTAAGGATAAAGAGTTGTACTCTTATCTCGACATACTAGCCATTTTATCATTGCCTTCTTGTCCAAAAATACATATACACAGAATTTACCCACAATCTTAAAACGATATCTGATACAAAATTACATCTATAATATAAGTACAGCAACGACTACCGTTCATCATGGTGAAAGACCCGAAAAATTCAAATGGTCCGGCTTCAAACGTTGGCAACAAAAAATGTTATTTTACTTGACAACCTTGAATGTCAAGGTTTTTGACTGAGAATGCTTCTACAGTCGAAGATGGAGAAATCGACATTCGATTAAAAGAACACAAAACCTCTAAAATTAATTCATATTGATATTTGTGATTTAAAGTTTGTGCAAACTATATGTGGGAAAAGTAACTCGTTACTTTATCATGATTGCACAAGATATTGTTTTGGCTATTTGCTACGAAACGAAGTCGAGTCCGTAGAAGTGTTCAAACACTACAAGAATGAGGTTGCAGAACAATTATGCAAATGAGTTTTGCAATAAAGAATTGTGAGTCGATATTAGTACAACACACCAAAATTATTTGATTCTATTTGAGCTTTCTAAGCGTTTCACGCTTAAGATTTGAATTTGCAAGAATTAAATCTTACATTCGAGTTTTAATATTTGTATGCTTAAAATGCAAATGAAAAATCAAATGTCACAATTGTTTGATTGGTGTTTGGATTTTCTAAGTATTTACTCTTAAAGCTCGATTTTGCAAGACAATAAATCTTGAATTCAAGTTTTCTATGTATTGTACGCTTAATACGGAAATTGTGATTCAAATTCGAGAATTCACTCAGTTTCGAATTTTTTTAAGCAAATGCGTTTAAATCAAAATTTTGCAAGATATAAAATATTGAATTTTTATTTCTAAGTTTATAACGCTTAAAATTTTCAAACTTGAAAGTTTGAATACCAAAGCAATCTGGATAATTTCAAGAATTCACGATTGTACTAAAAAAAAGAAATAGATTGCTTATAATTTATTTCCCTGGATCCTAAAGTAAGTCTACACTCTAAACCATAGAACACTCATATTCAAAGTTTCTGATTCCTCATATCTTTCATAGATCTTTTCCCAACTCATCAACACTTGGAATTTTAGGATTATATTATCTTGACCGCTCATAGACTGCTTATAATTTCTAATAGAATGGGTATCTCTGTAACAATAAAAAAATTAAGATCTGTAAATATAAAAATAATAATAATTTAACTATTTTAATGCCAACAAAAATGGTTAAGGAGAGAGGGCACGTAATAGGGTTATTTATTTAAATAACCCCAATAAAACAAATAATTACAAAAATAACCCGAATTCTGAAAACATTCAGTTGGCGTGACCATATAAAATATTGGTCACGCCAACTCAGTTGGCGTGACCACCGTTGAATAGTAGTCACGCCAACTGAGTTGGCGTGACCTTTGTTTTATAGAGTCACGCCAACTCAGTTGGCGTGACATTATTTTAATAGTGCCGCCAACTCAGTTGGCGGCACTAAATGGCTATAAATAAAGCCGTCCGCCTCTTAGTTTTCTCACCAATTCACAACTTCTCTTTTAATATTTTTAACTTCTCTTTTAATATTTTTATTATATGATAAAATTCTGATTATGCTCTGTAGTTGCAGCTTTAGCTGATCTTCTACATCAGAAAAGATTTTATTAGCTACTAGTAATAGTTTTCTGTAGTTATCAAAATATGTCTATTCAAGTTTTATTTTATTGGGGGGGGTAATATTATACAAGATTCTGAGTTCGTCCGATATGATCGTGGTCCATCAAGAGGTACAACTATACGGCGTACAATTAATTTTCTACAATTATTAGATAAAATATATGATATCACTGGGTTCGATCGCAACCAGTTTCTTTTGAAATTATATGCTAGGCATATGTTCAAAGATTTTTCAGGGTTACGTCAGACTGTTTTACCCATAGATGATGATTACAATTTAGCATGGCTACTTGATTCAGAACAGGGTCATAGTTGCTTGGAATTTTATATACAAGCAGAACCAAGGAATTATGATTATGTTCCAGAAATGCCAATGAGTGGCAGTTTTTCAGAAGGATTGACGACATCTGTTATTCAAGAGACGTCTGTTGCTCGACATCAAGCTGAGGGTTCATATAGTGGTGGAGACCGAGATGATCATCCAGTAGATGTTGATAATGTTGCCGCTGAGCCACGAGCAGACAGTTTTGCTGATTTTGGTGATCAAATTAATTCTGAACCAGAGGGGATTCCATCTGATGATGAGACTGATGCTGATGATGATGAAGTTGATATTGCTGTGATGGCAGAAGCAGTTGAAAACCAAGAGGAGGGGGCACCAACCATGACAAATGATCATAATCTTTATCCAACAATCCCATTCTTTTCCATGACACATCCAGAAGTTTTTGGAGATTCGATTGACAATCCAACAGGCCGTTGGGGGAGTTTTTATGATTACTCCAAAGGTGAAATCCATCGCAACATGGTCTTCAAAGATAGATTTCATCTGCAGGCAGCTGTGAAGGATTATTCAGTACGTGTTGCAAAACGTGAGTACCATGTTGTTAAGAGTACAAAAACATTGTGGAAAGTAATATGCAAACACGGTACAGAGGATATACCTTGCAGATGGTACCTGCGTGCATGTTTGGATAAAAAAGTTGGGTTATTCAAAATAACCAAATATGGTGGTCCTCACACTTGTCTGCTGAGTGAGCTGTCGCTTGATCATTCTAACTTGGATAAGAATATGATTGCTAGCTTGTTATTGGGAATCGTTCGTCGTGATCCAGCTTATGAAATCAAGTATGTGATTCAAACGGTGAAAGATAAGTATGGCTTTGAAATATCATGTGCAAAAGGCTGGCATAGTTTGAAACGTGCAATACGGAACGTGTATGGAACCTGGGAGAGCTCGGTCAACAAATTACCTTTCTATATGGGAGCTTTGAAAAAATGGAACCCAGGCACAGTCGTGGAGTGGGATCATCTTGATAATGCAAGACCGAGAGAAAAAACTTTGAGTTATGTTTTCTGGGCCTTCCAACCGTGCATAGATGGTTTCCGCCACTGTCGTCAAGTTATTACAGTGGATGGCACACATCTGTATGTAAAATATCAGCATAAGATGTTGATTGCTGTCTCCATGGACGCGAATAATCAAGTGTTACCGCTGGCATTTTCAATTGTCGATGAAGAGAACTTTTTGTCATGGAAATGGTTCTTGGAGATGGTTAGCAAACACATTATTGGAGAATCTGGCGGCGTGTGTTTGATTTCTGATCGACATCCGGGCCTTATTGCAGCAGCCGACTGTATCCCCGACTTTAAACCCCCCCGTGGAGTGCATCGATTTTGTTTGAGACATCTTTGCTCAAACTTTAATAGTCGTTTCAAAAACGTGCACTTAAAAGACTTGTGTTGGAAAGCTGGATCAGAAAATCAACTGATAAAATTTGAGCGTACGATGGAAGAGATCAAAACCATTGAACCAAGGGCTTTTGATTACCTGAATCGGATTGATAAGTCTCAGTGGACACTTGCTCATGATGAAGGATGGCGTTGTGGTATCCTAACAACAAATATGTTGGAGTGCATAAATGGAGTCATGAAAGGTGCACGTCGCCTTCCAATCACTGCCATTGTACAGTTAACATTCGATCGTTGTGTGCATTATTTTTTGGAGCGAGTGAAAAAAGCTGATAGAATGATCGAAAATAATCAAGAATGGCCGGATTATGCTTTTGAAAAATATGCTCGGGCTGATCTTCACTCCATTCATCATGAAGTTCAGATGTTTGATCGAAGGCATCTAACAGCCTCAGTTATCACAAGGATGCAAGTTGGACGTGGGGGTAATACTCATGTTGTGAAGCTCAAATCAAGGGAATGTTCTTGTGGGAAGTGGAAAGAATTTGGGATTCCTTGCTCACATGTGATACAAGTATGTCGAGCTTATGGCATAAACGCATAACGAATTGTCATCAAAACAGTGTCAACGTAATATCATTTTAAGGATAAAGAGTTGTACTCTTATCTCGACATACTAGCCATTTTATCATTGCCTTCTTGTCCAAAAATACATATACACAGAATTTACCCACAATCTTAAAACGATATCTGATACAAAATTACATCTATAATATAAGTGCAACAACGACTACCGTTCATCATGGTGAAAGACCCAAAAAATTCAAATGGTCCGGCTTCAAATGCAACAAAAAATGTTATTTTACTTGACAACCTTGAATGTCAAGGTTTTTGACTGAGAATGCTTCTACTGTCGAAGATGGAGAAATCGACATTCGATTAAAAGAACACAAAACCTCTAAAATTAATTCATATTGATATTTGTGATTTAAAGTTTGTGCAAACTATATGTGGGAAAAGTAACTCGTTACTTTATCATGATTGCACAAGATATTGTTTTGGCTATTTGCTACGAAACGAAGTCGAGTCCGTAGAAGTGTTCAAACACTACAAGAATGAGGTTGCAGAACAAATGCAAATGAGTTTTGCAATAAAGAATTGTGAGTCGATATTAGTACAACACACCAAAATTATTTGATTCTATTTGAGCTTTCTAAGCATTTCACGCTTAAGATTTGAATTTGCAAGAATTAACTCTTACATTCTAGTTTTAATATTTGTATGCTTAAAATGCAAATGAAAAATCAAATGTCACAATTGTTTGATTGGTGTTTGGATTTCTAAGTATTTACGCTTAAAGCTCGATTTTGCAAGACAATAAATCTTGAATTCAAGTTTCCTATGTATTGTACGCTTAATACGAAAATTGTGATTCAAATTCGAGAATTCACTCAGTTTCGAATTTTTTAAGCAAATGCGTTTAAATAAAAATTTGCAAGATATAAAATATTGAATTTTAATTTCTAAGTTTATAACGCTTAAAATTTTCAAACTTGAAAGTTTGAATACCAAAGCAATCTGGATAACTTCAAGAATTCACGATTGTACTAAAAAAAAAAGAAATAGATTGCTTATAATTTCTTTCCCTGGATCCTAAAGTCAGTCTACACTCTAAACCATAGAACACTCATATTCAAAGTTTCTGATTCCTCACATCTTTCATAGATCTTTTCCCAACTCATCAACACTTGGAATTTAGGATTATATTATCTTGACCGCTCATAGACTGCTTATAATTTCTAATAGAATGGGTATCTCTGTAACAATAAAAAAATTAAGATCTGTAAATATAAAAATAATAATAATTTAACTATTTTAATGCCAACAAAAATGGTTAAGGAGAGAGGGCACGTAATACACTAGCTAATTTCCACATCTAGTATTAAGTGTGGGAGTTTGAATGGCAAAAGAGAAGTTTATTTGATTCGAAATCAAAATTAAGTAGATGCATTTAAACTCGACCACGGTTCAATTGAAACTATAAATCAAAATCAGAATTGTTTCTCAAAAGTCATAAATGAAACCATTACATTGTTCCGATTTCTCATTTTTAGGAATCGGAATAGTGTGAAACATTTAAGGTCTCGTTATATAAATATAACTTAATCTATGTAATAAAACCTTTTAATTTATATAAATTAAAATTTTATTTTATTTATATTTAGAAAAATAAATAAATATAAAATTTTGTAATATAATTATCACATAATTAACTTTAATTAGTTTGATTACTTCTCGAATTGTATCGTTATTTTTTTCCTTGACAATTAAAACGTAACTGAATAAATTTTAATTTAAACCGATTCAAAGCGTAACGAAAACATCATAAATGAGAACCAAAACCATTAGGAACATGAATCAAAATTGTATTAAAGTTCAGTTCCGATTCCAACTTTTATTGGAACTGAAATCACAGATTTTAGAATAGGAATTATGGATTTTGGGGTTTTTTAACAATTTAACCACAATTTTTATTAAAGTTATAAAAATAACCGAAATTTTTTTTTTTTATAAAAGTAACCCAAGTCGCCATCTCAGATGGCGACAATTACGAAATTCTTTTATTGTCGCCATCTGAGATGGCGACATAATAAACTTTTTTTTATGATGTCGCCATCTAAGATGGCGACATTATAAAAGTTTTTTTCTTATTGATGTCGCCATCTGGAATGGCGACATCAATAAAAACTTTTTTTTTTTATTGATGTCGCCATCTTAGATGGCGACATCAATACCATTATAAAATATTTTTTTACGTGTTGTCGGCAGAAAACGACGTAAAAATATAAAAAATTATAACATTGTCGCCATCTCAGATGGCGACAATAAAAAAAATTCATTTTTTATTTTATGTCGCCATTTGAGATGGTGACATTAATCAATTTTTTCATCTATTTATTCGAACGAAATCAGCTCATTTCATATAACTCATTTCATATATTCAGCTCATTTCATATAACTCATTTCATATCCTCCAGTTATTTGCTCCGATCAGCATATTTTAGGTACGATGTTATATAAAAATCATATTTAACAGCATTATATATCATGTATTAATTTATGAATTTTATCTTTATTTTTTAAGGTATGTCAATTAAAGTTTTGTTGTATTGGGGAGGCCAACTATTACAAGATTCAGAATCTGTTAGATATGATCGTGGTCCGTCAAAAGGCATGACAATATCTCGCAATATTAATTATTTACAGTTATTGAGCGATGTATATGATATTACTGGCATCGATCGTCACCAGTTCATTCTGAAAATATCTTGTAAATATATATTCAGTGATTTTTCGGGGATGAAACAAACAATTTTTCCCGTCGTAGCATGGCTATTGGATATTGAACAAAATCATACTTTTTTGGAGATGTATATACAAACAGAACCCTGTGCTTATAATTTTATTACAGAAATGCCAACAACTGGTAGTGGTCCATCTGTAGTAGTTACAGAAAGACCAACTACCTCTATGATTCAAGATGATGCTCCGATAGTTGCTGACAATGTTGTTCCCGAGCCACTAGCAGACAGTTTTGTGGATTTTGGAGATGATATTCGGTCTGAACCGGAGGGGATTCCATCTGAGGATGAGTCTGCTGACGATGAGGTTGATATTGCAGAGGTGCCAGTTACTGTAGCAGACACAACCACATCAAATGAACTTGAGCTTTATCAAACAATTCCATTTTTCTCCACGACACATGCAGACGTATTTGGTGATTCGATCGACCTTCCAACTGGTAAGTGGGGGAGTTATTACGATTATTCGAAAGGAGATATCCATCTGAATATGGTATTTAAAGATAAAGGTCATATTCAGGCAGCTGTGAAGGATTACTCCGTACGGATTGTAAAACGTGAGTATCTTGTTGTCAAAAGTACAAAAACTTTATGGAAAGTGGTGTGCAAACATAGTACACCAGATATGCCTTGCAGATGGTTTCTACGCGCCTCATTGGGGAAAAAAAATGGAATGTTCAAAATAACAAAATATGGGGGTTCTCACACTTGTCTTTTGAGTGATTTATCGATCGATCATGCAAATCTGGACAAAAATATGATTGCTAGTTTGCTAGTGGGAATCGTTCGACGTGATCCATCCTATGAGGTAAAGTATATTATTCAAACTGTTAAAGATAAGTATGGTTTTGAGATCTCATATGCAAAAGGCTGGTATAGTTTGAGACGTGCTGTTGAAAATGTTTATGGAACATGGGAGAGCTCTGTAAGAAAATTGCCTTATTACATGGGAGCTTTGCAAAAATGGAACTCAGGCACAGTCGTCGAATGGGACCACCTACCGAATGCTAGACCAACAGAGATGACTTTGAATTACGTGTTTCGGGCATTCCAACCATGTGCAGATGGATTCCGACACTGTCGAAAAGTTATAAGTGTAGATGGAACACATCTGTATACAAAATATCAACATAAGATGTTGATTGTCGTTGCCATGGATGCTAACAATCAAGTCTTACCTTTGGCCTTTGCAATCGTTGACGTGGAAAGTTTTTTGTCGTGGAAATGGTTTTTGGAGTTGATTAGCAAGCACATTGTTAAAGGATCTGATGGTGTGTGCTTGATATCTGATAGGCATCCGGGCCTTATTGCAGCCGCTGAATGTGTTGCCGACTTCAATTCCTCGCATGGAGTGCATCGATTTTGTTTGAGACATGTGTGCTCGAACTTTAATAGTCGGTTCAAAAATGTTCATTTGAAAGACTTATGCTGGAAATCTGGTTCAGAAAATCAGCTCAGAAAGTTCGATTCTACAATGGAAGAAATAAAAAGTATTGAACCAAGAGCATTTGATTATTTGAATCGGATTGACAAGTCAAAATGGACTCTTGCACATGATGGTGGATGGCGGTGTGGTATTCTTACGACAAATATGTCCGAGTGCATTAACGGAGTTATGAAGGGTGCTCGTCGCCTTCCAATCACCGCTATTGTGCAATTAACTTTTGATCGTTGTGTGCTCTATTTTCTTGAACGACTTAAGAAAGCGGAACGAATGATCCAGAATAATCAAGATTGGCCGGATTATGTATTTGAAAAATATGCTCGTGCTGATCATAATTCCATTCACCATGATGTTCGGATGTTCGATCGAAGACAATTAACCGCTTCTGTAATCACTAGAGAGCAAGCAGGATGTGGCGGCAATACACACGTGGTCAACCTCAAAGCAAGGGAATGCTCTTGCGGAAAATGGAAACATTTTGGCATACCATGTTCACATGCGATACAAGTGTGTCGACATTATGGTTTAAATGCGAAAAAATTAGTCATCCAGTATTATAATATGTCTGAGTACTGGAACACATATCAAGGGCAATTCAATCCACTGTGGGCAGAGCAGTATTGGGACACCCCGTGCTTCGAGTTATTCCACAACTCCACTCTGCGCACGTCCAAACGGGTAGGTCGTGATCGCACTACACGTATCCAAAATGAGATGGATTGGCCAGAAGCCCGAGCAAGACGACAAATGGCTTCAAGTTCTAGAAATCAATAAATTTTTGGCGTGTAATTGATTGTATGTTTATTGTGTAAATAAATTTACGTTATTCTGAAATATTGTACGTTACGAAATTTTTTATTTGTATGCTCACAAAACAAACATTTTTTTCAAACTTAATTTTATAACTACAAGAATCGGTAACAATTTACAACATAATTATGACTTCAACGACGACGACGAGTAGCAAGTTTTCCTCCAGTACCACAAGGAGGAGGATTTGTCTGTCTTCTAACTCTTCGTGGCTCAACGACTTCCTCGCCTCTTTGCCTTGCCGCAGGTGTGTTGGCAGGCTGCTGAAATGGAGTCAATTGAGGGAATAGAACTGGAGAGACATCGAAAGGTGAAGTCATAGAAGAGTATGTTGCAAACCCAATATCTACATTTGTATCCACGCTGCTAGACTGGGCTTCGGTGGGCATAGAGGGATATGGCGTGAAGGGAGATATATCATCTGATGGTGCAGGCACAGGAATATAATAGTCTGTATACATATCTGGCTCTG
Organism: Haberlea rhodopensis; assembly: GCA_907163345.1. Classification (NCBI taxonomy): domain Eukaryota; kingdom Viridiplantae; phylum Streptophyta; class Magnoliopsida; order Lamiales; family Gesneriaceae; genus Haberlea; species Haberlea rhodopensis. Next base: position 1,127,652 of record CAJQUN010000072.1, read on the forward strand.
TCCTCGTGCAACAAATTAACAACACGTGTATCTAGTGGACACAAATCCCAAAAATAACTATGTGGGTTTCTCCCACGCAGTATGCTATCCATATCACCTGCCCACACATCCTCGGATCGATGTGAAGACTGCAATGACAAACGATGTGTGTCGATCGGGCCTGGTTGCCTCATTTGATCCATCCTGAAATATAACACAAAAAATTAAAAACATTAATCTCAACATTACAAACAATATCCGCCGACTACTTACGATCGTCACACAACGACCATCAACAACCGCCACCCCCGCCGGCCGCCACAGCCGCCGGGCCGCCACCGCGCCGGCCGCCACCGCCGGGCAGATTCATTTTTTCACCCCGCCCACCGGAACCAACATTTCAACATCAATATCGTCAAAATATTAACCAACAACACATATACTCCCAATTTACATACAAAATCATATTTAATCTAAAATTAAACAATAACAAAAATCAAACAAAAGATTCTAAATAAAATATCATGATTTATCTAAAATCAAAGCATAACAAAAATAAAAAACATACCTTAAATAAGTTAGATGAGAAATTGATTTTTACACTGTGGTTACGAGAAGATGTTACGAGAAGAACAAAGAAAAAATGGAAAGTGAGCGTGGAAAGCTTGAAGAGAAAACAGAAGCGGCGGCCGATGTATAAAATGAAGAGTAGGGTTTCTTATTTTGTGTTGATGTCGCCATCTTAGATGGCGACATCAATATAAAAAAAAAAATTTATTGATGTCGCCATCTCAGATGGCGACATCAATATAAAAAAAAAAATTTATTGATGTCGCCATCTCAGATGGCGACATCAATAAAAAAAAATTATTGATGTCGCCATCTGAGATGGCGACATAAGTTTAAAAAAAAAAAAAATTCTTTGATGTCGCAATCTGAGAAGGCGACATTTTAAAAAAAATATTTATGATATTGTTGTCGCCATCTGAGATGGCGACATTTATAAATTTTTATTATTGTCGATGGCGACTTAGGTTATTTTTATAAAAAAAAAAACAATTCCGATTATTTTAATAACTATAATAAAAATAAAGGTTAAATTATTAAAAAACCCATGGATTTTGGAATGGTGGCAAGGGCTAGACCGATTCCAACTTTTATTGTAAGTCAAGTCTTCGGTGGTAGAGTCAAGTCTTCGGTGGGCACCAATTCTTGTATAATAGTCCAATGACAACTTCGTACGTCAAGTCTCACCTACCCACCAAATTACACAGCACGTCATTTGAAATTATTCACATCATTTTACCTAGTGGCTAGGTAACATGATTTGAATAATTTACACAAATATTATGGTTTATCAATTCATGATACCTAAAATATCGATCGTTTGTATAGAGAATATATAAGGATTTAAACAACATTAAAATATTTTAACCTTTGAGATCTCATATTTCAAATTTTATCTTAGTTTCGCTTCTATTTTTAATATGATAAATAGATGGATTTGTATAGGCCACTAAGGATGACTCAACAAAAACAACAACAATAACAACAAAGCCTTTAATCCCAATTAATTGATGTAGGCTACATGAACAATGTAGAGAATCAAGTTGGGTCGGACACATGCGTCAATCTTCTCCAAACACTTGTATCGGTCACAATATCTTTCATAATCCCCTTGCACTCCAAGTCTTTGCGTATAAAATGAAAAATTCTGAACTGGCCCTAGGGTATTGCCCAAGACAAGATCCAACTACTTCAAATCATTTGGGACCATTGATGCCCATCACTCAAGTATCGAATTTCCCGACTAAAGATATATGACACATGTAGATATCACTAACGGAGGATGAATGATTAAAATTTTTGCTTTTCATTTGACGAGAGAGATTTGATACATAATTTTTTTTTCAATTTTTAATCTTATTTTAAATTTTATTATATGATTTAAGTTTTAATTTATAAAAAATACATGTCATGGAAATATATTAAGATAAGCAATTATTTTATAAGAGTTATATACTATATATTAAAGTTTAAACTAATCCCTGAAAAATACGAAGATCTTTGGTTACATATTTAAAAAAATACTAAAGATATATTCAAGATTGTTAAATTAAAAAAAGGCACCGCATTCATCTATATATATATATAGTATATGCTCAGGTAACTCACATCACATGCATTTATGTTGTTTCGTCTCATATCGAGTCCCAGAAATCAATACAAAATGATCAGAAAAGTGGCCCCAATATTTCTAATATTATTGAAAGCAGTCTTACTTAATCTGTGTATTTGCCGGGCTGCGTCTCTCAACGATGAGTCTACTCTTCTAGCCATAAAAACTCATTTTACCTCCGACTCCAACACCATATTGGCTAAGAACTGGACACAAGGGACATCCTTTTGTACTTGGATTGGCGTCTTTTGCGGTCGGAAGCACCTTAGAGTTAAGGCTTTGAATCTTTTCAACATGGGTTTACAAGGAACAATTCCAACAGAAATCAGCAATTTGTCTTTTCTAGAATACTTGAACATCAGCAACAACAGCTTCAATGGCCAGATCTCAGATGAAATTGGAAATCTGAGACGACTTCGTTTTTTGGAAATTAATTACAATCAGCTCAATGGTTTCATCCCGTTAAGTTTGGGATTGTTATCCAATCTTGAATATTTACTTTTGCGAGGAAATTCTCTCTCTGGTACCGTACCGTGGGACAGATTCAACTTTTCTAAGCTGAGAGGAATTGATTTGAGAGAGAACCGTTTGTCTGGAACACTCCCCGTGGACATTTGCCATCGTTTATCAAATCTAGAAATTTTACTAGTCAGTGAAAATGAAATAGATGGGGATATTCCAAAATCTTTAAGTAAATGTGCAAATTTAAAGGCACTGGACTTGGCATTCAATAGGTTCAGTGGGAGCATTCCGATGGAAATAGGAAACCTGTCACAGCTCCAGTTTTTCTCTGTTGCACGAACTAAACTGACAGGTACACATGTGGTTCAAAATTATCAACATGACTTCTTGAAAATAAATAAAAATTAATTTATCAACATGACTCAAGAATTTGTTATTATAATATTCTTCTTTACAATCTAATTTTTATAATAATATTTTACGTTATTAATAAATAATATAAGCAAAAAATTAGAGTGGAAATAGAATTGGTCTTATTAATATTTAATTTTATAAAAGTTATTGATTTAAATTTTAAAATAATGCATGCCGTTTTATATGATTTTGTTTTCATCTGTACGACCTCTCATCGATGTTAATTTAATTTAATGGTAACTTAAAGACTTGCATGTGAAGTAAATAAGATAGCAAATTTCAGGAAAGTGATAAATTAAATTAGGAAAGATGTTCTCATTCATAAAAATCTTAATTATATTATATTATATTTATTTTATTTTATATATACAAGATTAATTATTCAAATCTGCTCTTCTATTTTATTTTATACTTAACCTCAAAAGACTATATTAACCTCTATGTCATAATATTCTTGCAAAGCTAAAATATATTAATTAATTACGTAATTATATTCAAAATTAAACAATTTAACAAAATCAAGCTAAAGTTTGACCATTTACTTGAAAAATAGCCCAAATAATTAAGTTTTAATCAAATGAATGAACAGGACCAGAATTTTTTACGTCAAGTGGATACATTATATATAAAAGTAGTTTTTTAAAGATTTTATTATTCATGAAATTATTTTTGAATGTACAAAAATATGAATCACTCTCAACAGAAAATAATGGCATGGTATTTTAGAGAAAAAGAAATATGTAGAGTTCTCTTTCAACTCGAACTCACGTAAATAGATCTCACGTAAATAGTTGATAATCATTATGCCAAATCTTATTATCATGTGTGTGTATATAGTTTATTTGCTTGCAATAAGTAGCATAAATAGAGTATTGGCTTCAAACTTTCCCAAATTGATGTTTTTTTATTAATTGGTTTCCTATAAGATAATATAATCAAGACAAACTAACTGAATAGGAATATGTTAAATTAATGAGTGTGCCTTATACATTGCTCAAGTTGTCGTGTAATTTGTTTTATGCACAGGTACTATTCCATCTTCATTGGGCAATTTGTCAAATTTAGAGAATTTATTTATAAGGGAGACCAATATTCAAGGGAAGATTCCCTCTGAACTGGGACGTTTATGGAGTTTAACAGAGTTAGATTTGGAAGAAAATAGACTCAGCGGTGACGTACCACTATCTATTTTCAATCTCTCCAAATTACAAACACTTGCGCTTGCAATGAATAAGCTTTTTCTTGGCGGTCTCCCTCCTTCGATAGATAAAGAGCTTCCAAATCTTGAAAATCTTTTTCTTGATGATAATCAATTCCATGGTAGGATTCCGAGTTCTATTTCAAATCTCTCCAGGCTCGGTGTTCTTGATCTATCCTTCAACTCTTTCAGTGGACTTATACCAATATCTATGGGGAATCTACGACAACTTGAAATATTTAATTTGGGAATGAATCATTTCACAAATGATTTATCCATACCCCAACAAGATTTTTTAACTTCACTCGCAAATTGCAAGAATCTCAAGACAATTCATTTTGGCTATAATCCCATAACCGGGATGCTTCCGAAATCTATTGGGTCCCGCAATCTTTCTGCATCTGTTGTTACATTTATTGCCTTTTCTTGCAAAATCAAAGGCAGAATCACGGAAGAAATCGGAAATCTTAGCAGCTTGATTGCATTAACCATTGGAGATAATGAGTTAACTGGAGGGATTCCGATGACTGTGCAACGATTAACAAAGTTGCAATTATTTGACGTGAGTCAAAATAAGCTGGAGGGTTCCATCCCACTTAGCTTTTGCAACCTGAAAAGCCTGTATCGGGCAACTTTTTCAGAGAATTCGATGTCTGGAAACCTACCAAGTTGTTTAGGGTCTCTACCATTGCTGAATATAATAAACGTTTCAGACAATGCCTTCAGTGCTAGCATTCCGACCACTTTTTGGTTGAATAAGGTGATCCAAAGAGTATCTTTATCTAACAATGTTTTTGATGGTTCCATATCCGAATTAATAAGCAATATGGAGAGCTTGACAGAGTTAACATTATTCGGAAATCAACTCTCCGGGAGAATTCCGACAAGTATCGGGAAGCTTAAAAGTCTAAGCTATGTATCATTATCAAATAACAGGTTCGATGGCGTAATACCTGATTCTTTTGCAGACTTGAAGGACTTGAAATACTTGGACCTATCCTTCAACAATCTCTTTGGTTCAATTCCCCAATTGTTGGAAACACTTCCAAATCTTAATTACTTCAATGTTTCTTTCAATGAACTTAGTGGTGAGATTCCAAATGGAGGGAATTTTGTTAACTTCACGGCTGATTCTTTCAAAGGTAATGCAGATTTGTGTGGGGCTTCTCGATTCAAGGTCAACGCATGCAAAAAAAGTAATGTTATGCAAACACCTTCAAGTAACAAAAAGCTTTTAAGATACATACTACCACCAATATTTTCAATTGTTGTTGTTGCCACAATTGTAATATTGTTTCTAAAATGTTGCGGTAAAAAGGCCATATTGTTCTCAACTCTGTCCAATAAGCCTGGCCTTGTACTCGAGAGAATTTCATATTATGAAATTGTGCGAGCCACTAACAACTTCGACGAAGGAAATTTGATTGGAAGTGGAAGCTACGGCTTGGTGTATAAAGGGGTGTTTTCTGATGAGAAAATATATGCTGTTAAGGTCTTCAATTCAGACATGCAGCAAGCACTCAAGAGCTTTGACACAGAGTGCCAAATAATGCGTAAGATTCGTCATAAAAATCTAGTCAAGGTCATAACTAGTTGCTCCAACCTCGATTTTAAGGCTTTGGTGCTGACATATATTACCAACGGAAACCTCGACAAATGGCTATATTCATCTGATTTGTTCTTAACTTTTGTTCAAAGATTAGGAGTCATGATAGACGTTGCTTCTGCAATAGAGTATCTGCATCTTTGGTATTCATCACCAATCGTCCATTGCGATCTGAAGCCGAGTAATATCCTCATGGATGAAGATATGATTGCATATGTAGGTGACTTCGGCATAGCTAAACTCCTCACAGAAGATCAGAGAATGGAGCAAACGAAAACTTTGGGAACTATTGGGTACATGGCACCAGGTAATTCACATTTAAGTATCATGCTACTAAAATTTAGGTATATATTTCTTTCATGCTTGGCTATGGTTTTCAATGATGATGTATTCGTATTTGTTAGAGTATGGATCGACGGGCCTAGTTTCGACCATGGCAGATGTTTATAGCTATGGAATTTTGTTGATGGAAACATTTACAAGAAAGAAGCCAACAAATGAGATGTTTTTAGGTGAGTTAACATTGACAAAATGGGTGTCTGAATCATTTCCCGATCATATAATGCAGATAGTCGACGATCCTTTATTTAATTCAAATGGAGGAATTAGTAGAACCAAATACGAAAAGTGCTTGACATCGGTTTTAGGGGTCTCCCTAGAATGTGCAACAGAGATCCCTGAAGTGAGGCTTAAAATGAATGAAGTTGTATCGAAGCTCCAAAAGATCAAAACTGAATTGCTTCACTAGATAAATGAGGCAACTTTAATTAAATATTATAAAAAAGAAAAAAATCCAAAAAATAACGTTAATTGAAAAAGTATATTGTAATTTGTAATCTCGGTATGCGAATTTAACTATTTTAAAGTTGCGATCTCGATATGCGAATTTAACTATTTTAAAGTTGCGATCTCGATATGCGAATTTAACTATTTTAAAGTTGCGATCTCGGTATGCAAATTTAACGAAATTAACTATTTTAATTGTTTAAAAAATAATTTTTTTATAAAGTTGCAATTCAATATACATTTTTTAAATGTATCAATATTTGTATTTAATATATTAAGGACCGAACCGGGTCCTGAAAATATTAGGGATTAAAAAATTAATTTTTTTATTAAAGTTGCAATTCAAGATACAATTTTATTAGAATGTATCAAAACTATTTGTATTTTAAACATTAGGGACTGAACCGGGTACTGAAAATATTATGGATAAAAAATAAATTTTTTATAAACTTGCAATTCAATATATATTTTTTAATTAGAATGCATAAAATATATTTATATTTAAAAATTATGGACTGAACCGGGTCTGTCTTGAAAATATTAGGGATTAAAAAAAGTAATTTTTTTATAAAGTTGCAATTCAATATACAATTTTTAAATAGAATCTATCAAATATATTTGTATTTAATACTTTAGGGATTGAACCGGGTCCTAAAAATATTAGGGATTAAAAAAAAATTTATAAAGTTGCAATTCAATATACAATTTTTAATTAGAATGCATCCAATATATTTGTATTTAAAACATTAGGAACTGAACCGGGTAACATCGCAAATTTAGGGTCCATTTGACGTATTATCCCCATTTTTATTTAGAATGTATCAAATATATTTGTATATGTACAATATGGTATTTGATAATTTTTTATCAAGAAAATAAGAATCATAAAACCTTATTATTTGCAATCCTAGACCGTGAATATGAAACAATATAATTCGTAATCCCATGACGTGCTTGAGCTAATTAAAAATTGTATATTGAATTGCACCTTTATAATTTTTTTTTAATCCATAATATTTTTAGAATTGGCTCAGTCACTAATGTTTTAAATACAAATATAGTTGATATATTCTAATTAAAATTTTTATATTGAATTGCAACTTCATAAAAAAAATATTATTTTTAATCCATAATATTTTCAGGACCCGGTTCAGTCCCTAATGTTTTAAATACAAATATATTTGATACATTCTAATTAAAAATTGTATATTGAATTGCAACTTTATAACAAAATTACTTTTTTTAATCCCTAATATTTTCAGAACCCTATTCAGTCCCTAACATTTTAAATACAAATATATTTGATACATTCTAATTAAAAATGTATATTGAATTGCAATTTTATAAAAAAAATATTTTTTAACAAAATTTAAAATAGTTAATTTCGTTAAATTCGGATACCGAGATCGTAACTCTAAAACAGTTAAATTTGCATACCGAGATCACAACTTTGAAATACTTAAATTCGCATACCGAGATCACAAATTACAATATAATGTTAAACATTTTCAGTAACGTTATTTCTTGAATTTTTTCCTTTTTTATAATATTAAATTAAATTAGCCGATAAATGAAGAAGTAATAGTGATGATGATTTTGTTGTACATCTGATAATACGTAGCGATGAACAATGTGTTTATTATATATATATATATATATATATATATATATATATATATATATATATATATGTGTGCGCGCGCGAGAGTGCGTCTCTGGTGGTTTGGGTTGGTGAAGAAGCTTTTATAGTATTTATAAATGCTTAAATTAAGATATATGTGCATACATTTTTTTTAAGCATTGAGGATTGGATTTTTTTTCACGGGTTTAGAACTCACGACATTTTCTCAAATTAGGAGATGTGATATCATTAGATCAAAGTGATCTTGATATATGTGTATATAGTTGCACAAAACTTACATTTCCCCTCTCTCGACCGGACTGCTCCATTTATCTAACAAATCACACAATCTATTCTTGAATTATCCATTTTTCTCTCAATGCAATATTATTCATAACTTTCTCCCTATTATTCCTTTTATTATTTTAACTTAATAAAATACTATACATATAAATTTGGATTTTATAATAATTATTTTTTTAAGATGTGATAATTATATAGATGCAATATATGTGTCATTGCTATTCTAATGAAATGAATGCGAACAACGATATTTAGTGGGTGTTTACAAATACTTTTGCAAACTGCTTATCAATTTTTAAAGACAAAAAACAGATTTTTAGAGCAAATAATTAATTAAATATTAATTAATATTTCATTGTTGTCCCTATATCTCCTCCGCGACATGGAACTACACTTTATGTTGTAAATTGCGCTATATTTCAATATAATGGTTAGTTGCAACATATCTTTTTTTCTAGATGTACAGTGATTAATCAATTAATAAGACTCCGATTTTAGTCGGATGGTTTAAGTCTCACATTCTGGATTGACTCGGTTCAATTTTAATTACTCGTCCACAAATTGTTTAAAATGTTCCCTTCCCCATAAAAAATAGTGGCTCATTTATATTGCATGCAAATACATAAATAAAATGTGTGGTAAATATTTATTTAATATTGGAAAAAAATAATATCCAATATAATTCAAAGTTATAAAAGCTTACCCTACCTTTTAATTTCATCTTTTATTAGATTTCAACAACGCCTCTTCTATCTCTTGCTCCACATCTCTTACCTGCCAGCAGTTCACATTAATTGCTTGCTCAATTGTTTGTTTCTAACTTAATTTCTAAATTTTATATATATATATATATATATATATATATATATATATATATATATATATATATATATATATATATATATATATAATTGGCGTTAGGTAAAGGTCGCCTCAATATAATAATTGTTTGGTAACAATTTTAAAATTGATGGTGACTCGATAATGATAAATTTTAAGATAAATTTTAAAAATGGTTCAGCAGAATAAGAACTTTTCATTACTAATCTCCAACGTTTCAGATTAGTAAATATAGTCACATATCAATTGTTTTTAATAAAAACAATCTCATAACTGTCTTTTTACAAATTTAGTACATCAAAAATTGTTTTTTTTTTATTTATCAAAAATGGTCCTAAACCTCGATTTAATAATGAGAACGCTTTTGATAAAATACTTTGTCTGGTCTAAAATTCCTCACAATATATATAGCATATTAGAACATCTGAGTAGCTTCATCCATGTTTTTTGAAGATTTTAGAAACCAGTTACTGACCAAAACTGAAGACTGCTCCTCACCTAATTAAACAATGATAAGTTGCTCTATTTTTGTTGGTTTATAATTTAGGTTTCACACCCTTATATTTCTTTTCTACCATTTTTTTTCTCTCTCTCTCAAGTGGTATATGCAAAACCTTCTTTATTCATGGAAATGTTCATCAGAGGAAAAGGCAAACCCACAAAGATGAGTTGGATGTATGACTTTATCAAATTTCAAAAGCTAGTTTTTTGTTCCGTCAAAAGTAAGACAAACGAAAGCCTCGAGGCATAGTCTGTCTGATAAAAGCTTATCATAAACTCGAGTTTGAGTCGCGCTTGACACAAAAATATTTAACCCTACCCATTAAAAAAATAAAGTATGACAAACCTTGAGAATAATGTCTTCAGCTTGTTTGGCTTCATTGACTGCCTTTTTAGCAAGATGATCGAATGATTCCAGAGTTTCCTTAAGCTTGCTATCTCCGGGCACCTTTTCCTCCACCTCCTCCACCATCTTCTCCGCTTCCTCTGCTATCTCTTCCACCACTTCTGTTACATGCTCCACCTTTTCTACAGCTTTGTCGATCTTCGCTGCAATTATATATACATATGTATGTTCAATACCACGAAATGTTAAAAGATAACTTACGATCTAATAAAACACAGCCTGCAATCACAAGAAAAAGTCATAAATAAATGCCAGGATTGATTGTTCTTGAGTCTTGACTAATACTGACCTTTAAGGCCTAAAAAGAGCAACCCTCTGTGGCCAACTACAGGTAGAATCAAAATTAGTAGTATGCCTATCAACCATTTTTTCCTGCATTAAAAAAAAATATACTCTGCCAATGATCCTTGTTTCCACTAAAATAAGATCATATGATTGTCTGTGAACTGAAATATTAGTTTTAACTACCATGGTGAGGTAGAAGGATCTGGAGATGATGATGCCCTGTGCTGAAAGTTGCTTGAAATAGTCGTGGCCCTGTATATTTGCAAAAAAAAAAAAAAATCAATCTAAGTTAATTAAGTAAACAAAAACCAAGAAACTCACTATATAGATGAAGTTTAAGGGAAGGTATAACGTACGTAGAAATCCCATATTTGGCGTTGAATTTTAAGAACCGTTGAGCCTGATCGATCTTATATTGTGGTCGATTGATCTTTGAGAGGCTATACGGCTGAAAACATGGAAGATGGAACTTGCAGCAATCTTTAACATTGAAGTTGGTATAGCGGCTTGAGATTTTGGTGTTCATAACTTAGCTTCAATTTTTTGTAAAAAGGTCGCCTACTGAAATAAAGGGCTTATACTTTATGAATGGAATGTATAATAGTATAATGAATTGTGGACGTTATAGTGAGGAAGGACCATTAACAATTGTATTTTACTTTTACTTTTTAAACACATGTTGGAGTCTGAAATTTAAAAAAAAGTGACTGATCGATACAATTGGTTTTACGAAGTAGATCCATCGTTTATCGAGAACATTCCCAATAAAGGTGGATGAAAATATTCCAAATAAAGAGATATATATCCTGGATTGTGAGGTCGTTAATTGAGTTTTTGTTTAAACTTTCTATTAGGAAGTTCTGGTTGATTATGGAGAACAATTGACGACACATTGTCTGAGTTTATCAAAGGACACCTCTGACTTCACATGATCCCACGGTATATAGCTAATTCTCTCCTATCTCTTTCAACATTATAAGTGAAAATACTCAAACTTGAACTACTACTATCAGTACCGAATTGTGAAAGAGTAGTTTGGTTACCATCAGTTGGTTCTCTTTCATGTTTAGCCATGTGTCTTAATAAATGACCTGTACCACGAGAAGAAGCATATGCATAATCTTTTTTACATTTTTTACAAACTGCCCTTGATCCATTTCTCTCAACATTTTCTACATCGAATAGTTGCAATACATTGCTAGTTCTTTTTTGAAGTTCTTCTACTTGATGATTGAATATTTGGTGTGCTTTCTTCATTTTCTTGGAATTGATCGATTTCATCATCATAATTCACATTATAAGATGAATCGGCCATTATGTATATAGACTACAATTATCTAATGCAACAAATATAAAAGTTACCAAATATTTGCTAGGAGGAGTGCTGGCTTTGTTGCTTGTGCTTGTCTTGGCAAACGTAAGACGAACTTCTTTCTTCTTGTGAACAAATTGAGAGTATAGTGTCTCAAGTATATAGAGCTTAGAGATTAAGATGATAAAATGTTTCCTCAACACACACATATATATAACAACAAAAAAAAGTTTTTTTTTTTAAAAACCCGTTCAACGGCTCTTTTTATGATCGTTGGACATTGGCGATCGATCGTCAACCCCCTGTATTAGCTTACTGCCTCTAGGCGATCGATCGTCATTTATGTGGCGATCGATCGCCAAGCCCGTGCATAGCCTACTGCCTCTAAGCGATCGATCACCACATAATTGGCGATCGATCGCTGAAAAAAAAAGGTTAACAGTGTCGTGCCGTGTCGTGTCAACCCACGGGCTGGCATGGCTTGGCCCGGCACGGCCTATATTCTGGGCCGTGCTTGGCACGGCACGGCACTGTAGCAAAGCGTGTCGTGCCGTGCCACTCCGCGTCATGCCGTGCCCGTGCCGTCCGCTCCGTTTGACATCTCTACTTGTCACTGGTAATGGCACATTTAGTGCACTACTAAATTTGTATTTAACCCTATAAGTTTAAAAAATAAACATATAAATTAGTGCATCTTTAAAACATAAACTTATAATCCTTTATAATTTTAAAATATAAGTTTATATAATCTTGATTATTTAGTAACATATTAATTGAACCACCTACTTCTAACAGCATTTCGAGACCCCAGTCTCTTCAACAAATCGTCGTACATAGTTGACTCTCTATGCACAACTTTTGCTTCCTCCTCGGAAGAAGCCACCATTCATGGGCTCCTCGTAGAACTCCATTACATTCAAATTCAACAAAGCGAAACATATATAAATAATGCTATCCAACATAGCAACACACGGAAATAATCACATATAACTTCAATGAACATGCCTGATTCGACCTTGTACTCATAAGGGCTGCTCTTCTGTTTTGCAATTTTGCTCTCAACAAAAACTTCTGCTTTATTGGGGCCTCTTCAATCCTGGTTTAGCAATTGCTTTTAATCAAGGTTATTTTCTCCTCCAAATATCAGTGATACAAAAAACATAAGATATTCAACACCTTGCAATATAAGCACTAACCGCCTCTCTTTGCGTCGAGTTTGTCAAATATCAGTGATACAAAAAACATAATATTGTATACTAATATTAGAATGATAAAACATTACAATATTTAACATTTTTTATTATAGGTGGAACACTTTGTTTCGTCACACCCATATAGCAACACATTCGGTCAGAATTATACGACATTCTCTCGATCAAATGAGTAATGACGAGGTAAACTTAAATTATGTAATTGATTTTTGAAAATTTATGTCGATTTCAATATATTGATTGACCCTCAATGTGCAGTTTAACTGGATCGTGTATGACACAGAGGCCGCTGATGTTAACTCCATTATTACTACCTATAATAATGATATTTGGAGAAGCGTTTGCCCTCTTATCTGCTTCCAAATAGTGGAGATTCATCGTCCTAACCGGGTGATGCGACAATTCAATATATGTCAATCAATTCCATCACCTGCACTTGACGGTAATGAGCTACATGATGTCACCCGAACTGGTCATCGTAATATGGATTGGGCAAAATTTCACAAAATACATCTTCGGACGTGGCGTAGGAGGCTAAGAAATGTCTCCACTGGTGAACCATGTGGTAGGTCAAACTCAACAGACGATGACTACATGCAGTGGTACGAGAGAATCACTGTAAGGGTTATATCGCCTCGCGTACATGGGATTGGTTTCCACCCAGTTGTTGGATTTGCGCATGGCACATCATCTGGTGGTTTTTCTCCTGCTGGCCCATCTGGTGGTTTTTCTCCTGCTGGCCCATCTGGTGGTTTTGACACTGCTGGCCCGTCCGGTGGTTTTGATGCTTCCGGTGGTTTTGATGCTTCTGGTGGATTTGATGTTATTGGGGCATCCGGTGGATTTGCATCATATGCTGGCCCATCCGGTGGATTTACATCATATGCTGGCCGATCCGGTGGATTTACATCGTATGCTGGTCCTTCTGGTGGATTTCCATCGTATGCTGGTCCTTCTGGTGGATTTGATAGTGCTGCTGGTCCATCTACTGTTTTCGATAGTGCAGGGTATTATACTCCACAGCCCCCACAGGCTCACCCACAGGCTGAAAATTACACATCTGTAATGGGTTTCGAATACCAAAGAAATTTGGAGGAGGTGCAACCATCGAGAAACATTCCAACACCTATCCAATTTCCGAGTTATTCTGATGAAAATATATCTCAAGTAACTAGGATTGCAACACAGCAGAATGATCCTAGTAATACTGGTCCACGTAGAGGACAACGAAATCGTAGACAACGTCATTGTGGAACCGGTGGCCAACTGTAGTTATATGATTATGTATATTACTATATTTGTCACGTTTAATATCTGATTGTTGGCATCCAGAGTGACGGCGATCAACATTTTATGCTTATACTTGGTGTACAAATGAGTACCATCAACACTAATGATTTTGCGACAGTGTTGAAACCCATCTATGCATGGCTTGAAAGCCCAAAATACATAATTCAATGTATTCACCGCTCGATTGTTAGATCTTAAATGCCTCCAATCCACAATTGTTCCAGTATTATACTTTGACAACGCACCCATGTATTTTGGAAGTATACACACGGAGCTCTCCCATGTACCGTAAACATTTTCCACCGCACGTTGCAAACTTCTCCATGCCTTCGTATACGAGATATCATAGCCATATTTATCTTTTACATTCTCCCGTACATACTTAATCTCATACGAAGGATCACATCGTACAATCACCAACAATGTATTTGCCACCATATTACTGTCCAAGTTGTGGTGGTCTATACCAACATTACTCGAAATACATGTATGCGGACCACCATACTTCGTTAATTTCCAAAAACCCATTTATTTATACATATTTCGAATACTAATTTTTGTAAAGGTTCACCGGAAACATTTTATATATAATATGATTAATTTTTGTGGTAAAAATATAATATAAACAAACGAAAATTGTAATAACAGAGAAGAAGGTGGGATATAAACAAAAGAAAATTGTAAGAAAAGAGAAGAAGGTGGGAAGAGACGTATAAGTTGACTGTGAAAAGAGAAAACAGGAGATTGGAAGAGACGTGATGGGTATGCGACAATCAACCAAAACACGGGCATGGTGGGTGAAGAGACATAAAGGAATGGGTGAAGAGACATAAATGGGGTAGACGACAACCAACCAACCGATACACGACCAACCAATACACCGATGAGCAGCCGCTTCACCAGTGAGCGGCTACTCACTAAAGAGTAGCCGCCTCCCAAGGGGGCGGGGCGGCTACTCAACGTTGAGTAGCCGCCCTCTGAGAGGGCGGTTTAGAGTATTTTTGTGATCTTTTGTATTTCGATGTATTTTTGAAATATAAATTGTTTTACAAATTAGTTTTTTAAAAAAACCTGTATAGAGTGATAGTCCTTATATTCTGTAAATAAATAAATAAAATTTGGTCCTATTATGATAAAATATTTGCCCTATCATTTTATCATAATAGGGCTAAACTCGATCCTACCGATAATTTTATACTACTCTTATGACACAATCTTAAGAGTACATTTAAAAGATTATATACATTTCAATTTTAATCTACATAAAAAAAAATCATGGGCCTCATAAATGAAATGCAGATGATCCCCAGGAGCGATGGCAATGAACCATGGTTTTGATAAATATTTATAGTATTTTTCTAATGGTAGCATCGAATTTTTTTCGTTCAAACTCGTATTTTTTCGAGATGTTTTTCAGAATATGTTCTAGGAAATGTATTTGAGATATGTTGAATTAGTGTCCAGAAATAATATAATTTTAAGTTTAAATATCGCGTAAGCTTATTATAAAATTTAAAATATAATTTATTGGATAAATATATAATATAATAATAAAGTATCATAAGAGAGCCTTTTCGGAAAAAAATATCGTAATAGAGTTATTTAATATTAAGTTTAAAAAAATTATCGCATAGAAAATGTCAAAAAATATATAAAGTAATTATGTGGGAATAGATTTCATAACCTTTTGGTTCATGGAGAAAATAAATTGAAATATATGAATATCAATTGCATGTATATTTAAAATTATTGTAGAACTCAGATCAAACACTATATAAAATCAAGATAATAAAATAATCAATATCTTATTCGTCACATCAAATATAATAAAATAAATAAATATCCATTCATAATTTTAAAAATTAATTGCTAAGAACTTGCTCGAAAAACAATATTTAACCAAATATATATCTACCTTAAGCCATCTATAAATATTAATTAATATTTTAACTTGTCTCGCCATCACAACATGTGCTGATGTCTTACCACTAATAAACAATCGTTAAATATATTATATTAATATTTCATACATAAAATAAATATATTTGTATCTTAAAAACAAATTTTCAAGTTTTTTTATTAGTTACTTGTTATAGGACAAGAACACTTCGTCATCTAACTTGACTTTTGACAAACTAACAAGACCAGGAAACTTCCATGAAAACGAAATGACACCAATACAGACACAAACGCAAAATGAAAATAATAAAACTTCATCAATCCTGTAATCTTCACCCTTCCTGATCTTTATCACCTACTTTTTCAAGTTTTTCGCGATGGCCTTGGCCTTCACTCACAGGAAAATAGGTGATCGAGTTGGAAAAACTAAAACCGGTAAGAAATATAAATCCTGTGATGTGTGTTTTTTCTGTCCATATGATTGCACCGATTATTCACAACCTCCTCCTCCACCTTCAACTACCTCACACCATCAATTTTCAACTGTTTTTATATTCGTCATCGGTGTTTTTGGTGTTCTTCTTCTCTTGTTTTCTTATCTCATTATCCGAAGATATCGCTCCATTCTGAGGAATTCAAGAAGGATGAATCAGCCCCCACTGGAAAATGATAATCAAGGGCCAGTGATGGATCATCATGTATGGTATATTCGTACAGTTGGGCTTCCACAGTCTTCGATCGATTCGATTCCGGTGTTTGATTACAGAAGAGGAGAAAAGAAGATTGAAGGGAGTGATCATTGTTCGGTTTGCTTGAGTGAATTTCAAGAAAATGAAAGCCTTAGGCTTTTGCCAAAGTGTGGCCATGCTTTTCATGTGCTTTGTATTGATACTTGGTTAAGATCACATAAAAACTGCCCCGTTTGTCGTTCCCCGGTGTCGATCAACAATACTAACACATCTGTTGATAACTCAATGGACATGGGTTCGAGTCATTCGGGGTCAATATCAGGACCAGAATTCGAAACAAATGAAAGAACAGACACAAGGGGTGTGGATGAAAATAGAGGCGAATCGCGTATTGGATGCGATAAGATGGCTCAGCCTGTATCGAAAAAGCGTGCATTTCGGGTACTAAGCGATTTGAGTGATCGTAGAGTGGAAGTTGACAGAGAAATGGAGAGAGTTAGGAGGTCAGTTTCCATGGATTACTCTTCTGATTCATTGGTTGAGATTCATGCCAACAAATTAGATGAAGGGTGTTCTGATACTTGAGTGTCGATGTGTGAACAAATATTGAGGTGTATATGAATGTCAATTTTTGCCTCACAATTTTGTTCAGGCGACAATATCTGTGTTAAGATAACAATATTTGTCTTCGAAATTCACGCAAGTACGCAGTGCAATTAATGTTTCTTGACTAATTTGACGTTTCATTTGGATACATTTAATGATGGATTTTGATCGTCCCTTGATTTTCACGATTTATTCTTGGCTATTCCATGGAGTGGTGTTCCATGGGATAGACTCATCCATAATATGAGTATATTTTCATCAATATTGGATGAGAATATACCCATCTAATGGATGGATCTACCCCATGGACACTACCCCATAAGATAGCAAATACCAATTCATTTTTCACATACTTGATCTTGCACGATTGATGTAAGTAGATTTTAATGGGCTTCCTCAAGGAAAATGCAAGTTGAATATATATATATTTTTAATACAACCTAAACGGTTCATTGGAAGGGGTGGGAAGGTTTAACGTCTACGATCTTTCAGTTCATCGAAACGAACGATACCTATTGAGCTAAGAGCTCTAGATAATTGAATCTTCTTTTAATGACTCGTGGCAGAGTACCTGCCACATATGGATAAATACTTATACTGTAACATACACAGGTAGATAATGTCAAATAAATCTATGGATCATGTATTACGTATATATATGTGGGATTCGTTCATCCAACAATATATCCGATACATAGAGCATTTTTGACAAAGTAGAATAATTCTTATGCCTCCAATCTTAATCGGGTGATAAAAATTCATATCCCCATTTGAGATGACTCTGGTTCCAATATTTACTGAAAGCCCAAAAATCTTTAAAATCTTCCGCCACATATTAAAAAAATATATCAAAAAAAGAAAATAAATCAACACATCCAATTAGTGGTAACCCCACACTTTATATGGTGTTTCATTCCTCAATTATTTGAAAGAAATAAATTTTACATGTGATTTGGTAGTATTATTATTAATGTTATCATTTTGTACTCCGGATGAAATAAGATAAATAAATGATGAATAATTTAAAAATTATGATACATCCTACATTCATTCAAGTGCCAAATAATTACAAGTATTATGCATATACTATTCCTATTATTTAGACAAATTATATTATAAAATTTATTTTGAGAACGGATATATAATCAAATCACAATAAATAAACTTTATTTATTCGGCTAATTTGAATAAAATTTATATATATTAAAAATTAAGCTAGTAATACTTACTTTTATATTATAAATTTTTTCTGACATAAATATTTACAAAATTTCTATAAATTTCAAAATTATATACAATATGTTTCATAGAAATTTAAAATAGGATCTTGGTAGGTACAACCATCACTTGACATTGCAATAAATAAATCTTCAAGCCTCCAGTGGCATAGACGGATTGGTAAGGATTGAGATGACGTGAGAAAAAAATCATTCGACGTCGCAGGTTTGAATCCCATGTGAGACAAATTCTCCACTGAAATATTGCGGGG
This sequence comes from Haberlea rhodopensis, assembly GCA_907163345.1. Classification (NCBI taxonomy): domain Eukaryota; kingdom Viridiplantae; phylum Streptophyta; class Magnoliopsida; order Lamiales; family Gesneriaceae; genus Haberlea; species Haberlea rhodopensis. The sequence continues at coordinate 1,146,728 of CAJQUN010000072.1, forward strand.
GGTTTGTCCTGGATTCGAGTCATGTTAGTCCGCTCCCTCAGATACCTGACATCCTTGCACATTTCTCGATTTACCTGGTGGTCGTCCTGAGGGGCTGGGGTCGTCATCCATGGATTAGTCAGGCGTAAATCTGGATACCTTGAAACAAAAAAAGTAAAAAATATATTAAAAAACCCTTGGAACCAAATCATTAAGTTGATAGTTTCATTAAAAAAAACCATTCAATGTGGCTTGTATTACTGTTTTTTTTGTGTGATATAAGTAATATAATATTCTCTTCAATAAACTCTCCCTTGATATTTATCATAATTACAAAAAAACCCAAATAAATCTGAAAATAACAACCTCCCTTGACATTTTTACTTATCTTACATATTACCCCTCCATTAAAAAATAATAATAAAAATTGACATCCAATAATTTCTACGGCATTCCAAATTTACCTTTTTATTAATATTACTTATTACAGTTTAACCAAAATACCCTTGTTGAGGAAAACCCGTGCAAATTGGGTTGGTTTGATGATATCTTTAAGGACAATATCCTTATGATTTATCAAACAATTGGATTGAAAAATATTCTCATTCAATGATTGTTACTCCTTTAAATGTAGTGTCCATCACTCCATTGGGGTAGCAACCAATAAACCGCAAAATTGAGAGTGGTCCCAATTTTACAAAATTAATTGGGCTTTTTGTAATTGAAAACTGAATATAAGATTCTATAAGGTAGAACAGTAGAAGGCCAAAGATTTATAAGCCCATTCTATTTATAATTTTGTTTTACGCATGATGAAATTGATGATCAATCATAATTTTGTATGCTTTGGAAATGGAATGCAGTAATGTCTCCATCTTGGAATCAGCTTACGTACAAGTAACGAATATCTCAAGCTTCCCTCTCTCTTACCATACTCTAAAATAATCCAACTCGTGATTTTGCACATTTCTTGCGGTTTGACTATTTGATTCGAGCTTATTTTCTCTGTGCCAATGGCTTGTAATGTGTTTCTAGAGCATCGATAACATTGGGGGCAGCGATTTCATATGGAACTTTCTTTCTGCAAATGTTATTTCTTGGTACTACTGTTCTGTTTGTTCATCTTTTCAATTGGATGCTCAGGTTTGCTCTGCCTCTAGCGTTTTTTTTAGACATTATGCTGTTTATTTGTTTGTTTGTTTTGGTTGTTTATTTTGTGGATTTTGGAGATGCCGGAACTTAATTCTTATATGTAATTGTTTTTTTTTTTGTTGGAATTATTGAATTTAGCTGAGGGATTGCCTGTGAATTCAAGAATAAGAGGAGTGAATTTGGGTGGATGGTTGGTGATTGAGGGGTGGATAAAGCCTTCGCTTTTTGATGACATTCCAAATGGGGATATGCTTGTAAGTTAGTGGCTTTGAATTTTGTTTCCATGGTAGAAAGGGGCCAATAGGGGTTGAAAGTACATTATTTTAACATATATAATCCTGATCCCTAGACTGGGTCCATCCATCACTATTTTTCCCATTCCAATGTGATAGAGTGCATTCGCTCTACCATAGCGTTTTTGTAGAATGGAACTTATATATTTGTGGTTTGATCATATATATTGTAGGATGGAACGGAAATTCAATTAAAATCGGTGGCATCGAATAAATACATTTCTGCTGAGAATGGTGGCGGCGCAACGGTGACCATTGACAGGGACACTCCTCAGGCTTGGGAAACATTTCGGGTCATTGACATGATCGAATTGCTAATATTCTTGTTCCAAATGTCTTTATTGTTAATATAGTTAGCTTTTAGCAATATACAATACTTCTTCAATCAACAATGATGATTACAACTATTACAAAATGTCAGAAATTCCTTTAAAATATATCATAAACATCAGATGTTTTTTTGAAATTAAAAGCCAGATTAGTGGGGTGTCCCAAGAGTAGTCCTAAGGCTTTATATATTTGTTGATCCCACCTTGTTTTTTTAAAGATACAACTAGTTACTGAAATTTGATATGAAAAAAATACATCACCAATTAGGTTGACACATTTCACAGCTTGATATTTAATCCAGGTGTCTTTCTCCCTTGATTCTTGAATTTCAATGCTATTATTTTGATTAAGGTTGATAGGAATTCTTAGTTCTGTTCCAGATTACTGTGTATGGGACAGCTGGTGTCGTTAGTAGATATCAAATAGTTGAAACAATATTGTTCTCTTCGTAATTTGGATTTGTATTCATTAATATTTTCTGTAAATTAATCAAAGATCATTCTCATGGATAACTGTGTTAAAATCAGCTTTAAAAAATATATTCATTTCCTGTGACTTGCAATTTGCTTGTGACATCAAATTGTATTTTCTCTTGTTGGAACTTCTATTTACTCTATTAATTTGTCAGCAGTTATGGAGAGTTTCAGAGTCAATATTTCAGCTCCGCACTTCTGGAGGACAATTTTTAACTTGCAGTGGCGATGGAGACAGCATAACTGCAGCGGCCAAATTGCCATCTGAGACAGAAACATTTCACCTCGAAAGAAATAACGACAATCGAGTCCACATTAAACTCAAGACTGGTACTTATATACGGGTATGATTACATAGATTGTGTTCAACCAAAAGAGATTTTTATGTCATTTTTCTCATAGATGGTTTATGCCTTTGTGGAGTTTCGATGAGTCCAAATGCAATTTACCCTGTATATTTTTTACCATTAGTTGCTGGAAATATTGTCTCCAATTGGTATTAAGATAACCATCTTCATCAATATCATATCCAAGGTTCTGAATGATTTGTGTCAAATAGATCAGGTGGTAGATTGAATCCGTTGGAAAGAATGATATCCATATCAGTAGTTTTCTACTGCATGGCGCAAGAGCATGGAAAGTTATCACAAGCCATTGCATTCGTGTTACTTTTTCTATTAGGGAACAGTGATAAAAAAAACCTCTTTAACCCTCTAAATGATTTTTTAATTACTTGGTGACAAGAAGTCATTTACCACCTCTTTGACGATGAAGATAGTAACGATATTACTTGCCCCGATCAACTTGGATCATCGTTCTAAATGGGAACTGCCTCCAATGTTTTTAATGAAAATACTTGATTATGGCATTGTATGTACAAATACTTGTGTAAAGGGTAAACACTGTTAGAGAATAAATAATAAACTGTCCAATCTCTCAACAAGCTCGGACTTTTAGATGAGACGGTAATTCTTTTTGGTATCAGAGCCTCTGGCTATCGTCAGGTTCTGAGTTCAAAACTCACAAACAATTCCACCCACATTAAATATTTACTTGATGGGCCTCCCAAAAAAGAGCAACAAATCGGCCCATAAGGAGGGGAATGTTAGAAAATAAATAATAATTTGTCAAATTTCTCTACAAGCTCAGGCTTTTAGATGAGACGTAAATTCTTTAAACAAAAGCTTAACTCGATCATGGCCTTGTGAATAAATTATGGTATTTTAAAACTGGCACCTCATGATTTAGAATAGACTAGTACGATGGACAGCTAAAGTTTTCATCAGCTTACTGGAGAAAATTCATGAATTCTCTTGCTGCAATTATTGGTAAACAAAAATGACATATTCTTATAATATATGTTTTCATTATTGCATATATGCCCAGCCTGTATAGTTTTAGGGTATTGAGCTAATTATGGTTTAAAGCTTGCTCGTTTTGTAGCTATCTAGATAATAATATTGGCCATTAGTTCTTGGACTTGTGGCAAGGATTTTGAGATTAGTATGAAGGTTCCGCCTAAAGATAAGATTTTATTGAATTGGTGAGGCAATATCACTTGGTGACTCCATTTGGAGGAAAACTATTTCCTTAGCATTTAATAATATCTATGATTTCTTTAGAAATATTGTGCGTTTCTATGAGTTTATGGGGTAATTTTCATTATTCTGATTTATCATGCTTTGTGTTTTTGAGTTACTTTCGGGCTTGAAAGTATAGCCATTTTGCTCCCTGGATGTGGAACATGCCAAAATGTGTTGTTGATTTTGCATTTTTCTAATGGATTTGAAATCATTTGAAATTTAGGTTTCTTCAAAGTCACATTGGCAGGTAAAAAGTGTTGTATTAATCCAAAATTATCTATTTCTAAACCTTGATCAAGTTCTATTTTGGTCCAAAGATGGAATTTAGAACTTATGGAAATGAAATTCAAATCCACAAATCCTCTTCGACTCACATTTTTGCGGGCCCTAATTTGATTGAAATTCGAATGGAGTGTAGTTTAGAAAGTTTTTTTTATATATTGATTCAGAAAAGCAGCCGTTTCAACCCTTTCATCAGATAAGGTGATATTTTCATCAGAGAAGGTGATATTTTATTTTCTTTGAAAGATTATTTTCAAAACTGGTGCCATTTTGATTTGCATAGCCACCTGTCCCACATAAGTTCCTCACGCTGTCCGTCTCTAGACTATTTTATTTCTTATTTAAGCATTGTTGGACTGCATATTGATGGTCACCATGGTTGAATTGTTTTCTGTGCATAAGTTCCTCACGCTGTCCGTGTCTAGACTATTAAGAATAGTTAATTGCTAATTGGCATATTCTTTCTCCTAGCAAAATTGAAGATTTCAAAATTAGCAACTTATGTTTTACAAAGCAATATTATCTTGACAAATTGGGATTGATCTAAAACTCAGAAATCATCAGTTTGAGGCTCTCATCCAAAAAGAATTGTTCTATTTAGTTCTTGCTTGGTTTGGTCTTCTGTAATCCGTACAGCTATTTGCTTGTGCTCTTTGACACAAATTAACTGGTGAAATTAGCATTCAATTCATCTTCTATTTGAGTGTCACCGAGTACTCAAATGGTTCTTAATTAGATGTATAATGTTAAAAGGGAGACATAATGCATGATAGAATACTTCATTTGTTTAGGCTTCCGAAGGCAACCAGCTAACAGTGGACTACCCAGGTACACCTGGCTGGGATGATAATGCTGCGACGTTTGAGTTGATAATTGTATCTAATAATATTCATGGAGATTACCAGCTTGCCAATGGGTATGGACGTGATACGGCAGAAAAGGTCCTCAAGGTAAACTGATTTCAGTTGCAGTTTTTAATCTGAGCCCTATAATTGCAGTATTTGATTTCTTGATTTTTTGTGCATACGCTGATTCTTCCTCTCGGAGCCGTGAAATGAAAAGAAAGAACAAAAATAAGGAGAAGATACATTGCTAAAAATCCTGAAACTGAGATTTAGGAAAAATAAATTTTGACGACATTTTGCAACTCATTGGTTATTGGTTATTCCCACTAAAGTCTTCCACCACGTTTATCTTCTATATTGATTTGGTTGATTCACTTTCCAACATATAATCCACACAATCATGAAACAAAAGTGCTCAAAATATTCCTCGATTTTGAAGTACTAACTCAACCAAGGATATTCACGAACAAGTCAAAAAATTTCAGGACTCAAGTTGGGATAGAGATTAATTTCATTATGTAATACAGTGGTAACTCTAATTCATTTATTTCTTAAGGTTCAACCCATTTTTAACCATTTTTTTTTAAAAAAAAGCGTTGGTGCTCAAGGAACGATACAATTCCAAAGAAAAAAGCATGACATCGTAATGCACTCCCCCAAACTTAATTCATGCATTGTCATCAATGTAATAATCATGGAAAACAAGACAAAACATTTACCTTTGATGTTTTGTCTGCCGGACGGCTCTTTCAAGCTGCATGGCAAACAATTTGTGTTTTACATAACATTTTAAGTGGCGTATTTCTGGAAACTTTAGACACTGGCTGAACAGTTTGTTTAATGTATGACATCAATAATTGTTGTGAAAGGTTTCCGATATCTAGAGTTGGCAGGAATATATGTAAAACGAACATTTCAATTTTGAATGATATCCTTCCTCCATAAAGAACTTTTTCAGTTCCTTCAATACCAAAATTTTGGAGTGCAGCTAGCAAAAGACAATACTTGTGAGAAAATGAAAAGGTGTGAATTGGAATAAAAAGTTTTAGTTTTTGTTCTATGAGGCTTCAGTCTATGGTTGAAAACAATCAATCCACATAAATCAAGAGCTTACAGGAGTTTCTTGAACTTTGTTAGCAGCAACCTTCATATGATGAAAGCTTGATAAAAAAACTTATAACCTGAATAGCTTGAGTAATTTTGTATGAATATGCTAGTCATAAATAGCTCGAGTAATAACAGAAATGGATTCAAGAGTTGAGGGTTAGCTTTTGTAACCATCTATTGGAGAACAGTAATTACCCATATTAGCACAGCTACCAAAATGTGGTAATTGGCTCTTATATACTTTAAAAAATTTGAGTTGCAACGTTACCATATGCCCTCTCGTATTATCTTTTGTATTTTTCTTATTCTAGTCATAAATAACATGCATGCAAAGTTCTGGACATATTACTGTATGTTGCATCATATCTTCATTTTTTATTGCAGGAGCATAGAAACAATTTTATCACTAGACAAGATTTCAGTTTCCTCTATATGCATGGAATAAATACTGTGAGAATACCTGTTGGTTGGTGGGTAGCTTATGATCCCAGCCCCCCACCTCCTTATACTGGGGGAAGTCTGGAAGCGCTTGACAATGCATTCTCATGGGCACAGTAGGTTTTTTTCATTCTACCTTCTTTTTAATATTCTGTTTCTGGGCTCTCTTGTCTTTGTGTGAATGTCTAACAACAAAATTCTCAACAAAATTTATCTGTAGTATTCGTTATCTTGTATCATCAATTTGTTGAAATATGCGAGCCATTACTTGAAAATAGGTCAAGTGAACATATAAAGACCATAAATCTAGCATATACCGCTAGAACTATTCTTGCCAAATAATCATCTTTCACTGTGTTAATGCTTGGTGCAGAGCATTTGGCATGAAGTGCATAATAGACCTTCATGCTGCTCCAGGATCTCAGAACGGGATGGAACATAGTGCGAGTCGTGATGGGGTTACAGGCTGGCCTACACCAGACTATATCTCCAAAACACTAGAAGTGATTGATTTTCTTGCTTCAAGGTAGATTCTCTTGCTGTTGTCTGGCTGTATTCTCCTGCCAATTTCCTTTTCATACTGAAAAATTAATTCAATCTCACACATTTTCAAGAGCCCGCCTTTTATTTTTTCATTTTTTCAATTGAGATGAAGCTTAAATCTTTAGTTGGGTGTCACTCCAAAGCTTCGTACTTGATTAAGATTTTCTTTTTTATTTTTTTCTTTATGAACATGTCTGGGTTCCTTTAAGGTGTTTAAAATTGTTTCGTACAATTGTAGTTATAGTATTTTGAGCTTTGTGAAGTTAAATAACGATGAACTCCATGAAATATGTGCATGTTTGTCAACTTTGTAAAATCTTAGGCCTAAATTTTTAGGTTCAACTTGATTCTTTTGTAGGTATGCCAAACATCCTTCATTACTTGGGATTGAGCTACTAAACGAGCCATCCGCTGCCACGGTTCCTTTGGACATCCTAGTTTCATTCTATAAAAAAGGATACCAAATTGTCCGAAAATACACATCCACAGCTTACGTGATATTCTGCCAAAGAATTGGCAATGCTGATCCATATGAACTGTACCAAGCTAATTTAGGCACAGTAAATTCGGTGATTGATCTGCACTACTACCATTTATTTGACTCCCGTTTCGCGAATATGAGTTCTTCAGATAATATTCAGTTTCTGTATAAGAATAGACAAACACAGTTACAAGCTCTGAATGGTGCAAATGGACCGCTTGTTTTTATTGGTAGGTTTGTAATCCTCGTTTTTTCACTGGCTCTTCAAATATTTTTCAGTCTCTTTATCCTTTTAGCTATCAAACCTCTTGAATACTAGTTTCCTATTTCTTGAGGTCAGTTTAAATTACAAGATTCTTGAACTGGTTGCAGGGGAATGGGTCAATGAATGGCTCGTAAACAATGGATCTCAAATTGACTATCAAGATTTTGGAAGATCCCAGTTAGATGTATATAACGCTGCCTCGTTTGGATGGGCATACTGGACACTCAAGAATGACAGGAAGCACTGGGATTTTGAGTGGAACGTTCTAAACAACTATCTTCAACTACAGCAAGGTAAAATTATCCGGATTCTATCATGATCATATATTTATTACACTGTTATACGCCTTATACCTGCAAAACTTTCTGCGTCGAGACTGAAGCTCGTTTTATTTGGTGTCTTAACAGATTTTCACATATATGATGGTACGTTTTTGGTTTTCTTGAAATTCGTTCTTATGACTAATGGCCTTGTGTTGCTCTTAGATTTTTAGTTAGGATCTGAACTATATATGTAATGCCTTTTCTACAGGTGGTTCATCATCATTCAGGCAAATATCAAGGTTTATACTGCTGCTGGGATTTGCATTAATCGGCACTTTGCTACTTTGATTCGACCTGAAAACCTAGGCTAGGTTATTTGATCGGCCAATGTTGCGTCACTCTGCCTCGACGGTGGCTAGGAATGTGCATGAAGTAGCTCTCAAGGAGAATGCAAGGCAACGAGTCCCCATAATTGGCGGAAAATCCTCGCTATGTTTTATCCTCACTTTTATTACACTAGTCACTGCTGCATGCCAGCATGCGATCCCAATAATGTGGTTACTAATATTCTAAAGCTTTCATTTAGATTCACCCAATAAATACAAGCATTTATGTCGATTATTGCGATATAAATGAATCTCGTCCGGAATCCAATTTTCAAATCCTTTCGCAAATCACATCCTTTCATTCAAATAAGATTTGTCCAATTACCACATAAATTATCAGTTTTAGGCTTTTAGCACTTAATTAGCCCGAATTGCTTTAATAACAGTGATTACAAATTGCTTACTGCTAAAATTACATATACATTACAATTTTTATGCAAGAAAAATTAAAAGTAAATTCACAATATCATCCTTTGATGTTTCTTATCATTAATCATTTGATTTGATCATACAACATCTCTCTTATTATCTGACCACTTTCGGACATGCATAGTGGCCTTCTCTGCCTGCATTTTATAAGACATTATCACCAACTAATCAGATAAAAGAAAAGGCATACATTTAATTATGGTAACAAATTTGAAAATTGTAGAAATCAAATGAAATTTTTTTTTTTATAACTCTTACCTCTTTTTCCCAATCACATCGCAAGGTAATAATGGCCAATATCAATGTTTGCACTGCAGTTCCACCAAAAATCATCCCAGCCCATATGCCCTACTCGAATAAATAACTATGTATATTAAAGAGTTCTACCATACATCCACTAATAATAATATTGTCAGATCTATCTCACAAATTGAAGATCCTGTAATTCAAATCTATCACATAAATAGGTTTAACCGTACTTAGGCCAAATCCAGCCATTCATTTGGCAACAATAAGGGTTTTATAGATGCTGCCCCCAGGGTTGGATGCTCCATGGCAGTACCCCGGGGGCAGTATCAATAAAACCCGCATAAATAGATGTGAGACCGAAAGAATCATAAATAGTTTATAGTCATCAATTTTAGAAATATTTTTTGGTTATAATAATTTCATAAGGACTTCTTGATAACTTTCGAATAGCAATAAATTGAAAAATGCGTCGTACCACGACTCCTTGGTGGAAAACCCATCCCATTATGACTCCGAGTGGAATTCCAAGCAAATAGTAGCAACCAAGGTTTATGTATGCAACATATGATTGCCATCCAGATCCAACAGCCACCCCTAATATCCGTAAATTAAAATCAATCCAAATGCTTAAACATGGCAAGAACGAAAAAAATGTTCAAATAATTAAAATCTTGAACTCAAATTTTCAACAGATCCGAGCTACACGATATTGTGTTGGTCAGTGATATCAAAATGATATAAATTAAAACGGGTGAGTTCTGCTAGCATAAGAGCAATATCATAATCCTTAGGTCAATGGTTCAAATTCGATTTGGATGATTTGGATATATGAGGTCCACATAAAACAATAGATCTCACATATCCAAATCAAATTGGACCCATAGATATACTTTTACATGGATCACATATATCCAAATGAAATTTGAACTCTTAAATATTGTATGAGAGTAATATTGTTATACCAGGGTCTTATTACATGTTTAAAACCAAAGATTAGCCTCTTATATACCAAATGACTGACGTAGGTCCTGATATTGAACATGAATATTAATTATTTATTAATAGTAAGAAAAAAAGTACCTGAAAGAATTGGTTGAACACTGTTGAGGAGAATAGTGAAGGCCAAGAGAATAGAGAGCTTGCTAACTGCTTGAAGCACAGGTTGGCTGGTTGTGAATATCAGAGCAAGTTCATTGTGGAAAAACATTATCAGTACCCAAAATATTAGGCCGATTATGGAAGACTGTATCACTGCTACGAATGCCGCAAATTTGGCTCCTTTACCGTTCCCCGCTCCAAGTTCATTCGCCACTCTTACTCTGTTTTTTTGGAGAAGCGTACAACATAATATTATTTGATTCCACTATGAAACACAGAAAAATTTTAGATCATTTGTTTCTATTATAAATTCCAAAAATTGTGGGTACACAGTAGGTTTTAAGCCTACCACGTGGTTTTGTTGTGGGTGTCCTGAAGAGCACAGGGCACAGGCATTGCGGTTCAATGAAATGCTACAGTATATCCCGTGTACCAAACATCAATTCACATGCCAAATTGTATATACATATACATACACAATATATTTGAGTTGGTGTTTGAGAATACCAGATGTACTGTAGCATTGTGCATAGTATCTCAATCTTTGATGTGATATACCCAAATGTTGTGTATGCTACATCAAGAGAAAGTCTTTGGCACATCGAGAACGCTTTTCCCAATATCAATGCTCCAACTGCCCTCGACATCAATGAACCATACCATGTACCGTGTACGAAAGCTTGTCCAAAAGGGTTGTACCAAATTGACAAGATTTGTGTCTCGTCAGCACACGGTGATATCATACTTAACAAGTGATGACGTATTGGACCACAGTCAAAGACACTTAGAAGTGAGGGAAATATTCTTGACTACCTCTTATGGAGTACCATAATTCTTGGATGGATGTAGATATCTACATCTAAGGATTGTAGTACCCCATAAGATAGTGTCCATAGGATAATATAGTAATATTGAGTTAGGATCACCAGTTTTGAAATTATATTTTTAAAGAAGAAAGACAGAAGAAGAAAGCCTTTCGAATTGTACAAATCGGTGATGCACTTAGACAGAGAAACTAATTTGTATTTATTTTATATTGATTGGGACATTTCATACACTGCAGAAACTTTAGTGAATACGATGGAGAATCTGAGACGTACCCCGTACCGGCAAAAAATGCAAGAGGGATCATTAGTTCCCATCCATTGATGTTCATGCTATCACAAAATACAAAAAAACATAACGTCAAATTTGCTAAATTTTCTGAAATAATATATATTATAACAAAATCAAGCCACCTTCAATAAAATTAAGAATTTGAATAATGTCCCGTACACATCCAAAATGTAGCGATTGCGAGTTTTCGGTCGTAAAAAAAAAAAATCGACTATTAACCCTGTTCTGGGTCAAGCACTGCGGCTCTATAAATTCATTTAAATTATAATCCACAATGAACACAATTCATCCACCTCATAAAAATACTTGCCATCCAAGAAAGTTGACAAAGCAATAAAAATATTTAAATTTTAGTACATAAATTCCATTTAAAAAATAAAGATTAGGTCACTCAAGACTAAATTTATGCCATGTTTAACAACGATACAAGACAAAGCACAAATGGACGGACATAAAACATTAAATTGTTTGAACAACAATTGATTAAACTTAATGACAAATTTACTTTTAATTTTATCTTATAAAAAATAGATGAAAGACAAAATGAAATTCGCATCCAAAGTTTATTGAAATAAAAGTAAAATTGACATTTTCTCACCATACAGACAAAGCATCAACCGCAATTTTTGCATTCTCCAAATTCCCAGTCATCACTATGAGTATCCTGTAGTACCAGTTCTCCAAACTGTCCATTGGCAATGGAAATTCGATCAAAAATATGTTACAATGCTTAAAAATAAAGGTTGTATTTGGATCGACTGAACATCATGCTTACTATTATATTTACATAAATTAATAAATAGATGGATTTGAAAATCACCCGATATAAATTAAATAGATTTGAAATGTATGAATTCAGATGCACCCAAAGGGAATATAGAAATGAATGATGATCCAAATAGGAGATCTTAAAAGATAATTAAAATATTTTTTTCCAGCTTTTGATTGAATATTATACATACCAAAGCATCACACCCGAAGAAGCTGATAGTTTAGAAAATCCCACAAACCCGAGAACGCCTCAGCAGAAAAGCCAGTCCAGGTAAGCGGGCAGCCGCCGCAAACTGTGTAAGAAAACAAGCCCAACACGATAATCCACCACGAAAAATTCAGCGTAAGAGCGGTGCCCACCACTCCCAATTTCAGCCTGTACACAATCAACCAACTCAACAGTATGTGCACTATAAAAGCTATAAAATTCACCCAAGCAGTCACACTGTTTTTGAGCTGACTTTGCAGGAATCTCTGCAGTGGAAACTGGAAAGCGAAGCTGAAGTGAAGAGGTATGAAGCATAGAACCACCACCCCCGATAGCTCCGCCACGTCCGCCGGCTGCCCTAGCAGTTTAAGAATCGGCGTTGAGAAGAAGAACAAGGGAAGCAACACAAGGCAACATAAGAAAAGAACTATCCATGATCTTTGGAGATACACTCCTAGCATGTGGTATTTCTTGGCCCCAAACGCTTGCCCGCATAGGGTTTCCAGTGCACTCGCCATTCCAAGCTAAAACAAAAGATAGGTAAATGTACAAAAACCATCATAATTCAAGAAATTTTGAACTGTTCTCCAAGAACTCGAAATGATAAGAATTGGGTCGAAAGAAATTTTACCAAGAGGCCAAAATCGAATCCAAGAATGACATTACTAGCAATGGACATGGCAGCAAGCTCAAGATCGCCAAGATGACCTGCGAAGGCTTGTGTAATAACAAACATAGAATACGAAGCAAGTCGACTGAATATTGCAGGCCCCACAACTCTCCATAGCTTCTTGGATTCAATCCAAATCTTTTGACAAATCGTTTGTTCTTGCTCATCTTCTTCTACATACTTAACTGAAGATGAGTAGTCTAATAAGGGTTCGGTAGTTTCTTCATTTTCGATTTTCCTTGACATTTTTCTTCCACTTGGGGTCAAGTTTTTTTTCTTGGCTATTGTGTTTTGAACGCAATATTTATCATGTGGCTAGAAATTAATACTTATCATTCTCCATTTTAAAATTTATTTCCTGATTTGTTGTGTTCAGTTTTATTTGGCCTCTGAAGTGTATATTGAATAAATCCTGCATAAGACATCTTTTTACATTTGTTGGCTACTGTCATGGTTCCAGTGACCCGGTCAAGGAAGAAAATTCGTTTTAGAACTCATTTGCTTGTATTTTAATTAAATTTCGATTATTAAATTAGGAATGAATTTTGTTAAATAAATTGACTGTTTGTATTCTTAAATTCATTTAATGTACTTGGAAGTTAGTATTAGAATATTCCGAATAAATAACTAAGAAGTACGTCCAAGTACTCCAAATGTGTCAAAATAAAAAAAAATTGACAGATGATAAAATAAAGCAGGCGACTATGACATGATCTCTGTAACTTGCACCCAATGTTTTTTTTTTTTGGTTTATTATTCATTTGCATATACAAGGATTTGTCTGATATATATAATATAGGAACGATGAGAAATAATTTAAGTGGACCGCATTATTTAGTGAAATTAAAGTCTTTGCATGAAATGTCGGGTTCCGCCAGTACTCCTCGTGTTTGTCAGTCTGTATATATACTAAACAAGGGAAAATTAGATGGGTTGGGTTATGCTGACTCCAACATCAACCACTTATTGACCCCAAAGTTCTGATCTTAGGATAACCAGCTCCGAGTTTCCCACTAAACACAAACAAACAACGATTCATCTGTATTCATTTTAGTGTTCATAACTATATTGTCGGTGGTTTTATTTAAACGACTGAATTAAGTGTTTTGTTTTGTAGTTGATTGTAGCCCGTCACCTGGGCCGCAGTCTAAGATGATTTTTTTTACCTATATCCCACTACCAACACAATTTTTGAATTTTGTGAGACAAAAGGAGCTGCAACCCTTAAGGATATGGGGAGGAAGATGGAAGAAAATGATTGGGTGTATCCTGTCCTTGGGTGTACCCATCCACGAGTAACAATTTAACTGTCTTGGGAAATAAGCTACTGGATACATGGAATTTGGGGTTTTATTTGCTGACAATAGGATTCCGGAATCGATGCATGCATATAATAATTTATTGAAATCTTAATGGTATGATACATATTGGTCGAGAGAGGTATATAAAGTAATAGGTCAGATTAGTCAAAATAATAAAATAAACAACAACAGAAAAAAATAAATTACAAAGTTTTTTTTTTAGAAGTTCAAGAATTAAAGCACTTGACACTTTCAATTCGTCTTACAATTTTACGTTATTCAGTTAATCAGTTAAATATTGAATAGTTGTAGATAATTTTTTCTTTTTTTTTTGAGGATTTTGCAGATCAATTTTTGGTACTTCATATCCTTACATCAGTTTACGGTACTGAACAGACATATATTCTAAATTTTATATCATAAGACCAATATAAGACTAACATCTTGCTCCACGTGGCTTTTTTAAACATATATGGATCCACGTCTCACAAGATGCTGATATTGAGAGCGGTAACAAAAAAAAATATTTTGTGCTTTACTACCTCATGTAGGGGTGGGCATTTGGGTCGGGTATTCGGGTACCCGACCCGACCCGATCGGGTATTCCCGAACGAGAATGAAAAAATGGTAATTTTTCGGGTTCAGGACAATACCCGATTCTCGACCCGAAAATTTCGGGTCGGGAATCGGGTTCCAAGGAAAATTCACGACCAAATAATACACGAAGCCAGCGAAGTGCAAAATATTGGGGTTCTACTCCTAGTTCAACAAGGTGACTGTAAAGAGATGAATCGACTGTGGATAGTAAATGATAAAGTGCAGTAGAAGCTTCGATCACAGGGGGAAAGCCAATGTGGGAATTCACAAAAGGAGAATGAGAAAAAAATTCAGCCATGGCAACAGCACCACCAGCGCCACTCATCAAAGCATCAAACATTGAATAGGCATCATGTTCCATAAATTTCTCGGATAATACAACGCCAAGCACTTGTCTGAAAATAGCTACCTCTTTCAGGATATAAACTTGTCAAATCTTGATCAAGCAGTCTCTCTAGTTCAGCATTCTAAAGAAGCGACCCCACATGCTGTCTGCAATGTAAAATTAATAATCAATCATTCAGTTTTTTGAAAACAACAGAAGTATAAGAAACAGAAGTAGAGTGTGAGAAATATATTCTTAGTTCAGGGAAATAAAAAAAAAAAATTGTTTGTTATGTGTTGTAGAAGCAAAAAAAAAAATTAAAAAATTAAAAAGAAAAACCAAAAATAGGGTACCCGAACCCGAATTGTTCGGGTACCCGACATTTCGGGTACCCGAACAATTCGGGTCGGGAATCGGCATGTCCTATGGGGTACCCAAAATTTCGGGTACCCGACCCAAATTTCCCGATTCCCGAGATACCCGACACAATCTCACCCCTAACCTCATGGGATAATGCCTCATAAAATAGATCTAAATATACATTGGGTATATTTGTTGTAATAACCTTATAGATGAAAAATCATCTTAATTCAGGATCATATGTTAAATCATTAAGAAATATAGATAAATATTCGGAAGCGTACCTAGATCAATAATAGTTGATATTCTTGTAGATCTGAGTACTATGATATTCCAGAACTTCAATTGGACTTGATAGTCCTTTAATCTTCTCTCACGCTATCTAACTATCGACGAGATACAATATAGAATGACTCAATCGCGAGCACATCAATATTATACTATATTAGATGTTTGTAGCCCAACTTTATTAACCTTATTCGGATCATTTTATTTGGGCTAAATCTTAAGATAATCTACAATACACAATCAATTACATATATAGACCCACATGAAAAATTATATTCCAACAATATTCACATCCAACATTATGAATATACCACATGTTGGATGACTGGATTCTTAATGTCGGATGTTGGATCAATTCTATTTGCAATATCCCATTGAGTAGCCAATAACATTTCAAAAACAAAACAAAAAAAGATCATATCAGACCTCACTCATTAGAGTTTTAAACTCATCTCTCTTCTATATTAAATGGTTGACTCTTCAAATAAATTGGCTCTTTATGCTCGAAGAAGTTCTTTAATTGTGGTTTATGTTCTTCTTTGATCTTCTAAGAAAAGCTCACAATCGTATCTTTTTGACGTATTGTTTGACTTGTTCTTAAATCATGGAAATGTTCTTGGCTATCCTATTGGGTAGATCCAACTATCCAATTAGAATTATACATCATGTTGGATGATTGGATCTGCTCCATTGGATAGCAAAGAACAATCAAATTATGTACATATTGTTGCACAGAAAACTAGCCGTTGCAAACTAAGCATTATGAATAATTTCGGATGTTCCATTGAATTACTACAAAAGTACAAAGCAACTATACTAAAATCTCACTGAAAGGTATTTTGTTTTACAACGTGGCCAACTGAATTTAAAATATATTAAGGGTAAACTTATTTAAAATCACTCTACCCAAACATAATTTTAACATTCCTTCATATATCAAAGATTCTTTATTTAAACTCACTTCTATACTTCTTTTCTTTATTCCAACTCTCTACCAACCTCAAAAGACATAAAAGTTATCACTTTAATTGCATAAAACTCCTTAAAGCTTTTAGGATTATTACAAAAACATCCAAAATCCCATTTTACTAATAAACAACTCCTAATAAGGGTACGTAAATGCAGGGGCCTTAATGAACATGAGATCTTTCAGTTTCTGTTGAGAGAACATAAGAGCATACTTTTGCAAAGGACTCACAGTTCATGATGAATTTTATAGCCCTAAAATTTCATTATACAAAGAATAACATGTACATCATGCTTCCCTATTACAATAAATTTTTAACAAATTGAAATATACCATTTTTGACCATAACGGCACCGGGTGAGGTGGGTAGCAAAGCCACCAGTCGAAAACTTACTGCCTCCAGACTGTTTTACGAATGGCTCCTCACCATCCAACCTTAGCTCTCAGGCGAGGTTATTCTGCCAGTTATCCGATTCCTTCAGAAACCGCACAACACAACTCTAATTCGTTTCCTACCTTAGGGCGTAAGGTATACTCAAGATATAAGAATGATTTAAAGAAATCTGGGAGATAGATGGGCAACAGCCTTCGTTTTATTCTGAAAATACTTATATTTATTACATTAAAACGTCTCTTTTTGGGAGGAGACAGACTTATTTAGCCTCTCATGTAGATGATGCTTGACTCAAGAACACATAAACTAAAATACAGAATAATATTACAATTGTTTACGAAAAGAAAGAAAAGAAAAGAAATATTACCAAGCCATGAAAGTGGAAAGATTACAAGTTTGTAGACTACAATTTTTATTCTTGTTTTTTTTTTCATTTTTTTTTTTAATACTTGAATTGCTTAATTGGTCATCCAATTATAAGGAATATACACTTGTCTCCTTGTATAAATAATCACATTAATTTATCGGTCTAATATATTAAATGTTCCCCAAAGTTTGCATTAATTCTCGATACAGTTTCTATTGTTTTCATCGACTCAATTAGTCACAAATGTTTTTAAAATTTTCCCTAGTCTGGCCCAACTTTAAATCACATGTTAAATTCAGACAAAAATGATATATGACTTGCACATGTTTTCACATCATTCAGGCAAATATCAAGGTTTATACTGCTGCTGGGATTTGCATTAATCGGCACTTTGCTACTTTGATTCGACCTGAAAACCTAGGCTAGGTTATTTGATCGGCCAATGTTGTGTCACTCTGCCTCGACGGTGGCTAGGAATGTGCATGAAGAAGCTCTCAAGGAGAATACAAGGCAACGAGTAACCCCCCATAATTGGCGGAAAATCCTCGCTATGTTTTATCCTCACTTTTATTACACTAAGCCACTGCTGGCATGTGGTTACTGATATTCTAAAGCTTTTTCAAATTTAGATTCACCCAATAAATACAAGCATTTATGTCGATTATTGCGATATAAATAAATCTCGTCCGGAATCCAATTTCCAAATCCTTTCGCAAATCACATCCTTTCATTCAAATAAGATTTTGTCCAATTACCACATAAATTATCAATTTTAGGCTGTTAGCACTTAATTAGCCCGAATTGCTTTAATAACAGTGATTATAAGTTGATTACTGCTAATTCCAACCAAAATTACAAATACATTACAACTTTTATGCAAGAAAAAATATAAGTAAATTCACTATATCATCCTTTGATTTTTCTTATCATTAATCATTTGATTTGATCATACAACATATCTCTTATTATCTGACCAATTTCGGACATGCATAGTGGCCTTCTCTGCCTGCATTTTACAAGACATTATCACCAACTAATCAGATAAAAGAAAAGGCATACATTTAATTATGGTAACAAATTTGAAAATTGTAGAAATCAAATGATTTTTTTTTTTTAAACTCTTTACCTCTTTTTCCCAATCACATCGCAAGGTAATAATGGCCAATATCAATGTTTGCACTGCAGTTCCACCAAAAATCATCCCAGCCCATATGCCCTACTCGAATAAATAATTATGTATATTAAAGAGTTCTACTATACATCCACTAATAATAATATTGTCAGATCTATCTCACAAATCGAAGATCCTGTAATTTAAATCTATCACATAAATAGGTTTAACTCCCCTTAGACCGAATCCAGCCATTTATTTGGCGTCAATAAGACATATCCAAAATATTTCTTATTCATGCCAAATGAATGGCTGGATTCCCCAGGAAACCACCAATGGGGCAGCATCAATAAAACCCGCACAAACATATGTGAATTTTCAAAAACATTTGCAACCCGAAAGATTTCGTTCTAATCATTTTATAAGGATTTCTTGATTAAAAAATAGCAATAAATTGAAAAATGTGTCGTACCATGACTCCTTGGTGGAAAACCCATCCCATTATAACTCCGAGTGGAATTCCAAGTAAATAGTAGCAACCAAGGTTTATGTATGCAACATATGATTGCCATCCAGATCCAACAGCCACCCCTAATATCCGTAAATTAAAATCAATCCAAATGCTTAAACATGGCAAGAAGTAAAAAAAATGTACAAATATTTAAAATCTTTAACTCAATTTTTCAACATATCCAAGCTCCACGAATATTGTGTTGGTCAGTGATATCAAATGATATTTTAAGATTTTTCACCTTATATTAAAACGGGTTAGTTCTGCTAGCATAAGAACAATGTCATAATATTTAAGTCAAGAGTCCAAATTCGATTTGGATATATGAGGTCCACATAGAAAAATGGATCTCACATATCCAAATCAAATTGAACCCATAGATGTATTTTTATGTGGATCACATATATCCAAATAAAATTTGAACTTTTAAATATTGTATGAGAGTAATATCCTTATACCCAAATATACCTCTCAAAATTCATGAAGTAATAATCATTGTTACACTCAAAACAGATATAGAAAATATGTTAGAAGTGGCTATTTAATGCATGCCTTTTGGACAGTCAACTTTCATTGAATTATTTATTAATAGTAAGGAAAAAAGTACCTGAAAGAATTGGCTGAACACTGTTGAGGAGAATAGTGAAGGCCAAGAGAATAGAGAGCTTGCTAACTGCTTGGAGCACAGGTTGGCTAGTTGTGAATATCAGAGCAAGTTCATTGTGGAAAAACATTATCAGTACCCAAAATATTAGGCCGATTATGGAAGACTGTATCACTGCTACGAATGCCGCAAATTTAGCTCCTTTACCGTTCCCCGCTCCAAGTTCATTCGCCACTCTTACTCTGTTTTTTTGGAGAAGCATACAACATAATATTATTTGCTTCCACTATGAAACACAAAAAATTTTTAGATCATTTGTTTATATTATAAATTCCAAAAATTGTGGGTACACCGTAGGTTTTAAGCCTACCACGTGGTTTTGTTGTGGTTTTGTTGTGGGTGTCCTGAAGAGCACAGGGCACAGGCATTGCGATTCAATGAAATGCTACAGTATATCCGGTGTACCAAACATCAATTCACATGTCAAATTGTATATACATATACATACACAATATATTTGAGTTGGTGTTTGAGAATACCGGGTGTACTGTAGCATTGTGCATTGTATCTCAATCTTTGATGTGATATACCCAAATGTTGTGTATACTACATCAAGAGAAATTCTTTGGCACATCGAGAACGCCCAAAAATTTTCCCAATATCAATGGTCCAACTGCCCTCGACATGAAATGAACCATACCATGTACCGTGTACGAAAGATTGTCCAAAAGGGTTATACCAAATTGACAAGATTTGTGTCTCGTCAGCACACGGTGATATCATACTTAACAAGTGATGACGTATTGGACCACAGTCAAAGACACTTAGAAGTGAGGGAAACATTCTTGACTATCTCTTATGGAGTACCATAATTCTTGGATGGATGTAGATATCTATTCAAGGAATAGATATACATCTAAGGATTATAGTACCCCATAAGATAGTGTCCATAGGATAATATAGTAATATTGAGTTAGGATCACCAGTTTTGAAATTATATTTTTAAAGAAGAAAGACAGAAGAAGAAAGCCTTTCGAATTGTACAAATCGGTGATGCACTTAGACAGAGAAATTAATTTGTATTTATTTTATATTGATTGAGACAGTGCAGCAACTTTAGTGAATACGATGGAGAATCTGAGACGTACCCCGTACCGGCAAAAAATGCAAGAGGGATCATTAGTTCCCATCCGTTGATGTTCATGCTATCACAAAATACAAAAAAAAACATAACGTCACATCAAATTTGCTAAATTTTCTGAAATAATATATACTATAACAAAATCAAGAAACCTTCAATAAAATTACGAATTCCACTAATATCCAGTATCGTATCCAAACGGTAACGGTTGTAGGTTTTCATCGTAAAAAAAGCCAGTATGTATCCAAACGGTAACGATTACGGTTCCCATCATAAAAAAAATTCGACTAATAACCCTGTACTTGGTCAACCACTGCGGCTCTATAAATTCATTTAAATTCTAATCCACAATGAACACAATCCATCCACCTCCTAAAAATCCTTGCCATCCAAGAAAGTTGACAAAGCAATAAAAGCCACGGAAGACATTAAAATATTTAAATTTTATTCATTTTATTACATATTAAAAAATATTGATTAGGTCACTCAGACTAAATTTATGCGATGTTTAACAACGATACAAGAAAAGAACAAATGGACGGACATAAAACTTAAAATTGTTTAAACAATAATTGATTTAACTCAGCCGAAGTTTACGAAATCTGAAGTTTTATAGTCATTATTATATATTTTCCAAGACCCTAATGAAATTCTCATATAAAATTGATTAAATAAAGGTAAAAATTAACATTTTCTCACCATACAGACAAAGCATCCACAGCAATTTTTGCATTCTCCAAATTTCCAGTCATCACTATGAGTATCCTGTAGTACCAATTCTCCAAACTGTCCATTGGCAATGGAAATTCGATCAAAAATATGTTACAATGCTTAACCGGAATGTATTTCATTTGAAATGATACATATGTTTGGTAGATTTCAAATTTATCACAATTACCATTCCATTTACATAAATTTAGTATATATTTGGATTTGAAAAACATCAAATATAAATTCACTCAAACAATTAAATGGATTTAGATTTGAAATCTGGAGCTTCGTCAATCCAAATGGACCCAAAGGGAATATAGAAATGAATGATGATCCAAATAGGAGATCTGTAAAATATATTTACATATTTTTCTAGCTTTTGATTTAATATTGTACGTACCAAAGCATCACACCCGAAGAAGCTGATAGTTTGAGAAAATCCCACAAACCCCAGAACGCCTCAGCAGAAAAGCCAGTCCAGGTAAGCGGACAGCCGCCGCAAACTGTGTAAGAAAACAAGCCCAACACGATAATCCACCACGAAAAATTCAGCGTAAGAGCAGTGCCCACCAATCCAAATTTCAGCCTGTACACAATCAACCAGCTCAACAGTATGTGCACTATTAAAGCTATCAAATTCACCCAAGCAGTCACACTGTTTTTGAGCTGACTTTGCAGGAACCTCTGCAGTGGAAACTGGAAAGCCAAGCTGAAGTGAAGAGGGATGAAGCATAGAACCACCACCCCCGATAGCTCCGCCACGTCCGCAGGCTGCCCTAGCAGTTTCAGAATCGGCGTTGTGAAGAAGAACAACGGAAGCATCACAAGGCAACATAAGAAGAGAACTATCCATGATCTTTGGAGATACACTCCTAGCATGTGGTAATTCTTGGCCCCAAACGCTTGCCCACAAAGGGTTTCCAATGCACTCGCCATTCCAAGCTAAAACAAAACGATTGGTACATAAACCATAATAATTCAAGAAATTTCGAACTTTTTTCAAAGAACTCGAAATGATAAGAATTGGGTCGAAAGAAATTTTACCATGAGACCAAAATCGAATCCAAGAATGACATTACTGGCAATGGACATTGCAGCAAGCTCAAGATCGCCAAGATGACCGGCGAAGGCTTGTGTGATAACAAACATAGAATACGAGGCAACTCGGCTGAATATTGCAGGCCCCACAACTCTCCATAGCTTCTTGGATTCAATCCAAATCTTTCGACAAATCGTTTGTTCTTGCTCATCTTCTTCTATGTACTTAACTGAAGATGAGTAATCTAACAAAGGTTCGGTAGTTTCTTCATTTTCGATTTTCCTTGACATTTTTCTTCCACTAGGGGTCAAGTTTTTTTTTTCTTGGCTATTATTTTTTGATGTATTTGTGATCGAAAGGGCAAGAAACAATCAAAGGATTGGAAATTGTGATCCCCAGAGAAACCAGAGCATCTATTTTTATAGTACTCGAAAGATCAATCAATATATATAAAACGCATGTCCTTCAATATACATAGATATATATATATATACATAGATATATATATATATATACATAGATATATATATATATATATATATCATGTGGCTAGAAATTAATGCTTATCATTCTCCATTTTAAAATTTATTTCCTGATTTGTTATCATAGGTTTCATTTGGCGTCCGAAGTGTATGTTGAATAATCCTGCATAAGACATTTTTTCCATTTGTTGGCTACTGTCATGGTTCCATCCATCCGGTCAGGGAAGAAAATTTGTTTTAGAACTCATTTGGTTGTATTTGAATTAAAATTTTGATTATTATATTAGGAATGATGTTTTCTTAAATAAATTGACTGTTAGTATTCTTAAATTCATTTAATTTACTTGGAATATTCTGAATTAATAATTAAGAAGTACTCCGAATGTTTCAAAATAATGTTATTAATAATATAAAATTCTATAAAAAAAATTGACAGAATATTATGACATGGTCTCAGTAACTTGCATCCAGCTTTTTTTTATTTGATTTATAATTCATTTGTATATACATGGATTTGTTATATATAAGTTAAGTGGACCGCATTATTTAGTGAAATTAAAGTCTTTACATGGAAAGTCAAGTTGGCAGTACTCCTCGGCTGTATATATACTTGATATCATATGATATATTAATTTTCTTATGTAAGATCCCCTATAAATACCGAACAACAGGTATCTGAGTAGAATGTATCCGAACAGATAACATCCAAGCATAAGATAGCCGAACACTGTTAAACCCTGCTCGGTATACTGGTCAAAGACTAGCGTAAGACCCGAGTGTAACCAACAAATTAACTGGCGGAAATAAACGTGCATTAATGGAGTGCGGATTTTCCGTACACACTTGCCACAATAACGCCACGATCAGGGGAGATCCTGTTCCATATTCCCGCCAGTTAACCACCGGGATCAGCCCTATAAATACACGCTTAGGGTCTCATTGTAAAGGGGTTGGACTTTTGATATAAGAAAATACTCCGAAGAGAGCATAGTTGTCTGTTCGGTCACTTCGAATCACATCAGTAACGCCGTCTGTGGGAAGTATTTCAAGTAAAGACGTTGAAGTAAAAAGAATTTTTCTTGCGAAAATCAAAGAAAAGAAACATGGTCAGAAGTAGAAACCGTGGACAAACTTCGAGGGGGGATATACAAAACCCCCATTCATATTCGTCCCCGGTGCATGAAGGACAAGCAGATGATGCGGATTCGTCTCAAAATGTTCCTCATGCATTTCCTAATGGGGGAATTCCTGTGGAGCAATTAACTGAGGTAATTGCCAGAACTGTGGGGGAAGTCATGAAGCAATTTATGACTCTACCCCAGCCAGAAAAAAATCACTGAAGATGAAGAAGATTTGGCTTCTTCAAAGGGATGAAGAAAGAAACAAAGGAGGTTAAGGATCTCTCTAGTCAGATAGGCGACGAAGGTGATAAAGCTTTACACCACAAGATGGAGGATCTAAAAGACGAGTTGCAGCAGATGCGCAACAAAATGGAAGGACGTATCTACCCAGTACGGAGGAGCACCCCATTTGCTCCTCAAGTTGTTGATGATCCCCAACCATCTAATTTCCGAACTTTGAATGTGCGGAATTACGATTGCAGTGCAGATCCCGATGAGTATTTATCCATATTTGAAAACGCTTCGCTCCTTCACCAACTTACAGATGGAGTGAAGTGTCGAGTTTTCCTGACTACTCTAGCTGGAGCCGCCCAATCTTGGTTTAATCAACTGGAGTCAGGGATTATCTACTCATTCCCAAAATTTAGTTCATTATTCTTACACCAGTTCGCGAGCAGCAGAAATTGCAATGGAACAACCCTAATAGAAAAAGAATATCTTCGGGACTTTCTGAAAAGATTCAATCAAGCATGCCTTGACGTCCCTCGTGTTACTTCTGAGATACTCGACAACGCCTTTACTCAAGGGCTACGAGAAGGAGATCGGTTCAGATCTTTGGCTAAGAAACCACCTTCAGACTATGACGAGCTGCTTGGAAGAGCTTCTATTTCTTATTCAATTGAAAAAAGCAATGAAAGAGTTTGGGAGTAGGTGTAAAACCCGTTGGGGAATAATTGGCTGAGAGAAATGGCAAAATAAATAGCCACTTCAACAAAAAAAGTGGGGACAGGAAGCGAAGACCCCCTCAGAGTTGATCTAAGTAAAAAGGAAAATAAGTCTTAGGGGGCAAATGAGGGCGAGATCCTGAAGGGTGGGCAATAATAGAAGTCCCCTCAGAAACCTCGCATTTAGTACGAATGCTGGACAAATGCTGGTTCGATTTAATTTCCGACTCGAAAATTTTGAACCAGGGACCTTGGCTGTCACCATTTGTTGTTATGTGACAACCCGCTCCTCCTCTATACGAGCAGCTGAAGTAGACGAAGAACTTAGAGTCTCCTTGCTGTCCGAGGAAGATGATGGCAGAGGAGGAAGAGTAGTAATTCTTTCTTCATCGTGCGTGCCGTACATTTCTATCGCCTTTCAAAGAATAATCATTCGAAGAAGAAGCCATACTTGATAGATAAAAGCTTGAAAAATAGGAAGATTAGTTGCTCGGTCGTCTGATGCTAGCTCGAAAAATATTGAAGTAAAGTAAAAAAAATTGGGGATTGATGGAGTATTTATAGCGAAGACCATGTGAACAGTTGTCAAATCCACGCCGTCCAAAATAAGTTGAATGGACAGTCGTAGATGTGCCTCGAGAAACCAAACATCGCGCGGTGTTTGAAAATTTTGAGTGGGAAAAAAGAGCGGCAAAAAACCCCCAAGCATGTCAAAATTAGGATTTTACCCGCAGACAATAAAACAAGACTTCAATATTCTCGTCTTGCTTTACTTCATGGGGTGATGTGATGTCATATGACATATTAGTTTTCTCGGGTAAGATCCCCTACAAGTACCGAACAACAGGTACCCGAGCATAATGTATCCAAACAGATAACATCCGAGCACAAGATAGACGAACACTGTTAAACCCCTGCTCGGTATACTGGTCAAAGACTAGCGGAAGACCCAGGTGTAACCAACAAATTAACCTTCGGAAATAAACGTGCATTAATGGAGTGCGGATTTCTCGGACATGCTTTCCACGGTAACGCCGCGATCAGGGGAGATCGTGTTCCAGATTTCCCCATTTAACCATCGGGATCAGCCTTATAAATACGAGCTTAAGGTCTCATTGTAAAGGGTTGGACTTTTGATATAAGAAAAGACTCCGAAGAGAGCATAGTTAGTCTGTTCGGTCACTTCATTTATTTGTCTGATATTCTTGTTTATGAGTTTGATATTCATGCTTGGTGTCAAAGTCCTGTAACAAGTCAAATTTTCATAGTAAAGATTATACCAGATAAGGTCCCGTGGTTTTTCCTCATTTTTCGAGGGTTTTCCACGTAAAATTGTGGTGTTCTTTGTCTATTTTTTGCACACATTTAATTCTACCGAACACGAAAAATAGCTAATCACATCAATACTAAACACTGAAATTGGATTATCATGACTCCAACATCAATCACTCGATATATTTGGTGTCGTAGTATGGACCCCAAAGTCCTATTTACAACCGGGTGATTGGATATGATATTAGGATAAACCAGCTCCGAATAAACACAAATAAATAACGATACATCTGTACTCATTTAGTGTTCATAACTATATTGTCGGTGATTTTATTTAAACGACTGAATGAAGTGTTTGTTTTGTAGTTGATTGTAGGCATGGTTAGGAAACCATAATTGTGTATCCAACGGCGGAACTATGTAGCTCGTGACCGGGGCTGCAATCCAAGATGATTTTTTTTTTTACCTATGTTCAACCATTGTTTCTGTTTCTCGGCGAATAAAAATTTTGGATTTCGTGAGACAAAATCTTGGAACGAAAGAAGTTGCAATCCTTGAGAATATGGGAGAGAAAGTGGGAATAAAAATATCGTTTAGGAACCTGTCAACCCAAAATGGATTCGAATCCTGGATCCACCTATACAATCCCTTGGGTGTACCCATCCACGAGTAACAATTTAACTGTCTTGGGAAATAAGCTACTAGATACATGGAATTTGGGGTTTTTTTTTTTTGCTGACAATAAATTAATAGGATTCCGGAATCGATGCATGCATTTAAGAATTTATTGAAAGCTTATTGGTATGATACATATTGGTCGAGAAAGGTGGGGAAGGGGAAATCGTCCAAGTAATATATATATATATATATATATATATATATATATATATATATATATATATATGACAATTCGTCTTACAATTTTACGTTCTCCAATTAATCAGTTAAAAATATTGAATAGTTGTATATATATATATGACGGGTTTTTTAACAAAATAACCCTAAATAAATAATTAATTCTCAAAATAACCCAAAATATAATTTATTACACAAATAGCCTTACCTGCCAATTGAGTTGGCGTGGCCAACTTTCAAAAAGTTGGCCACGCCGACTTTATTCTTTTTTTTTGTTTTTTGTTTTTTTTCCTTTCCTTTTTTAAAAATAAAAAATAAATTTAAAATAAAATAAAAATATATACAAGTCCAATATATGTATGAATTTGTTTTACGCATAATTCATAAATCAATTTAATATGATTAGTCTAAATTGATTGACATATTATTTTATATGTTTTTTTCTCTGTAAAATAAGCTATGTTGTACGAACCCGGTTAAAATGGTGCTGCTGGTTGTAGATTTTCTAATTCTTGGTTGTATTGAATAAAAAATAAACATTATGAACAAAAATATAAAAATATAAAAGTTGGCTGGTCGGTCGTGCCGGAAAATGTTTTTATGGTGATTTATATTTTTATTCAATTCAAGAATTAGGAAATCTTCAACCATTCGAACCCAATCTTTCCTACAACACTAACATCATCATAACACACTAAAACCCACATGAAACACTTCAAAAATCATACCCCGAACATATATAACATATACCCAAAACAAACCCACATAAATCACTTCAAAATCACCCTATTTCAAATCCAAACATCATAAAAACTTAAGGAAGGGTTCCATACCTCTTGAAGACTCCAAATCTTAACAAAGATCACACAAACAAAGGTTTTGTGGAGCTTCCTCCTTTCTCCTTTGAAGGATTTCGAAATTGGGGTTAAAGGGTAGGGTTTGAGAGTGGGTTGGGGGATTTAAAGTGTGATTGGTAAAGTGAGGGAAAAAGGTATAGTGGAGTTAAAAAGGGGGTATGTGTAGATTAATTAAAATTGTACCCCAAACTTAACATGATGTATAAAATACCCCAACATGGTATTTTAAAAGCATTTACAAAAATGCATACAACTTCCACTAAAATCATGCTTTCCTCATAATTAACAATCAACATAATAAAATCATGTTAACACCTTATTTTCTAACATGCATAACATGCACCCCGAAATGCAACCCCGGGTCACGTCTATCATGTGACTAAGCATTTCAACATGATAATTAATTTCAACACATAAATCAATTATCAACATAATTCATCATATAAACATAATTAATGCCCAAATTGCATACAATTAATTTCGGGGCATCACATTACTCCCCTACTTATAAGATTTCGTCCTCGAAATCGCATGCACTTACCCCAAATGAAACTAAACATAAATCATACCAGAAAATAGTTCCGGGTAATGCTGTATCATATGCCGTTCCGTCTCCCACGTAGCCTCCTCGACACCCCGACGATCCCACTGAACCTTGACCATCGGTATAACTTTACTTCGTAATCTGCGATCCTCACGATCCAGAATTCTGACCGGTCGTTCTACGTAGGATACATCCGAGTCCAACTGCACTTCAGTAGGTTGTAATACATGAGACGGGTCTGGCTCATACTTCCGTAGCATATAAACGTGAAAAACATCATGAATCCCAGATAAGGACGGCGGTAGAGCCAAACGGTAGGCCAATGTACCGATACGTTGCAATACCTCATACGGCCAAACATACCTCGGAGATAACTTTCCCCGCATACCAAAACGAACTACACCCCTCAAGGGTGAGATTTTCAAGAAGACCTTGTCCCCCACTTGAAATTCTAGCGGTCGTCGTCGCTTATTGGCATAGGCTGCTTGCCTATCCTGGGCCGCTTTCATCTTTTGACGTATCGTCTTAATCTTGTCTTGTATATCCTTAATCATATCCAGTCCTCCGACCGCCTTACTAGTCAGGTCCTCCCAATACAGCGGTGACCTACAGCGTCGTCCATAAAGAGCTTCAAAAGGGGCCATTTGAATGCTCGCATGATAACTGTTATTATAGGAGAACTCTACCAATGGCACTGCATCCTGCCATGGAGTATCAAACTCCAACACACATGCCCTCAACATATCTTCGAGCGTCTAAATGGTACGCTCTGTCTGGCCATCTGTCTGAGGGTGATAAGCTGTACTTCAGCCGTACTTCTGTGCCCAAAGCTTATCTGAAGACCCTCCCAGAATGAGAAGTAAACCTTGGGTCTCTATTAGACACAATCGAGACTGGAACTCCATGCAACCTCACTACATCCCGCACATATAATTGGGCCATCTTTAGGTATGAAAAAGTCATACAGTAAGGGATGAAATGAGCTACCTTCGTCAGCCTATCTACGATTACCCAGATCGCATCAAATCCAGAGGTCGTTCTTGGCAAGTGGGTCACGAAGTCCATAGATATGTGCTCCCACTTTCACTTAGGCACTTCCAAGCTCTTCAGCTCGCCACCAGGCCTCTGTATTTCGGCCTTTACCTGTTGGCAGATCAAACATCTTTTAACAAAAGCGATCACATCACGCTTCATGCGTCTCCACCAGAATTGATCACTTAGGTCTTGTACATCTTCCTTCCTCCTAGGTGAACACTGAACCGGCTCCCGTGAGCTCGTTCCAAGATTCCTATACGCAACTCTGGTGTACATGGAACTACCCATCGGTCACCGAGTCTCAGAGAACCATCCTCAGCCACTCTAAACTTTGATGGATGTCCTCGAAGTACTATCGATGACCATCTCTGAACCTCATCATCTGACCTCTGGGCTTTCCTGATAGCATCAAATATGTCTGGCTCAGCCAACAAGGTCGACACTCGCACCGGCGACGTGTCCACATCGAAATCATAGCCCAGATGGCAATAAGAAGTCATCATAGTTGATAAACACATAACGTCTTCAGCAGTATTCTTCACCTTCCGACTTAAGGCGTCTGCTATCAAATTTGCTTTACCAGGATGGTACTCAATCTCACAGTCATAATCCTTGAGTGAATCCATCCATCTTCTTTGTCTCATATTTAGTTCAGCCATATAGATAATGCCGCCAAATCTTCAAGGCAAAAATGATAGCCGCCAGTTCCAGATCATGAACTGGGTATCTTATCTCATGAGGCTTCAACTGCATCGAAGCATAAGCCACTACGTGCTTATCTTGCATCAACACACAGCCGCAACCTTCTTGGGATCTACAGATATCCCTCTGCAAGATATAACATGACCCAAGAACACCACACTGCTCAACCAAAACTCGCACTTACTGAGCTTTCCATATAACTGGTGATCCCTAAGGATCTGGAGTACTGTCCTCAAGCGCTTTACGTGTTTCTCTTCAGTTCGGGAGTAAATAAGTATATCGTCAATGAAAACAATGACGAACTGATCCCAAATACGGCTGGAACTCCCTGTTCATCAGACCATAAACACAGCTGGGGCATTCGTCACCCCAAAAGGCATGACTAAGAATTCATAGTGCCCAAATCTAGTCTTGAAAGCTGTCTTCTGAACATCAATACTCACAATGCAGTCAAAATCTGACATTCCCAAATCAATCAAATCTGACCTTAGCTCGTTATCCTCAAAATAAATGAGGCCATCACAGACAATCCGATCAGCAATCAAACTTCTTCCAGTGGGTGTCGAGACTACAAGAGGCGTGGGCGACGAAGAAGTGCATATGTGGTGCCATTCCACAAAACTTGTCGACACGAAAGAGTGTGACGCACCTGTGTCTATCAATATAAAAGCAGGGTGCGTAAATAAAAGACAAGTACCCGCTATCACTTCTTCCGGAGCCGCTGTAGCCTGCTCCTTCGTCAATGCATAAACCTGCCCTTGAGGTGGCCCCATAGGCTGACCTACTTGCTGCCTTGGTACAAACGGTGGCCTGTGCTACGCTGCTCTGTCCGCAGGCCTCCCCGCAGGGTTCTGTTGTCCCTCCCGATTGGGACACTGCCGAGCAAAGTGGCCCTTATTGCCACAAACATAGCAACCTACGCAGTCTTTGGTCATATGTGATTGCCCACAAAGAGAGCACTGGACCTCCCCAAACCTGCCTCCCTGAGACTGGCCTCTTCCTGATGGGGCGTTATTCTTACGGTTTCCTATCCAACGATTCTCAGGCCTCTTACCACTGAATCTCGAAGCCGAAGTATTCCCCCTTGGTTTGAATTGATCACCCCTTGGTTTCAAATTGTCAGAAGTGGATCTCTGAGGGGGTGCTGGAGGTGGCACGGCATCAGGATATGCACCAACTCCCAGCTCGGCTAACTCAGCCCTTGCAAGTGCATCATCAAAACAAGCAGGGCCATATGTGAACACCCTGTCATACAGTTCAGGCCTCAAGCCTTTCATGAAGTTCCTCATCTTTGCTTGAGTACTTGCGGCGATGTGAGGTACATATCTGAGCAAAGAACAATACTGAAGAGCATAATCTGATACAGGCATGTTACCTTGCTTGATGTTAGTGAACTCATCTTCTTTAGCCTGACGTGCGGCAGCTGAGAAATAGCTGGTCAGAAACCGAGTCCTGAACAGTTTCCAATTGATTTCTTGACCCTGAGCCTCTTGCTCTATTACTGTGGTCTTCCACCACATTAGCGTCTTCTTGGCTAATTGGAACTCCGCTAGTCTTATCCAGGCCGTCTTAGCACAAGGAGCTGCCACGAATATTTGTTCTATCCTCTCCAACCATTCCTCAGCCATTTCCCCAGTCTCAGTTCCCTCGAACATCGGGGGTCGGTATGTCAAAAATTGAGCCAAGCTTAGCTCTCCAGGTAATAACTGCTGTTCAGATGGTTCTTCGCCCAAAGCTGGCGGTGGTAGGGGATTTGTACGCCCAGCACTTGCATTAACACTAACTGCATCTCCCACTTCCACATTCGCTGCCATACTGCAAGACAAGGGTTAACAACAATACCCAAAAGCAGTTCATATAATACATCGTTAGATAATCAACCATGTTAGTGTAACATCATATTCCTCATATGCAACTTATGCACAAAACATGCTTAAAAGTGAGCACCTAGCTAACTTATTGCTAAGGCTACCCTTCACTCATTCCCGGGTTATCTAACCACTGCTCTGATACCACTAATGTAGGGTCTTCCCACCTTAACATCATATTGATAACGAATAATGGACTAAACATGCATTAATGGCACCTTAGGGTTCCGGTTGTAGTTTTGAGCTAATAAGATTACAGGCCAAAAATGAAATTTCAAAACTTAATTAATTACATTCCTTTCAATGAATGCTAAAGCGATAGAATTATACTACTCCTAGAGTAGAGACTATCCTAAAATCCTGTATCCTATCTTCTTTCATGCTCCTCATAGCTCACTGCCTCAACCCGATCCTTAATCTTCTGTCCAAAAGTGTACCTACAGGAACAACCCATCATGAGCATGTACATCGTTACTTAACATCATAAGGTAATGGCATATAAATAAATGCATGAAAGTATTTGGTAACATATACTTCCTGGTTAATCGCATTAACCCTCCTTGGTTGTCCCTGTTTCATAGTCATGCATATAATCATTAGTTCTTGACATAATGATTAAAATCGTACTTCATTCATATGTTCATAATCAACAATGTTAATTAGAAATGAGACTGTCATGGTTCTATTATGACAGCGGCACAATTGGCCCCCCTCGCTCGACATAAAGCGGAATTGTGATATCCATCGCTACACCTTGATAGCGGATGTATCTCCTCGCTTAGCGGAATTATGATACCCCTCGCTATGCCTTGATAGCGGATGTATCCCCTCGCTAGTTATGTGAGCGGCAAGTACCTTCCTCGCTTGCCCATAACAACCACCGGACATTCAACCATTCTTAATAACAATGTTAAACATATATCATCATCATCATATCATAAACATCGTAATCTTATAAACATCATCATCTTGTAAACATCATCATCTTATAAGTAAACATCATCATCTTATAAGCATCATCATCTTATAAACATCATCATCTTATAAGTATCATCATCTTATAAACATCATCATCTTATAAGTATCATTATCTTATAAACATCATCATCTTATAAGCATCATCATCTTATAAACATCATCATCTTATCATAATCGTCATCGTAAATGTCATATCATCTTCCTTTATCATAACATCATCATCATAATTTACTTATCATAATCATCATCATAAACATCATAAACACTTATGCAATCAATGCATAGTCATAGTTTAGGAATGTGTTACCGTCCGATGCCCGTACGTCTCTTACGTACCTTAATTCCAAAAAATGGAGAAGTTGTAGAACTTTATCTCCTTGAAGTTGTGGGTACCTGGGATGGTTCTACATAACCATACAAATCGATATTAGAAGCTAAATATAGTCCAATATCCAAAAATCCCACAAAGACATAAAAAATACACATTTTTATACCTCGCGATCGATCGCCGCCCAGGCCCGATCGATCGCGAGATCATACTGGACGAGGCTCAAAAATTCACACTTTGGCGATCGATCGCCACTTTTGGCGCGATCGATCGCCAGCCTCGCCGATCGATCGCCCAAAGGTGGCGATCGATCGCCAAATGCTACTGGCGCCCACTGCTGGCTCGCGATCGATCGCCAAAAATGGGCGATCGGTCGCCAGTCCCTGTACATCGTAAAATCGCCATTAATGAGCATTTTCAAGCTCCACCTCAAACCATTCGAACCCAATCTTTCCTACAACACTAACATCATCATAACACACTAAAACCCACATGAAACACTTCAAAAATCATACCCTAAACATATATAACATATACCCAAAACAAACCCACATAAATCACTTCAAAATCACCCCATTTCAAATCCAAACATCATAAAAACTTAAGGAAGGGTTCCATACCTCTTGAAGACTCCAAATCTTAACAAAGATCACACAAACAAAGGTTTTGTGGAGCTTCCTCCTTCCTCCTTTGAAGGATTTCGAAATTGGGGTTAAAGGGTAGGGTTTGAGAGTGGGTTGGGGGATTTAAAGTGTGATTGGTAAAGTGAAGGGAAAAAGGTATAGTGTAGTTAAAAAGGGGGTATGTGTAGATTAATTAAAATTGTACCTCAAACTTAACATGATGTATAAAATACCCCAACATGGTATTTTAAAAGCATTTACAAAAATGCATACAACTTCCACTAAAATCATGCTTTCCTCATAGTTAACAATCAACATAATAAAATCATGTTAACACCTTATTTTCTAACATGCACCCCGAAATGCAACCCCGGGTCACGCCTATCATGTGACTAAGCATTTCAACATGATAATTAATTTCAACACATAAATTAATTATCAACATAATTCATCATATAAACATAATTAATGCCCAAATTGCATATAATTAATTTCGGGGCATCACAATAACTGTAAGTGAGTTTTTGCAACAATTACCATTTCGTTTTCAAAACTATATATATATTTAAACTTTCAATTGAACATCAAATATAAAGATTATGTTTTAGATCTAACAAGTATGTGACACGATTATGAACGAAAGGACTTTGAGAGCAAAGTGCTACGCGTGTAGGAGCCACCTCTTGAATCCAATGAGTAAAGTGCTACGTGTACGGGGGCCACCTCTTGAGCCTGCGGGGCAAAGTGCCACGTATACAGGAGCCACATCTTGAATCAGCGGAGCAAAGTGTTATGCACACGGGAGCCACATCTTGAATCCAATAAGTCGTTATGTGGATATGTCCAAGATATGTATTTATGTGTAAGGAATGAGTTTTTGTGCCAAGATCTATGTGATTTGATAAAGAAATGTTAAAGGATTTTTGCTATGAATATATGTATTTTTTACCATGTTCAATCGGCCCCTACTTGCTGAGTGTTTTTCCCAAACACTCACCCCCCTTACCTCCCCTCACAGACAAAGACGAAAAAGAAGAGATCGAGGAAAAAGGACAAGAACAATTTTTGAGATGATGATCCACGAAGAACCTTCAAGAAAATTTAAGTTTTATTTACGCTTCCGCATCTTTGATTTAATCCGAGACAATTGTATTTTGTAATTGCAATTGTAATGACAATTTATTGATTTTGGAATAAATAAACTAGTTTTATCATAGATCTGTACACGAGACTTGTTGTATTCGAATTTCATATTTGGATTCAATGTCGGCGTCATGCGCTACGGTCTCGGGGTGTAATACCTTGACATGTATCATACATGTTTGCTATGATTATTGTGTAATTATATGATAATTACGGTATGACGTGGACTCGAGTTTGAGTTGAACCGAGTATGAAAAAAGTAATGATATATGTTGAGTTGAGAACATAGATATCTCTGTATGTATGAAATTTCATTCTATGTGGAATGAAACCAAAGTTGAGTATAAGTGGATGATGTACTAGCATGGTAACCAATGGAAATGAAATAACATAATTAATATGTAATGGGTAGTACATGATTATTGTATTGTATGAGGACATGAAATGAGTTACATGTGGTTGAACACAATTAGGGGTGCATTTGCATTTGAGTTTGGAATGTGATGTACATGTGCATGGCATTTCATATGGATTTGAGTTCCTATATATGAAAAGAAAATCAGATTATAAACACATAATCACACCTTTTCTCACCTAAATCTCTCTACACACTCTGCTCAAGGGTTGTATCGGAGCAAATTTTCTATTTATTTATTTGAGTTTCCATCACAAATAGATTTGTTGGAGTGCTTTTACTCACTTGTGGTGACTTGTGCTTGCAATTGAACTTCTACACTTGTTGTGAAGTAACATCTAAGGGAATTTGTAAGCATATCATGAGTTCTATACTTTAGGATGAGTAATATGCTTTAGCAAGTGTGATATAGTTGCTTGCATGTTGATAAAGATTTGATATGAAGTGGAAATCATTGAATTTAAATGATAAAGTGATGAAAACATGGTCATGTGTTGGTACGGTATAAAATTATCAAGTTTTGATGATGGGAATTGAGGTGTATGCCAAGCACCAAGAAGATAGACTTGAACTCGCCATGTTCTGAAACTTTTGCTGTCTAGCGATCGATCGCTAGCATCGCGCCGATCGATCGCTGAGACAGGGGAAATATAAGACGGCTTATGGTTGTAGCGATCGATCGCTCCATGTGACCGATCATTCACGAGTTGTAGCGATCGATCGCTAAAAGAGTATCGATCGATCGCTAGAAGGCCGTAACATTTTATGAGAATCAGACTTTAATAGGGATCGATCGTTGCATAAATACCGATAGATCGCTAGGGTTACATTATTGAAACGATCGATCGCAAGATGTGACCGATCGATCACTAGAAGGAAAATGTTGAAAAATGTTATATTTTTGTGGAATTTGATATTGAATCCTATGATGACATTGTACATTGTTGTTATTCATGTAGCGTCATCATAGGGGACATGACAGAGAGGCGGTTAATCATTGACGCCTAAACTTATATATATTTTGTATCGCACGACAGGTACGTGTTGACATACGAGTATTGATTTCTGATTATGTGATGTTGCTTCTATATGTTGAGATTTTGATATATGATTGTTGGACTCATATTGATATACATTCATGTTGTTGATGCATATAGTTGATGCCATGAGAGGTATGCTACTGTTGAGCATATGCATTGGAATGAGAGGTATGCTCTTGTTGAGCATATGCTTTGGCTGTTATAACGTGTGAAGACGAAAACATGATATGTACTGCTAATATGAGACGTGAAGGCTGAGCCACCGACATATTGAGCTGAGAGGCATATCATATATGTCATGTTTTAACAGGATGATGATTGAGACATGTCATGATATATTTGCATTTTGAGATGCATGATACAGAACAATCACAGTTGAGATTTTAATATGGTTATTTATCGTATTTTGTTTTCTTATTGATATATAACTGAGATGGTTGTCTATCAATACTCATGTTGTGTGATTGTTTCCATAGGGACTCACAGACGTGGGAGGACATGATTGTGAGTCGACTTCTGTTGTGAGCTGAACCACTGATTGTGATTTGAACATATTAGGTTGTTCATCTGTACATGTGATGTATATTATGTCAAGATGTTGTAAATGCTGTAATAACTGACATAGTAAAACTCTTAATCAAGTGTGTGTTACTACTTAATCCCAACTCATAAATTTGAACAAATGTGTTTATAACGGATAAGTAGCGAGGACCCCACACGGGGCATGACATTCATCATCTCTTTCAGAGTACGATTTTTAAGCTCGGCGATACATTTGATTGTGGTGAATATGGGGCAGTGGTTTATGCCATATTCAGAGCAAAGTTCATCAAACGGTACTCCATATTCTCAATCTCTATCACTTCGAATATTTTTATCTTTTTGCTTAGTTGATTTTCAACTTCATTTTTGTAGTTTTAAACACTTCCAAGGCCTCGCCTTTGCTACGTAGCAAATAGACATAACAATATCTTGTACAATCATCTATGAAAGTAATGAAGTACTCTTTTCCCACCCCTAGTTTGCACAAACTTTAGATCACATATATCCGTATGAATTAATTCAAGAGGAGTTGTGGTTCTTTAGATTGAGTGAAATGATTGTTTCGTTAACTTAACCTCAACACAAGTCTCTCACTTATGTTTTAAGTTAACATTCATTGAAGGTAATAAGTTCAACTTTACTAATTTGTTAAGTGAATTATAATTTACATGACCTAAACGATCATGCCATAAATCAAATGACTCAATCAAATAAGTAGAAGCACTGAGTTTATTACTTTCAAACTGAATGATAACCGTCATTTACGTTTATTTTGAAAAAAACTTTTCTCCATATATCATTTTTCCTACAAAAACTCTATTTTTGGAGAGTACAATTTTCCAGATTCTAAAACTAGTCTAAAACCACCTTGACTATATCCGATCCGGATATCAGGTTCTTACAGATGTCAGGAACATGTATGACGTCAATGACAGTCAATTCTTTTCCCCAAGTCATCTTTAGAACCACCTTCCTCAATCCAACGACTAGAGATATTGTCGAGTTTCCCATGTAGAGTTGGCTCTCACTTATTGACGTGTATGTGGAGAACATGGCTTTGTCTAAACACACATGTCTGGTAGCACCAAAATCGACGAACTATTGCTTCAAAGATCACAGCGGTTAGCACTAGATCATTCAAGTCATCTGAGATCCGATCATGTTCAATCACATTGACTTGATCTTTTGCTTTCCCACGAACCTCTTTGTTACTACAGTCCTTTGCCATATGCTTCGGTTCTCCACACTTGTAGCATTTACCTTTGAACTTCTTCACCTTGCCATTTTTGGAGGCCATGCAGTCAAACTTTCGCTGATCCGGTTGTTTGTTCGGCTAGGTTAGCCCGTGGTTCCATTTGAAACCTACCCGCATTCCTCTCGGAAACCTTGTTATCCTCCTCGATTCGTAGTCGAACCACAAGATCTTCAAGACTCATCTCCTTTCGTTTGTGTTTGAGATAGTTCTTGAAGTCCTTCAACATAGGAGGCAATTTTTCAATCATTGCCGCGATTTAGAATTAATCACTTAGACTCATTCCCTCCGCATGAATGTAATGCAGAATCACTTGTAGATCTTGCACTTGAACCATACAGGCTTGGTGTCAACCATCTTGAAATCCAGGAATTGTCCAACTATGTTTCTTCATGTCGGCATCTTCGGATTTGTACTTCTTTTCTAGCGATTCCCAAAGTTCTTTTGCTGTTTTCACAAGACAATAAACGTTATAATTTATTGTCTAACCCATTTAGGATGTAGTTCTTGCAGAGGAAGTCGCTTTGATTTCATACATCAAGTGCCGCCCTCTTTTGGGTGTCGGTCTCTCATTCTTCAACTGTGGGAGCCTCCCCGATTAAGAACCTTGTCAAACTCAGTGTGGTCAATTAAAATAGCATTTTTTGTTGCCACCGTTTGAAGTCGTTCCCATTGAACTTTTCAGGCCTTTCCCCATGATGAACATGAGTCGTTGTTGCACTCTAAGAAGTCATTTGTTGCTGATGTTATCTTAAGATTGTAGTACAAAACTAATGGGTGTGTATCTTAGGAAGGTAGCAAGCATAACAACAATGACTTTGTAGTAGGAATGTCGAGGTAAGATTTAGAATCCCCGTCCTTAAGACAATATTGTCTGGCGCTAACAGTTCAACTGACAATTTGTCTTCCAAGATACAACGACTTATGACTTATGATAGGAGCACTCCAAATCACAAGTCCTCAAACCACAAAGGTTTGAAAGCATTCAACTTGATAAATAAAAAGATGAACAAAATACTTCAGAATTTGCTCTTAAATCTCATGTGATTTTCGAATATCTTGTTTTAAACTGTCTAGAAGTTATCATTATATATTAGACCAAATAATGCTACCTATGGACACCAAATGGAGGCAACAATTCAGGAAAAATGCATCAATACATGAAGGGATGCACCCAACCCCCAAAACTGCACAGTTCACGATCGATCGCCCAAGGGGCGCGATTGACGATCGATCGCGCATGGCAGGTTTTTGGCAAATCGTTTTTCCACGCGTGCGATCAATTGGCCCAACATATGGCTATCGATCGCGGCCTTCAGTACACTTCGTTTGATTATCTATGCTTAATTTCTAATTCATTAAGCATTTTTTGAACAGTTATTAAACTATGAAAATGTTGTTGGCTACCCATGGGCAGATCCAACCATCCAATTGATAATATACCTCATATTGGATGGTTGAATCTACTTCAAAGGATAGCAAATAATAAATCAAATTATGTACATATTGTTGCACATAAAACTAGCCGTTGTAAAATAAGCATTATGAATTATTTCGGATGCTCCATTGAATTACTACAAAAGTACAAAGCAACTACACTAAAATGTCACTAAAAGGTATTTTGTTTTTACAACGTAGACAGCTGAATTTAAAATATATTAACAATACAACTAATATTTTTTATTATTTAAACAAATATATTACCGTTCTTATGATCTAATAATCTCTTCCTTCTATGATCGCAAAATTAAAGAATTTTGACGTACTGTGTTGCGATAACTTAATTATTTTCTCCCCTTTTAAAAAACTAAAAAATTATTTTTAATTAGAAGAATTCATGCAAAAAACTGTAATTCACCTTCTTTATCTTTTAATAAAAGCATTTTCATATATAGTTCCGCGCGTAAATGCCAAAAACAGTAGAGGACAATATTTACTCATATAACGCAAAATCAAGTGCAAAAATGAAAATCATCTTGAACAAAATTTCTTCCAAATTTTTTTACCATAGCAGTCATATAAAGCATAGTATATTAGAGCGAAATACTCTTGAAAAACAATCACATAGGGTGGACAATGTTGAAAAAATGTGCTTAATGAATTGAAATTAAGCAAGTTAGACAAGAGGAAAAAGTCGAATGATTGATAAATGACAAAACGAGCAAAAATGGACTGAAAAATACTACCCTGGGAAAATTCGGCAGCCCGGGCGGCGCCGAACGCACCCCGGCTGCTCACACGATCGAGATTCTGCCAGGAAAGATTCGTTAAGGATTTTTCGTGAACGGGTGTGTCCATTCGTGTCCGGGTGTATTTTTCATGATTAAACACCTCCAAATAGTGTCATTTTGGACATATCTCTTTGACATATTATAAATATAACAATCATCACTTCAATTAGACATTGGATTTTGAAATTCATAACACGTTTAATGCAAGATCAAAGTCAATTTTTGAGAAAAAAATCTGCATAAAATATTGTTCATCTCGTGTTCTTGTGAAGTGTCTTTAAACCTTCTTGGTTTGAGGATTTGTGATTTGGAGTGCTCTTATCACAAATCATAGTCATTGTATCTTGGGAAACGATTAGCGTTAACCGTAAGCACCATAGCGGGGCAATATCGTTTCAATTATAAAACCATTTGTTACTTTGCTTGTTATTATTCCTAAGATACACATCATTACTAAGATTCCTACAAACAATGATCCAGATTTATCAATACACTAAATCCCACATAAATTACCAATGGGATGGATCGATGCCACATATTTATTAACCCACATAAAAACGTGAAAAATTGATAAATTTGAGTCATTGATCCAATACTTTAGGTATTATTCAATGAGGTAGCCAAGTCGTTATGATTCAACGAGAGGACATATAATTTATCGACTCTGGGTATACGCTTATGGTGTCTTTGCATCCAATGTTCCTAGAACTCAATTTAAGCTCGTAGAGAATACTGATTTGATAGTTTCCCTCACTATGAACACTAACACTATTTTTATGTAACTAGAATAATATACACAATTCTGTTTTTTTTTTAAATAAGAATATATACACAATTCATTTCATTAATATATTTCTTCAAAATCCGACAATTCATATTTATCAACAGAAAATATGCCAATGAATTCTTTTTCTGTAATTAAAAAAAAAACAATAAGAATGTGATCACGTAAGCAATTGCGAAAGCATTTTGTCAAGTACATGTCAACATATCTCCATCTGTCCATTTTGCATGAATATTGAAATCTATAACGTAACACACACGGGTTATTTAATTAAATAATTTAATTTTTAAAAATATTTAACAAAATAATCTAAAATATAAAACTTACTTTTCTAACCCAACACGTCAACTGGGTTGGCGTGTTCAGGAGTCACGACAACCCAATTGGCATGTTGGATTAAAAAAGTAAGGTTTTGTATTTTTGGTTATTTTGTTAAATATTTTTAAAAATTAAGTTATTTAATTAAATAACCCTAACACACACATCGTGGTAGGAAATCGGAAATCGAATTGTTCATCTTAAAGTTGCCACGTCAGGACTTTTGGGACCATATATATATATATATATATATATATATATATATATGACTCGCGAAGTGAAGTTCAATCTCTATTCCTTAGATCAGTAGAACATGATCTTCAAGAATTAGAAAATATAATAGATCAATCATTGGCTTCAGAGTTCTCTTTTCTTATAACTCTAAATTTAAGAAGAAAGATTGACTTATATTATTTTTAAATTGATTGTTGAATTGATAATTTTTGTTATGCTATCGTTTGTCTATTAATAAATAACTCCAAAATAAAATATTAAAGTCCCAAATTTATTCAAAATATAATAAAGACATAAATATATTCTTTTCGCTTTTATAACAAGTTAAAGTTTAAATATTTATACAGAAAACTATATACTAATGACAAATGAAATAAATGTATTCATACAAATTAATTACATATATAGATTAACATCACAATTTGTTTTTTTCTTAAAAATGTGGATTTAACGAGACACACCTTCACATCTTTAAATAAAACCGTATATTATCACTACTTTGCTTTTGCTTTCCTTCCGAAAATATTTTCCCACTCAATAAACACATTCTAACATTTTAAATCTAAATTTCATTATTTATAAAAATGTACTTTTTTTTATTATCTATTAAAAATGATCTGTAATGTTATATAAAAGTACAAAAAATTTTGAGTAGGTTCTATATATATATATATATATATATATATATATATATATATATATATATATATATAAGATTTTCTGGTAACAAGCAAATTACAATCAAACAACATTGTGAAACAGAAAACTCTGTTTGGGGTTCTTTGGATGTGAAACTTTCTAGAATAAGTATTTTTACTGATTTTTACGAAAGAATTTAACTATTGATGATTAATTTTGTTAAATCAATATATATTTTTCAGTATATTAAAAGGGAAAACTCCGGGCCGATACTAGGAGGAGAAAGTTTTTTCGGCCCAGTCCACCAAAATATTTGCTTTCAACTAGGTCCATTTTAGGTCAAAATGACCAAAATATCCCTAACCTATCATCTCCTTCATCAAATTTTCTTCTTCATTATTTGTCCAACACAGAAATCTTCAGCCATCTTCATGAAATCCTAGCGGTTCTTCTTCGCATTTTCTTCCTCGATTCAACGCGACGGAAACTCATCTTAACTTAGTTTATTGTATAAATCCGAAATCACATCATGTAAACCCTAAAAAGAAAATTGATTTTAAGTTTTGGAATAATATTGACCGAGACTGAATTTTGTTCCACAGGCGGTCTAAAATCGCGCAACACTTATCGGGAATGACCGATAATGAGATCAAGAATTACTGAAGAACAAGGGTTCAAAAGCATGCGAAGCAGCTCAAATGTGATGTTAACAGCAAGCAATTCAAAGACACCATGCGGTACCTTTGGATGCCAAGATTAGTCGAGAGAATCCAAGCTTAAGATGCCACAAGTGGCGGAGGTGACAGATGAGCTGCTGCCATGGCAGCTTCCTCTTATCACCAATTCCTCCATCATTGATCTTGACACGAATCACATAATATTTCCTTTTATACACCAATTCCTCCATCACTCAAATTATAATGTATTTGTGATGTTCCATGAAACTACAAAAATTCTTTTGTTTTATATTTTTGGTTAATTATAGTATGGGTCTATCGGTGCATGTAATTTACATGCACCGATATACTCAGCGATGCATGTAATTTACATGCACCGCATGAGTAATTTCACATGCACCGCATTAGTAAATTTTACATGCACCGCATGACTCAATTTTACATGCACCGCATGAGTAATTTTTACATGCACTGCATGAGTAATTTCACATGCACCGCATTAGTAAATTTTACATGCACCGCATGACTCAATTTTACATACACCGCATGAGCAATTTTACATGCACCGCATGAGTAATTTTTACATGCACCGCACGAGACTAACAATAAGTTACGTGGCGGTGCATGTAATTTACATATACCGATAGACTATATTTTGGTTAAAGACAGTACCCGAGTCTATCAATGCATGTAATTTACATTCCTGTACACTATTATCATGTTTAAAATTTTGCAGGCACGTCCATGTTTTTCCCCCATATCTCTAGCCTAGCAGCGCATCCATCTGCCTTGATGACCAGTGCCTACACGCTCGACACCACCAATTCCACTCTTCACGATGCAGGTGACAACTCACTCTCAACACCATTTGCTCATGGATCCGACCATGTAGACCCTCAAAAAGTGCTCTCCCCTGGTCTCGTATATGATGCCACGTCAATTCTGTCATTAATTGGTTCATTGGTCAATCACCATTAATTCACCGGTTTATCTACAGACAATTCACGAAACTTGTGTAATTCATCGATAATTCATCGATCGATCACATTTATTGCCGATTAAAATTTTATACCCATCCATTGTGCGATTTTTCTCCATCGCGAAAAATCTTGCTAAGTAAACGTCAAATCAGAAACACATATCAAATCTTGCTAATTAAATGTCACC
Source organism: Haberlea rhodopensis (assembly GCA_907163345.1). Classification (NCBI taxonomy): domain Eukaryota; kingdom Viridiplantae; phylum Streptophyta; class Magnoliopsida; order Lamiales; family Gesneriaceae; genus Haberlea; species Haberlea rhodopensis. The sequence continues at coordinate 1,191,457 of CAJQUN010000072.1, forward strand.
AAGATGGTAAGAGAACAAATTCAGAAATACATAATTCAATTCAGTTTATAATGACCCACCAATCGGGCTCAATCTTGCGAAGAATTGAAGTAATTTGGAGTTTGTAAAGTTTCAATTTAATATGCATGATTGTGTGCAAAAGAGCTGTGTGAGTTTTGTAGTGGGTATGACGAGGAAGAACGCACAACGTGGAGGTGGAAGGTTATGGGAATGAAGGTGAAGAGCAAAGATATTTTAGTCATAATTAATGGACTAATTAGATTAGGGTTTGATAAAATGGACTTAATTGAAATAAGTTTTCTGAAAGATGTATTTAGTTGAAAGAAGATTTTTTGGGAGATTTAGTTGAAAGATGTTTTGAGATGTGATACCTTGTTGTAATGTACTCGTATTAAAACCCTTGTTGAATGATTTGGTTTGATTACATTTTGCATATCCTGTACAAAGTTTTGTGGGAATGTGTAAATTGGGCTTCGGTTATCCTATGAAAAAATGAACACTTCAAAACTATCAAACTTCATTCCTTGGCCCAATTGAAAAATGAATTAACTCTGCAAATAGTAGCGATATATGTTCCTATATTAATTGACTACAAATATATCCTACGAATTCCTAATTATCAATAATTTTAAAAATAAAATATTCAATATTTCAAATATTTTTAAACTATGCAACATCTCAAATGTCATATTTCTTTTTCTTTTTCATGGAAAAACATCGTATTTCTATCATCTTTCAAGTAAAGATTATGCACGCCAACGTATACTCATACATATTTTCTTTTCTTTAAGTCATTATTTCAACTGGAGCCAGAAAAAATAGACCAGAAAGCAGAGATTTATGATCATAATTGTTGGGGTTGTGTATGCTCAACAAGTCCTATGCAAGGTGTGGCCATCTGTCGTCTATTGGCTTAACGGCCTGGCTTATTAGCACCTATTTGCAGCCCCTCGTGTCCACTCATCGCTTAGTACGGGGCTTTTCGCTATCACTATAAGAAAATAAAGTCACGTCTATACTACCAGCTATAACATTTAGCCTAGTGATAAGCGCTTGATCATTCAATTGGTACCAGAGCGAGGTCATGAGTTTGATTTGCCCGAGAAGCACTTTTTGGGGGAGATTATTGGGATTGTGTTTACCCAACAAGTCATTTTGTGCACTCGTGGACGAATATGCGATCTTCTGTTGTCTATTGCTTAACAATCTGGCTCATTTGCCTCTATATGATGTATATTATAAGGAAATAAAGTTGTGTCTATGTTATCAGCTATAGTTTTTAGCCTGGTGGTAAGCGTTTGATTTTCATAAAATATCGGGAACCTGAATATTTAATTTTTTTTTTTTTTTTTCCGAAGAAAAGTTTCTTAAACTTTCATAAAAATATCGAGTACTATTTGTTAATCTCCCCGAGAAATATTTCTATTTTTTGGAAACTTTGTTAACCATATATACACTCATATTATTTATAACTATTTGTAGAAAAAATATATTTTCTTTGAGTGAAAAGATTCACGTTTCGTTTATTTTTAGAAAAAATATATACAAAAAGTATATTTTTAAATTCACGTTTCGTATTTCACAGTACAACCGTTCATCTATATTAAGATTTTCATCATTTATAAAATAAGTCTATTATCATATTATATTTTAACACATAATATTGTTTTGAAATGTGAAATAACCATATAATATTTTTAAAACTAAGTATTCAAACACATTCAAATTAATATGACATGACATGTATAGCAAAAAACATCTCTTTTTTAACATAATCAATTATACTTAGTAATTTATTATTATATGTAATAATAATTTTTAAAATTATTACAAATATAACCAGGCAAACTTTTCGCCGGAACAAATTAAAATGTGTTGCAAAACTCTCATCCTAAGTTGATGGTAGGCTCCCAATCTTACTTCTATATACTCGAGCTTACAAAACTAACATACGTATAAATATATACATACATATACATAAATATATATTCGATACACCCTATACATATAATTATTTCATACATATACATAAATATATATTCGATACACCCGATATATATAATTATTTTTTGGTAGGGTACTTGAAAAAAAGGAAAGAGAGAGTATGAATAATTATGACATTGCATGAATTCAAGAGAAAGCTGGAGGGCTCGACCCTCAATGCAGGGACTGCACTCTGCAATAGTCTGCATAAGGTTGACCCCTGTATGGTTGATAAAAGTGTCGCACATATAAACATATATGAAATTATGGCTACCCTTATACAGTCGGCCAGTGCCATGATCGAAAATATTCTCATTCAATGATTTAATGTATTTTAAAATCAGCCAATGACAAGAGATGAGAATATTCTTATTCAATGATTTGATGTACTATAAAGACGGTCAGCATCAAACCCATTCTAAACGTCAATGGAAGCCGACGGATGAAATTTATAATTTTTCTAAGTTATAAATAAAATTTTAATATGTTTTCATTTAGAGATGATGACAAGCACTGTCCTCTCTTTATTGGTCAGAAAATACTTATATATATACTTGATTTGAGTCTCACTTGTACACAAACTCAATATTAAATAAAATACTTTTTTAAAAACATAGTAATCATTTATAGTAATCATATTAAACTAATCCATACATAAAAAACAAATCGTGTCCATATACTTATCTTCTCTTCTACTCTATCCCATGCATGTTATTGGAATCAACAACTTGATTGAAAGAATTAAGTTTTTTTTTATACATGGAGGAATGTGGAATGAGTCCTCCTCAAATGAGGAGGATTAGGATAAATGCTAATCCTCCTTAAAATGGTATATGTAAGGTGTGTGGTAGAATAGGTCCAAATTGGGACGTATTTAATGAGGATTAGGATAAATGCTTTAGTCTACTAATCTTGATATGGACAAAAACCTACGAGCTTTTAAAGATGTATGGTTAAAGCTGTAAAATAAAAGTAGGTATAATATTCTAAATATATTTGTATCAGGGGATAGATTTAGATTATAAAGATCTAGAAAGGATAATATATATAATGTATTATTTAGGAATATTATATAATTATCAAAAATTAAATAAAAGAAAACTATCACGGTTACCGGCTTAATTTTAAATTATCTTGTAATCAGGTTAATTTATACATACTTTCTCTCTCGATATTTTAAACATATTTTGAGCTATTAGTTTCATATTTTTCTAAGTCTACCCTAATTTATTGATATTAAAAACTTAGTTATCGTTATAATTTTGTATTTTTCTACTACAAATTATTCAAGTTGTAAGATTTTCTAGATGTGAGGAAATGTACTCATCCAAATTGTATCAAAATTAGGAAGTAGTGCTCTCATTAGGTGATCGAGTTGGTGGACTAGGTAAGCAATGGGATATTTGGTCATGAGTTCGAATCCACATATCAACAATTTCTTTGTCGAGCATGTCGCGTCGGATTTACCTTATGCGGTTTACTTGATTGATATGATTTATAGGCTATTAAGTCAGTTCGAGAGTTTAACCGTACATCCAATAATAGTAGCTACATGTCCCATCATTAAAAAATTAGGAATTAGTGAATTATTTCTTTTCAAAAGTTATATTTTAATTCATAAATCCGGGCCACCAATAATTGAAGCTTTGACAGAATTTATTTGAATTAAGTACCAATGATGGGGTAAACCTAGTGGACTCCCTCTTTCCACGTCTAAAGGGTTTAAGGTACAATGTCGAATACAAAATTGGAGGAGTCCATGTTTCTCCTCCGCGTGAAAACATTCCCATGTTTTCAAGTGGATTCCAACTCCACATTCAACCATTTTTATATCAGATTCCTTACACCTTGCAAAGTGGCTTCGCAGCCTGAAAAATAATAGGAGAATAATGTTGGGTTCCTTCCTCCGACGTCAGATCCAAACGCAGCGAAAAATAGACAGTAAAAAGATCTGACCCGGGGACGGACGATCGCGCTTGATTCATAAATTAACATGCATAAATCGAATATAAATGCACGAAAAGATATTATCGTTCACCATCATAGATCTGAATGCGGTGATCCTTCGAGTCCAAACAACCTGACCAGATCCACGATCACAAAATCAGTGTTAGTTTAGTATCAGTCTTTTTACAAAGAGAAATTGGGGTGTGATTGAATGGTCTGAAAATTCTTAGAAACTAGAATAACTTATTTATAGGGTCATTGAGTCGTTAATGGGCTTTAGGTGCATAAAACTCAACATGCCAACATTTGGCTTGTATGACACGTACGCTAACAAATAATTGTCACGTTCATATTATTTTTGCTGTACCTCGAAAAATAATTTTTGAAAATTAAACTGTAGAATGTTATATATTATATGTTATTTCTGGAAGATATAATTTTGTTTTATATATAATGGCAAGTGAAAATATGCGATCTTTCAGTATTTTAAATAGGCAAAATTGTGCATTGATCCTGTAAGTCGAGTTTTTTGGGTTTTAGTCTTATTTCACCGAATTGTTGACGTAACACCAGAAATATGATCAAAAGCCAACAAGAAAAAAAACCAACTTATAGGATCAAAATTCAATTCTGACTACTTAGAGGACCAAAACCTAAAATATATCAACTTAGATGACTATTTTGGTAATTTTCCTATTTTAAATAAAATATTTTTAGGAAGTATTATAAGTTAAATGAATAATATTAACTACATTGAGAGATGTAAAAGGACATATAATTTGTTTTTTTTAGATTTAGAAACAGCGTAATATTTGGCTTCATTTTCTGAAAAAGGGGTTACATATACCCAAAATTTTCTATTGTTATTTTACATTTTTTTATTATAATATTTAATGCTATATATATTTTATAATGGGAAACTCGGAACAACTACCATTTGATGCATAGGTAAATTCTTGGGTTGATACCACGCCAGCAAGATGAACCGCATTAGATAATCCCAGTGTGATAACCTCGACCGAGAAAATATTAGTAAGAGAAATCGAACTCGTGCTCAAAGGTCTCTGTGCTGACATATTTCACTAATTCGACCACCTATGATGGGCATATTTAATGTTATATTGTTAAGATATTTGATGGATTCTGACGGGTATGAGACGATAACATTCTATCCCCTTCCCTTTAAAATCTCTCTTCAAAACTTAGTATACTTTCATAAAAGTACAATGAAATCTTATGCTTTTACATTTTTAAAATATATATGACTTTCATATGATTGCTAATCCTTGCACGGGATATCTAGGTTATGTTCTAAAATTGATATTTTTGATAAAATACTTAAATATTTTCCATTTTGGTGAATAAAATATTTGTAAACTCGTTTTCAATCATGTTAAATATTATATTCATGCAGGAAAGTTTAGTAAAAGATATGGTAGTTAAAGTGGATAATACAATATTCTTAAAGCCATGAATTAAATAAATGACTAGGTTCATTGTCATGTTATTGATTATGATACTGGGTTGGTCCACCTGAAAATTGTGGTGGATGTATGGAAAAATTATTTAAATGAGATACTTTAAAATATACATGTCTAACACCTCGAAATTTCGAGCCTGTTGTTGAGACATTAAGGGAGTGTCGGGTATTGTTTTTGAAAACTATTTATCTTTTTTTTCAGATAAAAAAATAGATTTCGAGTTTTTGATTTCATATTCTGACATACAGGACATTCAGCATGATAAAATAGTCATATTTTTTTTCCTAATAGCATCTGTAAGAAAATATTTTGCAGCATCATATATGTAACTCTTATAAACCAATTAAAAAATTTATCACAACCAATTGTGGGATAGGACAATGCAATCACTCTTCCTGCGGAATGTGACGTCCTTATCGCAACTTAATTCATTGATCAACTAGTTTTAACCTATATATTCGAAAGTATTCACAATTATGTACTATGTTATGTTTTGATAACCCAAATAATCTTAGTTTTGATGTTAATAAAATTAATTATTGTATTGCTAATATGTTTCATCAAGTGTACAGTTCATATATGCTATTTTAGAGCTTGATGAATTGTTGAGAAATGACTTTTAAGTTTGGTTGCTAAAATGAGAAATTCAACGAAGCTGAAGCCCAATCGCAATAGACTCAACCGATCATTTCTCATTGCTCGTTTATCAAAATAACGTGCTTCCAAAGAGGTTGAACAACTAACTCAAAATAGTAAAAGCATATCACACAATAGATTGGCTATTTCGAGTGTTATCAAGGAGAAAAGACGCCTGGAAGATCAAGCTGGACCACGAAGAAACAACAAGCATTTACAGCAGACAAATATCAGTGTGATGGCCATAACTCTCAGTTAGCTTATCAAAATGGAGCTATTCAGTATGGGTTGGAAAGCTAAGATGAAGATCTACAAGTAATCTTCAGGAGTCGAAAGCTGAATCGGAGTTTAAGAATGTCAAAATACATCTGCAAGTTACTGGTATTGCTGCTGAAACATGGAATGTTTCAGCAGACACATGATCTCATATTTTGAGTAGCCCGATCTCATACGAATTTGGAATCTAGTGATGCTTGATTCTCTCAAAAGACAACAAAAAGGGATACAACTTTTATGTTCATCATTTTGCCTAGAAATCAATGAATCAAAAGCTACAAGCAACAGATTGAAACATCAAATTATCAAGCTAGATCTTTCGATGTGAATCATAAACAAATGGTTGTGTATTTTCTTCTTGCGTACCTTTAAAATGATTTTCAAATGGTTAATCAGTTTTAGAGCGGGTTATGTCGATTGTCTTCTGCTCGGTTTCGAAATTAAACTTGATATAATCTTTCGATTCAGGTATTTCAAGAACATGAAATGTTGAAGCACAAGTTGGTTGAATTCAAATTTGGACTGGTCACTCACCCTGATCGATCCCCACAAGTGATATTAGAGCGAGGTGTTCTTGAAAAGCATTTAACTGATTTTGGACATAATTTTTAAAGAAAATTTTCTCATGAGCATGATTTATTTTCATTGCATTTTTTTCAAAATTTGGTGTATGAAAATTTTTAGTATAAAAATCAATTTCATTGCATTCATTTTGCAAGAAAATAATTTTAAAATCTATTTTAAACATTCAACATATTCGTTCAAATTGTCTAGAACTCATTTCAAGTTTAAAATTGTATTTGAGATTTTTCTAACAATTTTCGAAGCATTAAGTTTTTTTGGCGGCTTGCAACTGTCTTCGAAAAATTTGGCATACCTTTTTGCTCGAGTGTCCAAATGACGAATCGTTGTTTGTGTTGCAAACTAGACTAGTAGATAATCGTAGGTATAGGTTTTGCAGCCTAATTATTCACAAGGAAAATCAGTTTATTAATTAAAATGAGCCATGTGTGTTGCTACAAGAATGAATGAATGTACATTTTTGGAGTTTTGTGAAGATAACCAATGTTGCTGTCAAACTATCAAAAAAGGCAAGTTCCTTTAAAATTTTGAAAATAATGTCGCTGTATATTTCATAATATTTTGAGCATACCCCACTTATCCCTCATTGATTATTTTTAAACTTTCAAAAATTAAGGGAGGGTTTTTATTTTAAGGCGGAAAGTTTACTTCAAACCTTGAAGGGGAAAAAACTTTCAAAATTTTATTTGTACTCGCTTTTTATTCACAAAAAAAAAAGGAAAATAAATATGCTAAAATAAAATATGGTTTCTTGTTATATAACATTGTGCTTCAATATTCATATTTCTATAAAACTTTTGTGCTCATAAAAAAAGGACTTTGTTGGGTTTTTGAAACCCGAATAATCTTATTTTTGATATTAACAAAACTTGTTATTGTGATGCTAACATATTGTAATGGCCCAATTTTAATGAGAATTATTGGTCCAAATTTTTAATTTAAATAATAACAATAATAATAGTAATAATAATAATATTAATTTTTCTAAAAATAAAAAAATAAAAATAAAAATAAAAATAAAAATTAAAGAGAAATCGTGTAAAGTCTAACACGATTTCTTCTCCCCTAAATTTCATTGTCCGCATTAGTTCAGTTCATCCGTTTCTCTCCATCTCTGCGCTCACTTCGTCTTCTTCGTTTTTTTTCTCGTCCGTTACCTTCGCTTCAATCGTCACTTTGTCCGTTTCAGATGCCTAAATTAATAACGAAAAGCGTTCCATCTCGTCTATCCCTATTTAGATACCTAGCAGCCATAAATCGAAGAAGTTTTCGTCCGCTTCAACTCGAGGAAGAAAATTCCAGATTCATAAAATTCAATTTTTGAGCTTCGAAAATTCTCTAAATCGGAGCTGAAGCAAGTAGCTGAGGGGAATTCGGATTTGGACATCAATTGGTATGAAATTCGTATTTTTTTTATTATTTCGAAATTCTTTCTGTTTTTGATTTTTTGTACTGTTTCGATTTTTAATTGTTATGTTTAGGTTAGTTGGATATAAATTGAAGTTTTAGGGGTTTAATTTGTCAAGAACAAAGTTTTGAGGATTAAGTTCGAAAATTTCTGAAATAGAGTTCGAAAATTTGTACTGCCTTGTTCGAAGTTTTTCTGGAAAATTTGAGGATATTTTCGAAGGTGTTCTGGATGTTTAAGATCGAAAATTTTAATCTGAAATGGTATTTTTGTTCGAAATTGTTACTGGATTTTTGAAGAATTAAGATGGTGATTTGTTCGAAAATTTTATGATAGATTTTAAGGGATTTTGGAAATGTATACTGGATTTCAAGAGTTAGGATTTTGTTAGATTGTGTTAGAACCAAGTTAATTGAGTATGATTTTAATATTGTTGAAATGGATAATAGGAAATTCCTGATATATTGGAGATTTTGGGAGGTTTGTAGATTTACCGTTGATAAGAAGCTTTGAGGTACGTAAAGGGAGTTGCAATTTTCCGCAAATTATTTTAAGTATTTTGTATTGTTTATTTTGAAATGATTTTCGGATAGTAAGCATGCAAGAAATATTTTGAAAGATGATTTTCGATAAGAAATGTATTTTGTTGAAAAATAGAATTTTGAATAACATTTTATTGTGTGTGAAAAACTATTTTGAAAGGCCATGTTTGTCTTGATTCGGTGAATATGATTTGAGGTTTGTGAACTGTGGATATTTTCGTTTCGTTGTGGCTCGCATTGCGACGAGGATAAAAACGCGCATACTTTCGGCTCGTTGGCGACGAGAATAAAGAAACGCATTTCGTTTTGCCCGAAGACAGAGGGGGTATAATATCTGTCGATACCCTTCCAGCGGGTATAGTCTGGAATGATATCATTGTGTCACATCCGTATTTGAGTATGCATTTGTTTCATTACAGCATGGCTATGTTTAATGATTAATTCTATAATGTTAAGGCATTATATGATATTGTTATTTGTTTCCGTTATGTTTTGTTGGTATCTGTGCAGTTATTTCCGTTATGATTCCGTTTTGTGAAATTTAGTTCCGTTAACTGCTCGGATTAAACCATATATGTGTGAAAGTTATTTTGGATATGAAAGTATATTATTTTTCGTCACATTATGAAAAATGATGTTTTTGACTTTTTATCAAATGTTTATTATGCTTACTATAAAATGCTGCAACTTACCTTTACCTGTAATGTGACATATTACAGCTGGAGTTGAAGACTTAGACGATGCGGAGGATATTTAGATTTATTATGAAGTTTTGAGTATGTTGGCATGTTTAAGTTTTATTTTGAGGATATGAAACATTTATTTATGTTTTAGTTGGATTTTGATATTTGAAGTTTATTTTGGTTTAGTTTTAGTTTTATGATTTTGTTATTGTGGTTGTAGTGATCTGGTAGATCACAGGGCACAATTTTTAAGAGGAGACTCTGCCCAAATTTTTCTAAGATAAAAGTCACGGGTAAAAATTACTAAGTCAAACATCCGATAAGAATTAAAACGTTTCCGCTAAACATAAGTTCGAAGTGATAACAAGATTTTGGAATTGAGTGAAGCCTTGTGTTCAAGCAATTGAACACGGCGGGCGACCCGTCTGGGCGGGCCGTCACAGTTGGTATCAGAGCCTTAGTTTATAAGTTTGGATTAGACCTTTGCTTTAAGACTAAGCTTATTTAAGTTTGACTTGTGGGAAAAATTTTGGATTTAGAGTAATGGAGTTAAGTTTGAATCAGTACCTAAGATTTTACATGTGTGTGTGTTTGAACTTATGTGCGTACTTGTTTTTACTTGCTTTAAACAATTTATTTGTTTTCTTTAAACTAGTATCATTTATTCCGATAAAACTCTATTTTTAAGATTTCAAATGGCTAGAGGAAGAACCAGTAGCAATCTGAGTGGTAGCCAAGAACAGGACTCGAATCGCAACTCAGGAGATGGTCAAGATAGGAATGTGGATCAAGGTCAAGATGGAGTCCCAAATATAAACGTGGGATCAATGAATGAGGTGGACATCACGAACATATGTCGCATCATAGCAGGAGTGTTACAACAAAATGTTGTTTCGGCACCACTACAGCCGGAACCACCGAGAAGGACTGAGTTTGAGAGATTCCGAGCACTCCGACCACCGTACTTTGGTGGTCCGAATGGCTAAAGAAGATGAATTTTTGAGGCTGAGGCAAACTGAGAATATGACTGTGCTGGAATATTTGAGGAAGTTCCAAGAGCTGGGCAGATTCTGTCCTTTGTATTTGCAGTCTGAGAACAGCAAGATTACAAGGTTCAGACAAGGTCTTCGCACTGGCATCAGGCTCAAAGTAGCACCTCTCATGGATACCAAATTTGATATACTCATGGAGAGGGCATTGTTCGTGGAATCTGAGCTGAGGAATCTTGAGACTCCTCAAAATTGAAAGAGAAAGCCTGAATTCAGAAACAGAGATCAGAGACCGCCAGCTCGCAGACAGATGATAGTTGAAACTAAGAAGAATGAAGTTTGTCCCAAGTGTAATCGGAGTCATACTGGGGAATGTTACTGGAACTCTGGAGGTTGCTTTAAATGTGGATCTAAAGAACATCGGATTAGAGATTGTCCCAGCTTGAAGCAAACCTCAGGAACAAATCAACCACGTGGACAACAACAGCGCAATCCAACTAGATTGTATGCTGTCCGTGCTGAAGAGGATCATGAATTGATCGGAGGTAAATTTAAATTCATGAATCAAGATGTTTATGTGTTATTTGATTCTGGCGCTTCAAATTCCTTTATCTCTGAGTCTTGTGTGGAGAAACTTGATTTGCACTTCAGTCCACTGTTACATTTAATGCAAGTATTGAGTCCATTAGGAAAGACAATCACAATTAAATATGTATGCAATGATGTAACACTGATTGTGAAAAGCGAAGAATTCAAAGCCAACCTGTTCATCATCAACATGAAAGAATTTGACATAATTCTTGGGATGGATTGGTTGAGTAGTGCAAAGGCTCGCATTGACTGTTACCGAAGGATCATAACTCTACAAACGAATTCGGGTAAAGAGATCTGTTATGAAGGCGTGAGCCTGCATGAACGATTTTGTGGCAATGTCTCTGAAGTGGAAGCAAAAATAAATAAGATTTGCACGGTGAAAGAATTCTCAGATGTTTTCCCAGAGGATTTGCCAGGACTGCCACCAATTCGAAGCACGGAATTTTCTATTGATATTATTCCGGGATCGGAACCGATATCCAAAGCACCTTACAGGATGGCACCAGCAGAGCTAAAAGAATTGAAAAGTCAATTGAAGGAACTACAAGATAAAGGTTTCATAAGGCCTAGTGTGTCACCTTGGGGAGCACCGGTACTGTTTGTAAAGAAAAAGGATGGCAGCATGAGAATGTGCATTGACTACAGGGAGTTGAATCGAATCACTGTGAAGAATAAATATCCGCTACCAAGGATTGACGATTTATTCGATCAATTACAAGGTGCACAAATATTCTCGAAGATTGATTTGAGATCTGGGTATCATCAACTCAGAATCAAGGAGCAAGATATTCACAAAACTGCATTTCGAACCAGATATGGACATTATGAATTTCTGGTGATGCCTTTCGGACTTACGAATGCACCTGCAGCATTTATGGCATTAATGAATCACGTATTCCGAGAATGGCTCGACAAATTCATCATAGTATTCATTGATGACATATTGATTTATTCCAAATCAAAGGAAGAACATGAAGAACATTTGAAGATGACATTGGAGAGACTACGACAACATCAATTATTTGCAAAGTTCGAGAAATGTGACTTCTGGTTGGATTCTGTATCATTTCTTGGACACATCATTGATACTCAAGGAATCCGAGTTGACTCAGCAAAGATTCAAGCCATTACAAATTGGAAAGTTCCGACATCAGTAACAGAAATTCGAAGTTTTCTGGGATTGGCTGGATATTACCGAAAATTTGTGGAAGGATTTTCTCGAGTTGCATTACCCCTTACAAAGTTAACAAGAAAGGGAGTAAAGTTTGAATGGGATTCTAAGTGTCAGACAAGTTTTGAGAAGTTGAAAGATTTACTTGTGTCGGCACCTATTCTTACATTGCCTGATGGACATGAAGGATTTTGTATCTACAGTGATGCATCAAAGGAGGGGTTAGGTTGTGTACTTATGCAAAATGGAAAGGTGATTGCATATGCTTCACGACAGTTGAAAGAACACGAAATAAGGTACCCCACTCATGATCTGGAACTGGCAGCAGTGGTTTTTGCGCTGAAGTTATGGCGACATTACTTGTACGGAACCACATGTGATATCTACACTGATCACAAGAGCTTAAAGTATATTTTTACTCAAAAGGAGTTGAATATGAGACAGAGAAGATGGTTAGAGCTGATCAAGGACTATGATGTGAAATTGCACTACCATCCTGGAAAGAGTAATGCGGTAGCAGATGCATTAAGCAGGAAGAGTTATGGATCAATGCTATTGACTACGCAACAGAAACTCATTGACGAGATGTCAAAGTTAAATCTGAATGTCGAATCAAGAGACGACCAAAATGGGATGACGGTATTGTGTAATCTCATTGTGCAACCTGATCTTATTCTCAGGATTAAGGAAGCACAATCAAAGGATTCTATGTGGCAGACTTTATCACAAAAGGCTCAATCAAACCAAGAAAATTTTAGAATGCATGAAGATGGGACATTGAGATTCAATGATAGACTATTTGTTCCAGCTGTATCAACACTCAGGGGCGAAGTCTTACAAGATTCCCATCAGACAATATTGGCCATGCATCCAGGACAGAATAAAATGTATCAAGATATGAAACAATTATTTTGGTGGCCAGGAATGAAGCAAGATGTCGTAAAGTTTGTGTCCAAGTGTTTAGTGTGTCAACAAGTGAAAGTTGGAAGACAAAAGCCGGCAGGGACACTGAGAAACTTGGACATACCAAACTGGAAATGGGAGCATATTACTATGGACTTTGTGACCGGATTACCCAAGACTACGACACAAAAAGATTCAGTTTGGGTTATTGTTGATCGACTTACTAAGTGTGCTCACTTTATACCGATGAAGAAAACCACATCAATGAATGATTTAGCACGGCTTTACATTGATCAAGTGGTGTGTTTGCACGGGATACCAGTTAGTATCATATCTGATCGAGATGCTCGATTCACCTCACAATTCTGGAAGAGTTTACAATCTGTGCTGGGAACAAATTTGAAGTACAGTACAGCTTTCCATCCACAGACGGACGGACAGTCTGAGAGAACGATTCAGATTCTCGAGAATTTACTTAGAACATGTATTTTGGATTTTCAAGGACAGTGGGATCGTCATCTGAAACTGGCAGAGTTTGTGTACAATAACAGTTATCAATCCAGTATTCAAATGGCACCATTCGAAGCTTTGTATGGAAAGAAATGTCGAACACCACAGTGTTGGTTTGATGTTGGAGAGAAGGTATTGGAAGGACCAGAGTTGATCAAACTCACGAATGAAAATGTTTCCATCATCAAACAGAGATTACTTACAGCTCAGAGTCGACAGAAAAGTTGGGCTGATGTTCGCAGACGAGATTTAGAATTTCAGCAAGGAGATAAGGTATACTTGAAAGTATCACCATTCAGAGGAGTAATGAGATTTGGCAAGCATGGGAAGTTAAGTCCAAGATTCATAGGACCATATGAAATTCTGGAAAGAATCGGAACTTTGGCTTATCGACTTGCTCTACCTCCGGAACTAGATCGAGTACATAATGTGTTTCACGTCTCGATGCTCAGGAAGTATGTTCCAGATGAAAGTCATGTGCTTAAGGCAACAGAGATTGAGATATCGAAGGAATGCACATATTCCGAATATCCTATCAAGATACTCGACCGTCAAGAGAGAATTCTACGAACTAAGACAATTCCTTTTGTTAAGGTTCAGTGGAGTAATCATTCACCTGATGAAGCAACATGGGAAAAAGAAGAAGAACTATATGCTAAATATCCAGATGTAAAACACAATACAAGTTTCGAGGACGAAACTTTTTAGAATGTATGGAGATTGTAATGGCCCAATTTTAATGAGAATTATTGGTCCAAATTTTTAATTTAAATAATAACAATAATAATAGTAATAATAATAATATTAATTTTTCTAAAAATAAAAAAATAAAAATAAAAATAAAAATAAAAATTAAAGAGAAATCGTGTAAAGTCTAACACGATTTCTTCTCCCCTAAATTTCATTGTCCGCATTAGTTCAGTTCATCCGTTTCTCTCCATCTCTGCGCTCACTTCGTCTTCTTCGTTTTTTTTCTCGTCCGTTACCTTCGCTTCAATCGTCACTTTGTCCGTTTCAGATGCCTAAATTAATAACGAAAAGCGTTCCATCTCGTCTATCCCTATTTAGATACCTAGCAGCCATAAATCGAAGAAGTTTTCGTCCGCTTCAACTCGAGGAAGAAAATTCCAGATTCATAAAATTCAATTTTTGAGCTTCGAAAATTCTCTAAATCGGAGCTGAAGCAAGTAGCTGAGGGGAATTCGGATTTGGACATCAATTGGTATGAAATTCGTATTTTTTTTATTATTTCGAAATTCTTTCTGTTTTTGATTTTTTGTACTGTTTCGATTTTTAATTGTTATGTTTAGGTTAGTTGGATATAAATTGAAGTTTTAGGGGTTTAATTTGTCAAGAACAAAGTTTTGAGGATTAAGTTCGAAAATTTCTGAAATAGAGTTCGAAAATTTGTACTGCCTTGTTCGAAGTTTTTCTGGAAAATTTGAGGATATTTTCGAAGGTGTTCTGGATGTTTAAGATCGAAAATTTTAATCTGAAATGGTATTTTTGTTCGAAATTGTTACTGGATTTTTGAAGAATTAAGATGGTGATTTGTTCGAAAATTTTATGATAGATTTTAAGGGATTTTGGAAATGTATACTGGATTTCAAGAGTTAGGATTTTGTTAGATTGTGTTAGAACCAAGTTAATTGAGTATGATTTTAATATTGTTGAAATGGATAATAGGAAATTCCTGATATATTGGAGATTTTGGGAGGTTTGTAGATTTACCGTTGATAAGAAGCTTTGAGGTACGTAAAGGGAGTTGCAATTTTCCGCAAATTATTTTAAGTATTTTGTATTGTTTATTTTGAAATGATTTTCGGATAGTAAGCATGCAAGAAATATTTTGAAAGATGATTTTCGATAAGAAATGTATTTTGTTGAAAAATAGAATTTTGAATAACATTTTATTGTGTGTGAAAAACTATTTTGAAAGGCCATGTTTGTCTTGATTCGGTGAATATGATTTGAGGTTTGTGAACTGTGGATATTTTCGTTTCGTTGTGGCTCGCATTGCGACGAGGATAAAAACGCGCATACTTTCGGCTCGTTGGCGACGAGAATAAAGAAACGCATTTCGTTTTGCCCGAAGACAGAGGGGGTATAATATCTGTCGATACCCTTCCAGCGGGTATAGTCTGGAATGATATCATTGTGTCACATCCGTATTTGAGTATGCATTTGTTTCATTACAGCATGGCTATGTTTAATGATTAATTCTATAATGTTAAGGCATTATATGATATTGTTATTTGTTTCCGTTATGTTTTGTTGGTATCTGTGCAGTTATTTCCGTTATGATTCCGTTTTGTGAAATTTAGTTCCGTTAACTGCTCGGATTAAACCATATATGTGTGAAAGTTATTTTGGATATGAAAGTATATTATTTTTCGTCACATTATG
The DNA here is from genome assembly GCA_907163345.1 of Haberlea rhodopensis. NCBI lineage: Eukaryota > Viridiplantae > Streptophyta > Magnoliopsida > Lamiales > Gesneriaceae > Haberlea > Haberlea rhodopensis. Next base: position 1,207,568 of record CAJQUN010000072.1, read on the forward strand.
AAAAATGATGTTTTTGACTTTTTATCAAATGTTTATTATGCTTACTATAAAATGCTGCAACTTACCTTTACCTGTAATGTGACATATTACAGCTGGAGTTGAAGACTTAGACGATGCGGAGGATATTTAGATTTATTATGAAGTTTTGAGTATGTTGGCATGTTTAAGTTTTATTTTGAGGATATGAAACATTTATTTATGTTTTAGTTGGATTTTGATATTTGAAGTTTATTTTGGTTTAGTTTTAGTTTTATGATTTTGTTATTGTGGTTGTAGTGATCTGGTAGATCACAGGGCACAATTTTTAAGAGGAGACTCTGCCCAAATTTTTCTAAGATAAAAGTCACGGGTAAAAATTACTAAGTCAAACATCCGATAAGAATTAAAACGTTTCCGCTAAACATAAGTTCGAAGTGATAACAAGATTTTGGAATTGAGTGAAGCCTTGTGTTCAAGCAATTGAACACGGCGGGCGACCCGTCTGGGCGGGCCGTCACACATATTTTATCAAATCTACAGTTCATAGATGATAGTTTAGAGCTTGATGAATTGTTGATAAATGACTTTAAGTTTGGTTGTTGAAATGGCGAATTCAACCAAGCTGGACCCCGACCGCAGCATACTAAATCGATAATATCTCATCACGCATTTATCGAAATTATGTGCTTTCAAAGTGGCTAAACAGCCAACTCAAATCACCAAAAGTCACATTTCACACTCCTAGAGGATCAAGTTGGACAGTGAAGAAACATCAAGCATTAACAACAAACAAATATCAGTCCGATGACCGTAACTCTCAGCTCACTTATTGAAAATGAGTGATTCAGTATGCGTTGGAAAGCTAAGAAAAAGATCTACAGGTTATCTTAGGGGTTGAAAGCTTAATCAGAATTTAAAAAGGCCTAAATACTTTTGCAAGTACTGGTCTTGCATGGTCTCGTATTTCGAGCAGTCCGATCTCATACAAACTCGGAATCGAGTGATTTTTGATTCTCTGAAAATTCAAGACAAAGGGCTACAACTTTTATTTTCATCACTTCACCCAGAAATCAATGAACTACAAGCAATAAATAGAAACATCAAATTATCAAGTTGGTCTGAAATTATCAAGCTGAATCTTCTAATGTGGATCAGACTGAAAATGCCAAGCTGGCCTGAAGTGTACCAAGTTGGTCTGAACTTATCAAGATGGTTTGACGAAGATATCAGTTCAGTCTGAATTTGTATCAAGTTGAAAAATGAAAGATAGCACATGACCAGAATATGATCGTTGTAATGTCAAAAATCTTTACGGATATTTTCCAACGGGCATATTCCGTAAGCACTATTTCTGGTTGTGAGGCTTTTGATTTGTAGTACAAGCAAAGAGTCGTTGTATCTTGGGAGAAGATTGTCTTATTTCGTAAGCACCGTGTGCGAGATAAAATCTTCTTAACGAGATAGTGTACAACACTAGCCTCGTCTCAAAGTTGAACATTGTCATCTATATATTTTCTTTCCCGCTACAAACAACGACGCCAATGAAAACCGAACAAGTTTAACAACAGTTCCCATGTTGAAGAACAATTTCTGTGGTATAAAGCAGGATCCAATCGAATAAATTAGCATGAAAATTGGACAAATCTATCATATGTAGTGATGAGTTTAACAGATCCCAAATGGAGAGTTATCGTTAGTTTTTTTTTACTACCATCCTATGATATTATGTCATCATTAGTATTCTGCTTCTTGCCGGATCGATCATGAGGGTAATAAATAGATGATTATAACAATAAAAAGTTCGAAATGTAATAATTGGGAGCAGTGATTCACCAGACACAGTAGCTAGAGAAGTGTGAATGAACCATGTGCCAAACTTATTAATCCAAGAAATGCATTAGCTTCTAGACACCATACATTGAATATAAATGTTCGATAGCACCAATTATTGACATATCGGCAGAAATAAAGAGACCATCTAATTGTGAAGAGTACCATGTGCCAACTTATTAATCCATCCCATCGGCCAAAAGTTATTCTTCTGCAGTTCAGTCACCAATAAGACATAATATAATGTTGACCATGACTTAAGGGAGAACCCCGAATTTGAAAGTAAGGGTGGGTGAAACTGATAATTAGGGATGGAAATTAAATTTTGAGACGAAATTATACATAAAAATTCAAATCTTCTTGCATTGAAAGGATCGACTGTTCTTCTCCTCTCGGTTCTTTGATATTTGACATCTTGAAGGGCTTGGATTGCGAATCACAACACATGTCACGATCCCAATACATTTATGTATAAATAATTCCTGGGTATTTTAAGATTTCTATAAAATTAAATTTTCAAACCTTAATCTATGATATTGATGTCATATGACATATTGACTTACTCGGGTAAAATCCCCTCAAGAGCCGAACAAGTCATATACCGAACAGAATGCACCGAGCTGATAGCACCGAGCAGGGTTTTGCCGAACAGCTGCTAAACCCTCCTCGGTTTTCTGGTCAAAGATTAGCGGAAGACCCGGGAGTAACTAACAAATTAACCGGCGTGAATAAATGTGCAGTAATGGGGCGCGGATTTCTCGGACACGTTGGGCTCCAGTTAAGCCACGATCAGAGGACATCGTGTTCCGGATCCACCGTGAGCCAATCACTAGGAACAGTTCTATAAATACCCGCGGATGTCATCATAGTAGGGGTTGGATTTTTCTAGGCAAAAAGACTCCGAATAGAGCAAATTTATGCATGTTCGGTATTTTCTGTTATTTCTCTAAAATATTCGTGCAAGCCATTGAGCGATTGTTATTTGTGTCCAGAGAGTCTTGTAAATCATCAACGTTTATAGTGAAGATTTATATTGGACTAGGTCCCGTGGTTTTTCTCTCAATTTGAGGGTTTTCCACGTAAACAATCTTGGTGTGTTTATCGTTATTTTTCATTAACACTTTATTCTACCTTATATTCAAAAATTACGAATCACATCATTGAAGCAAGTTTATTTTCATTAAGAATCCAATGCGAAATGGTTAGAAGCAAAGGGCGAGGGTCAATGTCGGGAAGAGATAAACCAACAACCCCCCCCCCCACCACGTTCATGCCCAGAACCAGAAGGAGCAGGGGAGGCTGAATCATCGCAGAATGTTTCACAAGTATTACCCACCGGAGGAATACCCATGGAACATTTGACTGAGATGATTGCTAAAACTGTCGGAGAAGTTGTGAAACAATTTATGATCCCACTGTCAGGAACAAAATCAAGGAAGTGATTGGAAGAGGAGCCTACAGGCTGGAGGATCATGAAGGTCGGAAGTTGGTAAGACCTTGGAACATTAATAACTTGAAGAAATATTTTTTGTAATCTTTCTTTTTTATTTATTTATGAATTCAGCAGTAATAAAATGTAAGTATTTGATTCATCGTGTTTGTTCGGAATTCTAATGATTTACTCGTGGGATCGGGATGTTTGGTCCACGTTTTAAACCTAAAATTGCCCAAGTGATTGTGCTCGGGGTAGCGAGCTTTGTTCAGAATTTTAGTTGTTTACTCGTGAGATCGGGATGTTTGGTCCACGTTTTAAACCTAAATTGCCTAAGGTTTTGTGCTCGGGGTAGCGAGCTTTGTTCGAAATTTTAGTTGTTTACTCGTGGGATCGGGATGTTTGGTCCACGTTTTAAACCTAAAATTGCCTAAGGGCGTGTGCTAGGGGTAGCGAGCTTTGTTCGGAATTTTAGTTGTTTACTCGTGGGATCGGGATGTTTGGTCCACGTTTTAAACCTAAAATTGCCTAAGTGTTTGTGCTCGGGGTAGCGAGCTGGTTCGGAATTTTAGTTGTTTACTCGTGGGATCGGGATGTTTGGTCCACGTTTTAAACCTAAAATTGCCTAAGTGTTTGTGCTCGGGGTAGCGAGCTGGTTCGGAATTTTAGTTGTTTACTCGTGGGATCGGGATGTTTGGTCCACGTTTTAAACCTAAAATTGCCTAAGTGTTTGTGCTCGGGGTAGCGAGCTTGTTCGGAATTTTAGTTGTTTACTCGTGGGATCGGGATGTTTGGTCCACGTTTTAAACCTAAAATTGCCTAAGTGTTTGTGTTCGGGGTAGCGAGCTGGTTCGGAATTTAGTTGTTTACTCGTGGGATCGGGATGTTTGGTTCACGTTTTAAACCTAAAATTGGCTAAGTGTTTATGCTCGGGGTAGCGAGCTGGTTCGGAATTTTAGTTGTTTACTCGTGGGATCGGGGTGTTTGGTCCACGTTTTAAACCTAAAATTGCCTAAGTGTTTATGCTCGGGGTAGCGAGCTTGTTCGGAATTTTAGTTGTTTACTCGTGGGATCGGGATGTTTGGTCCACGTTTAAACGTTAAATTATCATCGGTTTACTCGTGGGATCGGGATGTTTGGTCCACGTTTAAACGTTAAGTTATCATCGGTTTACTCGTGGGATCGGGATGCTTGGTCCACGTTTTAAACCTAAAATTGCCTAAGTGTTTATGCTCGGGGTAGCGAGCTTGTTCGGAATTTTAGTTGTTTATTCGTGGGATCGGGATGTTTGGTCCACGTTTAAACGTTAAATTATCATCGGTTTACTCGTGGGATCGGGATGTTTGGTCCACGTTTAAACGTTAAATTATCATCGGTTTACTCGTGGGATCGGGATGTTTGGTCCACATTTAAACGTTAAGTTATCATCGGTTTACTCGTGGGATCGGGATGTTTGGTCCACGTTTTAAACCTAAAATTGCCTAAGTGTTTATGCTCGGGGTAGCAAGCTTGTTCCGAATTGCAAGTAAATAATTTTATTAATGAACAGAAAAGAAATACAAAAAATGGTAAAAGCTCTACGGGTTAAAAAGCTCCTCGGGGAGGCATTCCAGAGCAGCACTTACATCAAGGAAATCTTTTGAAGCTCCTTTGGGAGGGTAGCCTTGAGATCCAAATTGGCTGACGCATGCTTCAAAGCCATGATCAAAAAACTTGTAAGCACGGTCAGCCACCATGTTGCTGTACTCTGTAGACTTCAAAACTCAGCTTTCCTCGAGAGCCAAAGTTCTTCCACACAAGCAGCAGCGGAAGATTTCTCTTGAGCAAGTTGCTCAGAGACAGCTTGATGTTGCTCAGCCAGGGATTTATACTGCTCCCACAAAGTAGAATTAGCACCTTCCAGATCGGCGAATTTTGTCCGCTCCCCTGCCAGAGTCTTCTCCGCTTTGTCCCGAGCTGACACCAGGGCCAAGTGCCGCTCCTCCAGAAGGCTCACTATTTTCTTAAGCTCCTCTCCCATACTCTCTAACTGCCTGATACGCTTCTGGTTCTGCCCATCAGCCAATCGAACTGAATGAAAACGAGTGAGAAGCTCACCCGCCATCATGTGGGCCTGCATTGGAGCATATACAAAATTAAAGTAACGAAAGGTGTTGTAAAAAGACAAGCGAAGCAGATTAGTTGGTAAAAGTAGTTGCCTGAGTAAAGGAGGAGGAAAAGTCGTTCACCAAGTTACTGAAAGCTAATTCCCCGAGGTACTTATGGTCGGCTGAGTTGGGGGTGTAGCACAAAATGGAGTGGGAGGCTTTGGGGTCGGGTTTTTTCAGTAGTGGAACGGTGGGAGAATACGTCCACGAAGGGATATGGTATCTCGAGGTAGGCCGAGAAACACCGAGAGCGGGTTGAGAGGAGGCTCGAGGTCGGAAGGGGTAAGGGAAGAAGAAGTTTTCTTATTGGGAGGTGCTTGGGGCGAAGAACTTGGACCTTCGGGAGTAGCCCTCTTCCGACGATGAAGGGCTTGAGTCCCCTCAGGAGAAGCCCTCTCCTCAGGAGGAGTCAAAATCTCGACAGACGGGGGAGAGGCAGAAGTAGTAGCAGCCTTAGAAGTTTGACCTTTCTGACTCTTCTCCTTCAGCTTTTCGGCCATCCTAGCCTTCATCATTTTTGTTTCTAAAAAGAGTAGAGAAATATTAGTCCGAACATGATAAGTCGAAAATAAAACGCATAAGACTGCTTGAAAAGCACTCACCGATGGGCATTTTCAAGGATACACCCTTGGGGCTCAACTGGAACAAGTATAGCAGTCCGTCGTCAATCAGCTCCATCAAATTAAAACACTGATCGCCAAGTGCACGATGAACCGACAAATACGGTTCCTCCTCAAGGTGACCCTTGATTGATTTCCCCCTCGGGAGACTTTCCATCCACTCCATAGGGCAATCCCAAGGTTGGAGCGGACGAACAAAAAAGTAAGATTTTTTCCAGTTTTTTATGGACGAGGGTATTTTTTAAGGAAGCCAACATCTGTCCGGGAGGAAAAGTAAAAGAGCCCGATCTCTTTCTTGTTCAGTTGAAAAAAACAATGAAAAAGTTCAGGAGTAGGGGTAAAACTCAGATAAGAAAGTACTATGAAAAAGCCTGCTAATAATCGATAACTATTGAGAAATAATTGACTAAGGGAAACACAGAAGTAGGATGATACTTCAATAAAGAAAGGAGGGATAGGGAAACGGAGGCCTCCTCGGAGCTGGTCTATATAAAAAGGAAAATAGCCCTTAGGGGGCAAGTGAGGACGAGATCCAGAAGGGGGGGCAATAATAGAAGTCCCCTCGGAAATCCTCAATTTAGTTCGGATATTACTAAGATGCTGAGTCAATTTGACCTCAGACTCAAAGATCTCGAACCAGGGAACGCGGGCTTTAACTAAATCTCGCTCTGTAGCAAGTTTCTGCTCTTGTATACGAGCAGCTGACGCGGCAGAGGAGCTTAGAGTTCTGTCACTATCAGAAGAAGAGGAAGAAGGTTGAGGAGAGGGGCTAAGAGCGTCCCCCTCATTGAACATATCTATCGCCTGTAATGAAGAGTCGGCGGAGGAAGAAACCATACTTGGTGATTAAAAAAAGAAAGACTGTTGGAGAAAGTTGTTCGATCGTCTGGTGCTAGCTCGGAAGCAAAATGCAGCAAAGTAAAGACAAATGAAGAAAATAGATGGGTATTTATAGCGGGGACCATCTGAACAGTCATTCAATCTTCACCGTCCAAAAATAAAGGAATGAACGGTCATAAAGGTGCCTCGGGAAACGAAACGTCGCGCGGCATTTGAAATTTTTGAGTGGGAAAAAGGGGCGGCAAAAATTTCCCGAGCAGGTTAAGTTTAGGATTTTACCCGAAGACAATAAAACAAGACTTCAAAAGTCTCGTCTTGCTTTACTTTAGGGGGGTGAGGTGATGTCATATGACATATTGACTTCCTCGGGTAAAATCCCCTCAAGAGCCGAACAAGTCATATATCGAACAGAATGCACCGAGCAGATAGCACCGAGCAGGGTTTTGCCGAACAGCTGCTAAACCCTCCTCGGTTTTCTAGTCAAAGATTAGCGGAAGACCCGGGAGTAACTAACAAATTAACCGGCGTGAATAAACGTGCAGTAATGGGGCGCGGATTTCTCGGACACGTTGGGCTCCAGTTAAGCCACGATCAGAGGACATCGTGTTCCGGATCCACCGCGAGCCAATCACTAGGAACAGTTCTATAAATACCCGCGGATGTCATCATAGTAGGGGTTGGATTTTTATGGGCAAAAAGACTCCGAAGAGAGCAAATTTATGTCTGTTCGGTCTTTTCTGTTATTTCTCTAAAATATTCGTACAAGTCATTGAGCGATTGTTATTTGTGTCCAGAGAGTCTTGTAAATCATCAACGTTTATAGTGAAGTTTTATACTGGACTAGGTCCCGTGGTTTTTCTCTCAATTTGAGGGTTTTCCACGTAAAAAATCTTGGTGTGTTTATCGTTATTTTTCATTAACACTTTATTCTACCTTATATTCAAAAATCACGAATCACATCAGATATGAAAATATTATTAAAACAAACATCTCGATTATTCACAATTATATTTTAGAAAATGATCAAATTGCCCAATTAAGCATAGCAAATATTAAAATTTTAACGAAACTAGATATTAAACGTCTTGGTAACCAATATTGATACTAAAAATGTACTTAACATTATTGGAGAGAAGTTCTCGGTGGTAACCCATTGTCGTTTCTCACAAAATATAGTACATAATCCACGGATTTTCGCTCTCATTATCATCGACATTGTATAAATTTAAACATTATTTAAAAAATATTTTTCATATTATAATATTATATATGTCGTTTTATCTTTCAAATTTATTTCTCAAAATATGTTTCCAAAAAAAAATTAACTATTTTGCTTGTTATAATCAAATACAGTAAAACCTCGATAAATGCATAACATTGGATCGGGAAGACTATTCATTTAGCAAGATTATTTATTTATCAATAAATCAATATTTGTTGCTTTATAGATAATAATTCATTCTAAAATACATACATTATATGTGGTAAGAAAAAAAGACATCAATTAAATATTACTTGAATCAAGAGAAGTTTAATTTTTTTGGTGAAACTTAATGCATTGAAAACTAAGTTCATTTACATACATTCAGGTTTTTTGGCAAATTACCCCCTATGGTTTCCCAAATAGGTAGATTACCACTTATAGTTTGAAAATATGCATTTTACCCAATGTGGTTTACAAAATAGGCAGTTTACCCTATGCGGTTTGAAAATATGCATTTTACCCTCATGTGGTTTGTAAAAGTAGTCATTTTACCCCCTTGTGATTTACAAATAAGCATTTTACCCCCTATATGTATGGTGCATTTCACACCTATTCACAAACTATAAGGGGGTAAAATGCATATTTTCACAAACCACAGGGGGGTAAACTATCTATTTCAAACCACGGGGGGTAAACTGCCTATTTTGTAAACCACAGGAGGGTAAAAATCATATTTTCAAACCACAGGGGGTAATTTGCTTATATGGCAACCCACAAAGGGGTTATTTGCCACTACTCACATACATTATTTTAGCTTATGTGTAGAATGTGAAAATGTTTAGTCTTTAGCTATAAAAGATAGAAGATATATCTAAGTACATAAACATTCTTTTCTCCAATGGCTTCTCATCATTTGAAATAAGTAAAGAAATTGACTTTAACAGACAAAATGAGAAGTGTAATTTGTGAGCATAAGAAAGAGCATCCAAATATTAGCCAAAAGATATCCAAGCATGGGTGCAACACAAGTTTGATTTGTCTATTAGTCAATCAACAATATCAAACACTCTCAAAAGATCATCTGAATATTTGTCCAATGAGTTGAGAAATAGTGATGTTAAAAGGCATAAATCGGCAAAGTATCCTGAGTTAAAGAAAGCTTTGTATGAGTGTTTTCTTCAAATGCAAGAGAAATTGAATATGTCCAGAGAAATTATCCAGGAAAAAAGCAAAAGAGTTTTTGCAAAAAATGTATGGTGAAACTAATCCACGATTCAGCTTTTCTAGTGGATGGTTAGAACGTTTCAAGGCAAGATATGGAATCAAGTCTTACCGACGATTCGGTGAAAATGGTTCAGCTATCATGGATAACACTGAAAATGCTTTACCTGTAATATGGTCAAAACTATACCAATTTAAGTTGAATGGATACTTATAGTATGGATGAAACTAGATTTTTTTATCGATTGGAAGCTGAACATTCACTTGCTACCAAGCAGCTAAATGACGCAAAAAGGACAGAGAGAATTACTGTTGTTGTTTGTTGCAATGGTGATAGATTTGACAAAGTATCTATGTGGGTTATTAAAGTATGCTCCTAGATGCTTTAAAAATGTGAACATGAACAATATTAGTTGTGAGTATCAATCCAACAAGAAGGCTTGGATGACCATCTTACTTTTTCAAGAATATGTTGGTTTGCTTGATAAAAGAATGAATAGCAAAAAAGTCCTTTTGATAGTAGACAATTGCCCAGCACATCCAAAGGCAGTAGAAGGCTTAAGAAATGTTGAGTTATTTTTCTTGCCTCTTAACACAACGTCTAAGACATGTGATGCTGGGATTATTCGAGCATTGAAAGCTTATTATCATCGTCGTTTTTATTCTAGCATCTTGCAGGACCTTGAGATTGAAGCACCAAATCCTGAAAAAAATAATATTTTGAATGCTATTGATTTTGTTAGCATGGCTTGAACATTTGATGTGAAGGCAACAACAATTACAAATTGTTTTCGGCATTGCAAGATTCAGTCAGAAGAAGATAATGTTCCTGAACCAGAAGTTGGTAATCGATGTCATTTGTAATTTATGTTATAGAAATGTGATGGATGTCGAACATCTTTTGAACTATACTAGCGAGAATGATGCAGTTATGGAATCACCTACACACGAAGAAATTATCCAGTCAATAATGAACAACGATGATGAAAATGATCCAGAGACAGATGATAGTCGCGTTGTTACAAATATATCGTTAAAAGAGGCCTTTCAAGCAATGGTCACCTTAAACAACTACTTACTTACAACATGAGCAAAATATACCATAAATCGTGTCCGCACTACAAAAAATTAAGAATAATATTCATTTTGGTTCAGGTGAAAAGAAAAAAAAATCAACTATAGATGCATTTTTTCAGAAGAAATGACTTATTGTATGTTTATTGTTGAATGAAAGATTTATATATATATATATATATTTATTTATATTATAGAATTTAATAATTATTAACTTATATTTTTATTGGGTCCTTAAAGATTTAAATATTTTTATTATTTAATGCATTTAACGAGGTTATTATTTTAATTCATTGACCCAAATTGGAATCAAAAGAATTTATTATATAAACGAGATTATTACTTTATCGAACATTTATTAACTGTATTGCGAAAGTACCATGTCAAACCAAAGACCACATGCTTCTTAATTAATGCGATTGTGAATCCAGCATATAGCACAATACGGTGCACACAGAGGGTCGGTAGAGATAGTTGCTTTCTTTTATTTTTAATTAATATTTATAATTTCTCGTACACCATATTCTCTTAACAAAATAATTTTAGATTAGCTGATACCAGTTTAGTAATAAAAACCTTAGCATTTAAGTGTTTATGTGAATTATTTTTTGTGGTATTACATCAATGTTCGAGAACATGTTAAAAATAAGGTGTGTTTGATGATGTCCTTAAGCAAACTTGATTAATACTTTTCCATTTAGGTGGATACATCCCAAGCACCGCCCACGAGATAGCAACAAAAATAACCCTAGAAGATTGATATATTCTTTCCTATTTTCTGTTAGGAAATATCATAACCATTTTTTGTTCAAAAAGTGATCTTTTACCATTTCTATCATTATCGTAAATCATTGTTGTTTTAATGATTGGGAAACCTATAGCCACTATTTTTCGGTGTTACTGAGTAAACACTTGGGCTGATGTAATAGCCTGCAAATAATTACAACCATATAAATCGTACTAGGCAAACCGACGAGCTCCGAGAAAGTGTATTTTGGGTGTAAATCATCGTTTTTGTTGCAAACTTGAGCTCATATCATGTTCGACAAAATTATGTACTTAATAATTCCTACCGAAAAATAAATAGTAATAAATAAAGACAAAACATAGAAAAAGGAATACCTTGTATTCAATTAGTTACAAATAGAGAATTGAGACCAAGAAAGAACTTTTTAACCTTGTTCTCCTTTCCCTATTTTTTTTCATTTAATTATCTTATTATGAAATATGAAACTACATATTTTCTTCTGGTGCTACCAACAAAGTACATCCTAGAAATAGTAAATAATAATTGTCAGTTTGTTGTTGGAGTCATGTTGATTTCTTCTTCTACTCGTCTTCTCATTCTAAACTCTCTTCTTAATGAGAGTCTTCTCCATTCTACTAAGCGTCGCAGAAATGTCATTACCTGTATTTATGTTAAAACAAAAATAAATTAATAAATATTAATTGAATAACTTGTAATATACAATGAATTATTAAGCGTGATCTTTTCTAATAGTTAAATACTATGTGATGTTGCTGATGGCATCTAGCTCATCTAGCACCACTCGCCATGCGAGTGCGGAGACTCATATTCGAGTCTGCCCATATTCGAGTCTGCCTCACCCTCCCTTGTCAGATATATGTGAGATATTAGTATGTAAATAATGATATTTTAGTTTATCCAAGACTTTTGGGATCATAATATTACTACGGTTTACTGTCTTTTTTATTCTCTTCCCAATGAAATGAAACTGGAAATGTATTCTTGAATTCATGTCATATCACATAATAATAAATATAAGAAATGGAATATGGGATATCAACATCTTGCAGAATCATACCTCGGATGGCTCTTGCAAGGAATATGATGCATTCGTGTCTTTCGGTGCTTTGGAAACAAGAATCCCAAATCCTTGTCCTCTTTCTCTTAGCACCTAAATTTAACAGAGTATCAACTATCAATGTCAAATTAAAAAAAACCACAACATTGTAATAATAATTAAAGTCACTTTGGATACCTTAAAAGCATCTTCATCCGTTCTATCGTCTCCGATGTAAACAGGAAACACATCACTACAATTGGCATACCCTGTTGAATTGTGATTATTTTGTTATATTCAACTCGCTAGGGACATGATTTCTTTACGGTTTTTTGATATTGCTCCTCAAAGCGCCGCTCTTAGAACACATGACATGTGTCACAAGATGCCGCCTCTAAGTGCACAACATCAAACAAACCGTTTCTTTAATGTTAGGATTAAAAAACTCACCAAGTGATTCTAAAATAAAATCAAGAGCCTTCCCTTTGTCCCATTTAATAGTAGGGCGGATTTCTAACACCTGCGTCCATACAACAAACTTAAGCTTTAAAAAATGATAGTTCCTTTAGTCACAAAAAACAAACCTTAACATGTACAAGTTAATATTGATTCACACCTTTCTTCCTTGGGTTAATCGAAGACTTGGGTACCCTTCTAAAACCGACCCGACTTGTTTTGCTAGTTCAGTCCATTTCTGCAACTCAATCCAAGATTTCACTACCATTAACTGGCTTATTTGTGGAAGATACATTTACTATATTGCACTATTGTATGTATACCTTCTCGTCAACACAACGAAAATGGACTGACACACAGAACTTGTTGTTCTCCACCATAGCACCTGGAGTGGATTTTATTATCTCCAACAGTTCTTGATAAACCTGTATTTCAATTTAATATATATTTTTTTGAACATGAGTAAAAATTAAAATAACCAAAGAAGTTGGAAGATAAGAATCGACATGTTATATTATTACTTCACCTCATCTATCATGGGCAGGAACTCACTAGCTGGCTGGAATAAAACAGCTTGCGCTCCCTGAAAAATATTTCAAATACATACATTATGTGAAAAATTAATGCATGACTGGCGTTGGATGGCGGTTGGCTGGTCAACCCTGTACACATTGTGTGTATATATATATATATATTATAATCAAAATGGATTTCACGAGTAACAGTTGGTAAATAAAAAAAGAAAGCTAAAAAGCTCACTTTCTTCTGTTTGGAACCTTTTGATGGGCCTTTAATGTCCATGCCATGGCTTCCAGCATAATACAGCTCCCCCAAACGCACAAAATTATACACCTATATATATATTATATATGTTGTTATATACAAAGCCTTACCTAATAAAATATTATACATATAAACTTTAATTATTTCCTTCAAAATAAAGAAAAGAAAAAGGCTAAACTTAAGATAAAATAATCGTACTTTGTCTCTGCACCTCCCACTCACTATTGCTGTGGGGAAATACCTGGCAAGTTTCCTCACTGTTGTTCTCATCTGCAACCAAAAGTGACTATTTAATAAAGGCTAGCTTATAAATTTTTTTTTTATTTAAAAAATGTAAATTTTGAAGACCAACCGCCTCAGACATGAAAGCTTGCTCAGGGTCGTTAACAATGGGAGAAAGGGTACCATCATAATCCAAAAACATCACTATTTGTTTCCCCTTCGAAGCATTTGTTATTTGGTCGAACATGTCGAGAGCAGATGGATGCTTCACCTGCAGTTTTTATTTATTTCGTCCAAAATAATAATTATTATTTCACTTTCGGACAGCCAAAATAAATTTTTTTTTTATCAACTATCACAATATTGGATGTGTGAAGATGGAGATTCGAACAAAAAAACATCGGTCGTACGAGCAATGTGAGAGCAATGGGCTACAAGTCATTAACAAAATAATATTCAAAATAAACCAAATACTCAGAGTCACACGTGTATGCATGACAACACATAACACAACATGTTCACATGTCATAGTTACTTGCATTCCATGCATATCCAAACTAAGGCGGTGAACTTCTAAACATTGTAATTTAGCTTTAAGGTCAGGCATATTTTCGATCGAGGCCAGCTTACAGTTATTGATTTAAGCACGAATCGACATAATTTATATGGCCACACCGGGAGTGTTACTCCCGGTGTACCATAGAAGCTTCCGTTCAAAATATGCATCTTGGATATAAGTTATATTATGAGAGAAGTATAAATCTGAAATTTTGAAAAAACTCGAGATTCATATGATTATGAGCTCTAAAAGATTCCCTTGACACTCCATGTTTATGCCTTACATCCACAAAATATATAATAATGATAAGGAGGCTTACAATCCAAGAGTTGTAGTCATCGGAAGAAGGGTTCATATTTGTGGGAGATGAAGCTCTCATGGAATCAAACCAAGAGTGGATTCTTGAACCACTATTAATTTCAAGATTCTGCGGAAGCTTCTTCTTCGAAATAGTGATATAAGCAGTACTGAGCGGCACCACAGGCGCCTTTTGCGCCGTCGTGGAGTAAAGGGTGGAGCCTGAAACTGCCACCGTGATGGCCATGTTGATCCCTGAGTTGGTATCGGAAACCACATTCTGCTTGGTCATTTTTGCTCCTTTATATACACACACAAAAACACACAGTAGAGTGAGACCAATATAAAAATGTCAAAATAAATTCCTCTTTTCTTAAAAGACTTTTTAATAGTGGGTTTTAAAGGGAAAACCCATTTTACAAAAGATGAAAATAGGTGGTGGGGCTACCTAAATTATCAAGAAGATGGAAAATAATTGTTGTTCTTTGTTGTTACAAGAAGTTAAATAGTACTATTCTTGAAGAATCAGATGTCCCTATTTTTTGGAAAAATGTGGTGGGAACAAGCTAGAATGGAGAGTTAGAGTTAAATTTGGTGAATTCAAAGACAAAACATAAAGTGCTAAACCAAGAAACTTGAATGAAGAGCAAGCAAAAGACAAAATTTGGGTTAATGCGTGGTGGGGAAGAGAGAGAGAAAGAAGCTTGTGTTTTGTGAGAGGTCGGAGGGAGTTGGGTTATTTTATAGTTGAACGCACATACTAATGGACGAAAACAGTGCCCCTCGGTGGACCCCAAATTCAATACCCGGAAAAGGAAAAAGAGCGAAGAAATAATTGTATATATTGAATGAAGAAATAATTGTATGTATTGTATGTCTAACGGTCATATATCAACTCAATATTAAAATATAATTGATGTCATATGACATATTGACTTCTTCGAGTAAAATCACATCAAGAACCGAACAAGTCCTATACCGAACAGAGGACACCGATCAGATAGCACCGAGCAGGGTTTTACCGAACAGCTGCTAAACCCTCCTCGATTTTCTGGTCAAAGACTAGCGGAATACCCGGAGATAACCAACAAATCAACCGACGTGGATAAACGTGCAATAATGGGGCGCGGATTTCTCGGACACATTTGGCTCCAGTTAAGCCATGATCAGAGGACATCGTATTCCGGATCTCCCACGAACCAATCACTGGGAACAGCCCTATAAATACCCGCAGATAGTCTCACAGAGGGGGTTGGATTTTTCTGGGCAAAAAGACTCCAAAGAGAGCAAATTTATTTCTGTTCGGTCTTTTTTATTATTTTTCTAAGATATTCATATAAGTCATTGGGCGATTGTCATTTGTGTCAGGAGAGTCTTGTAAATCATCAACGTTTATAGTGAAGTTTTATACTGGACTAGGTCCCGTGGTTTTTCTCTCAATTTGAGGGTTTTCCACGTAAAAAATCTTGGTGTGTTTATCGTTATTTTTCATTAACACTTTATTCTACCTTATATTTAAAAATCTCGAATCACATCATTGGCGCCGTCTGTGGGAACAAAGAGTAAAGACGTTGAAGCAAGGATATTTTCATTAAGAATCCAGGGCAAAATGGTTAGAAGCAAGGGACGAGGGTCAATGTCGGGAAGCGATAAACCAACAACCCCCCCCCCCCCCCCCCCCCCACACACGTTCATGCCCTGAACCAGAAGGAGCAGGGGAGGCTGGATCATCTCAGAATGTTTCACAAGTATTACCCACCGGAGGAATACCCATGGAACATTTAATGGAGATGATTGCTAAAACTGTCGGAGAAGTTATGAAGCAGTTTATGACCCCCCCTTGTCAGGAAGAAACTAAGGAAGAAGAGGAAGACTCAGCCTCTATAAAGAAGTCGGAGGAGGAGGTTGGAGAATCGAAAGATCTTCCTAATCATTCAAATGATGAAATAGATAGGACTTTGCACCACCAAATGGAGGATTTAAAGGAGGAGTTACAAAAAATGCGCAATAAAATGGAAGGGCGTATTTACTCGGCAAGGAGGAGCACCCCATTCACTCCTCAAGTCATTGATGATCCTCTGCTTCTTAATTTTAGAACTTTAAGTGTGGGGAATTATGATGGCAGCACGGATCTAGAGGAATATTTGTCTCGATTTGAGAATGCTTCTGTTGGAATCGAAGAGGGGGGGTGAATGAGATTCCTTGGCTCCTTTAGCTTTTTAAAATGAGTTTGTAAAATAAAAATATTTTGCGCTTTGCGGAAGCCTTTAGTCAATCGATAAATAAAAAGAATAAATAAATAAATGCGTAATGAAAAATAAAGCAATAAAAGAGAAGGATATTTGTTATAGAAGTTCGGCGATGAATCGCCTACGTCTCCTCTTCCCGGTTAGATAACCTCCAACCGAGGTTCCACTAGAACAATAGATCTTGGCCTTGAGGGCTCCAAGTTAGCCACAACCCAACTCTTCCCGAGTTTACAAAGCTCTTCCCGAGCACACTACTCTTCCCGAGTACACAACGCTCTTCCCGAGCACAATACCCTTCACGAGTATACAAAGCTCTTCACGAGCTACCAACACTCTTCACGAGTCTTCTTGGCCTTAAGGGCTCCAAGGATAGCCACACACTTGCACCAACTAGACTTGTTGATGACTTTACAATTTTTCAACTTGCTTTGGTGTTGGAAGACCTTTACAATAAATTAAACCAACAAACACCTTCACGGTGTACTCACACGAAGAAACACAAGACTTTAACAAAGAAAAGAATTACAAGCTCCAATACAACAACAATGTATGGAGATTGCAATGCAATATGAATTTGAATTGATCAAGGCTTTGTAGAAGTTTGTAGACTTGTTTCTTGACTTCAAAATTCTCCAAAGCATCAATATTTATAGTGTATAAGGCCCCCTAGGCTCCTACTAGCCGTTGCTAAACAAAAGGCTTGAATCACTCCTCGATCGCCTCGGACATCGCCTCGGGCGATCACCATCGCCGCGCCCATCGCCTCAGGCGATCAAGAGCAAAAATTAAGGCTGTAGCTTCAGCATGTCCAAATTTTGCATCGCCTCAAACGAACTCCACATCGCCTCAGGCGTTCCAGCCCATCGCCTCAGGCGTTCGTGCCATCGCCTCGGGCGAACTCCCCGCGCGCATGCCCGCGCATTGCCTCGGCGTCGCCTCTGTCGATGTGCGGGGCGAAGTGCCAAAAGGTTGCCATCGCCTCAGGCGTTGGTCACCATCGCCTGGGGCGATCTTCCTCGCATGCTCGCCTGTCCATCGCCTCTGTCGATGAGCGTGGCGATCCTCGCCTGGCACCCATCGCCTGGGGCGATCCGTGTCTTCCAAAAGACAAATTTTTCTTTGGCATTTCAATACTATTACAATCTTCAAATTTGATCATAATTTATGCTGCATACTCAATAAAAACTATTAGTACAAAATGTATAGGTTTTGTAATCATCAAAACAAAAACGATAATTTTATTTAAAATAGAGGAATGAGAGTTGTAGCGTTTTAAGGCGCAACAGCTTCACTCCTTCATCAGCTGACAGATGGGGTGAAATGTAGAGTGTTCTTGACTACCCTAGCTAGCGCTGCTCAATCATGGTTCAACCAATTACCATCAGGAATAGTGGATTCCTTTCCTAAATTCAGCTCATTGTTCCTCCATCAATTCGCGAGCAGTAGGAGTTGCAAGAGAACATCCTTGAGTTTATTCGGTCTCGGGCAGATGGAGAAAGAGTCCCTGCGGGATTTTTTGAAAATATTCAATCAAGCATGCCTTGTTGTTGCATATGTGACGTCCGAAATACTAGCCATCGCTTTCACCCAAGGGTTGATGGAGGGGGACCTGTTCAGATCGTTGGCCAAGAAGCCACCGTCGGATTATGACGAATTGCTAGGACGTGCCTCTAAATACATTAATTTAGAGGAAACGCAGAGGATGAAACAGAAGAAAGAAATAAAAAATGGTGGTGAAGTCAATAGGAAAGAGAGGCCACTGGAGAAGCCTAAGAGGAACTTTGATCAATACCTACCGATGAGATCCATCGGGAGGTAGCCATGAAACAAATTATGCCGAAGAGGGGTCGGGGAGGACCTTACGGAAGAGGAGTATTCCGATGAGGAAGCACTCGAGGAGGGAACGTTCATGAAGGAAGAATGGGTATAAGGCGAGGAGGTGACGGTGACCTGAGGAGCAGTGCCCCTTTCCCTCGGAATAATGCTAATCCAGGGAGATGAGCACTTCAGCCAGTTCCTTGGGCAGTACGGGGGGAAAGATTGGAGGGAAGAAATCAAGTTACCGGGGAAAGGACCGTGAGCAATGTTCCTAACCGAGGAACTATACATATGATTTTGGGAGGAACATCATGTGGAGATTCAAACCGAGCAAGAAAAAGTTATGCTCGAAGACTCGAAGTATTATCCATTAACCCAAGTCATACTCATGAAAGTCCTTCTATAGCTTTCGGACCTGCAGATTTACAGGGGATTTATTTTCCCCACGAGGATGCATTGGTTATTTCGGCCACAGTGGCCAACTACAATGTGCAGAGAATCTTCGTCGATACAGGCAGCTCAGCAGATGTGCTCTTCCTTAATACATTGAAGCAGATGGAATTGGGAAGTACAGCTGTACAAAAAGTGAATACTTCTTTGCATGGGTTTACCGGAGAAGTCATAAGTCCAATAGGACAAGTGTCTTTACCCGTCACCTTAGGAGAGGAATCAAAGACAAAAACGAAGATGATCACCTTCCTCATAGTGGATGCACCTTCCTCCTATAATATAATATTGGGTCGGCCAGCATAACGGTCTTCGAAGCAGTTGCTTCTACTTACCACTTGAAGATAAAATTCCCAGTAGGAGAGGAAGTTGGACAAGTAAGGGGAAGTCAGAGTTCATCAAGAAAATGCTATGTGCAAGAGTTAAAGCAAGACAAGGGGAATGATAGAGAAGAAGGGGAGCGAGGAAATAATAAGAGGAAACATGGACAGCCGGAGGCGGAGGAGCGGATAGTCCCTGAGGAGGAATTTATGAGTATCAAGTTAGGTCACCCTGCAAAAACTACTCGCATCGGATCCAAGTTGGATCCAGAATTGAGGAAAAGAGTGATTGAGTGCTTGACAGATAACGTGGATGTGTTCGCTTGGAATACTTCTGATTTAATTGGGGTAAAACCCGTGATTGCTGAGCATCATCTAAATGTGGACCCGAGTGCTCGGGCAATTAAGCAGAAGAGAAGGCATTTTTGACCCGAGAAAGATGCCGTCATAGCTAAACAAGTAGAGAAGTTGCTGAAGGCAGGTCATATACGAGAGATTAGTTTCCCTACATAGCTCTCAAATGTGGTTCTAGTACCTAAAGCAGGAGACAAGTGGAGGATGTGTGTAGAATTTCGGGACGTGAACAAAGCGTGTCCCAAAGATTGTTATCCATTGCCGAGGATCGATCAATTGGTGGACTCTAATGCGGGACACGAGCTGTTATGTCTTATGCATGCTTATCAGGGATATCATCAAATCCCCTTAGCCCACGAGGATCAGTCCAAGGTTAGCTTTGTCACAGCGGGATGAACTTTTTGCTATGTCGTAATGCCCTTCGGATTGAAAAATGTTGGGGCCACTTATCAGAGACTGATGGATAAGATGTTCAGAGATCAAATAGGGCGGAACGTTGAGGTTTATGTTGATGACGTCCTGATCAAAAGCAAGAAGGCCCAAAATATGATCGAAGATATTGAGGAGGTCTTTGCCACTTTAAGAAGATTTGGCATGAAATTAAATCCCGCCAAATGCACTTTCGGAATTCATAGTGGAAAATTCTTGGGGTACATGGTGACAGAGAGAGGTGTGGAAGCTAACCCTGAGAAAATCCGAGCAATCCGAGAAATGAACCCTCCTCGGACATTGAACGAAGTACAAAGGTTAGTAGGAAGAATAGCGGCGCTTAGTCGATTCATATCTTGATCGGCTGATAGGAGTTTGCCTTTCTTTAAAGCATGAAGGCGAGGAATGCAGTTTGAGTGTGATGATCAGTGTCAGAAAGCTTTCGAGGACTTGAAAGAATATCTAGCTCAGTTACCATTAATGAATAAACCCGAGCACAATGAAACCCTCATCGTCTACTTGTCGGTAACCGAGGAAGTTGTCAGCTCGGTGTTAATTCAAGAGAAGTTAGGGCAGCAACAACCGGTATATTATGTCAGTCAGGCTTTGCAAGGAGCCGAACAGAGATACCCTGAAATTGAAAAATTAGCCTTGGCTCTCGTGATCACTGCAAGAAGGCTTCGGCCGTATTTCTTATCTCACCCTATCATGGTGGTGATGAGCACTCCTTTGGGAAGGCTCTTGTCAAAAGCAGAAATTTCAGGACGGATGGTGAAATGGGCCACAGAATTGAGTGAGTTCGATATTTCTTATCAGCCTCGGACTACCATCAAAGCTCAAGCCTTATCGGATTTCTTGGTCGAAGTGACTCATACTCGTGAAGAAAAAGATTGAAGCCTATTTGTAGATGGATCATCTACTCAAATAGGAAGCGGTGCAGGAATTATACTTATCAGTCCAGAAGGAGAGGAAATTGCCACAGCTATTCAGTTTGGTTTTCATTCCTCAAACAATGAGGCCGAATTCGAAGCTCTCCTATCAGGCTTACGAGTAGCATTAGACGCCGGAGCTCGGAAAGTAAAAGTGTTCATGGATTCAATGCTGGTTGTTCACCAGGTAAATAGGGTATACAAGGTGAAAGAAGAAAAGTTGAAAAAATATGTGGAGAAGGCTCAAGTATTAATGACCGAGCAGATACACTCGCAAAATTAGTCAGTTCCATTCATGAGTGGAAGAACAGGAAAGTACTGGTACAAGATCTTTTGGTCTCGCACATAGCTATCAACAGCATAATGAATTTGGAGCCTTGTATTATATCCGATTGGCGAGAGCATATAATTAAATTCTTGAAAAACAAGGTGTTGCCATTAGATCCGAAGGAAGCTGCTCGGGTGAAGAGAGTGGAGAGGCGTTTCGTGTTAGCAGAAGGCAAATTGTTCAAAAAGGGATTTTCAACCCCCTTCTTGCAATGCACATCAGTACAAGAAGGAGAACATTTGCTAAAGGAGATTCACGAAGGCTGTTGTGGAAATCATTTGTGAAGCAATATGTTATATCAGAAAGCTCTTCGAGCAGGATACTATTGGCCCAGTATAAGAGAGAATGCCGAAGAAATTGTTAAAAAGTGTAACAATTGCCAGAAACATGCAAATTTATCTCATATACCCGCAGAGGTCTTAAATAGCAGTGTTACTTCCTGTCCCTTCGATCAATGGGGGATGGACATCGTCGAACCTTTTCCTCTTGCCATGGGACAAAGAAAATTCCTCCTAGTAGCAGTTGAGTACTTTACGAAATGGGTGGAAGCTGAGCCTTTAGCAAAAATAACTGAGGAGGAAATTATTAGATTCCTATGGAGAAGCATAGTATGTCGGTTCGGAATACCGAGGAGAATAATTTCTGATAATGGAAGGCAGTTTCAGGGAAAGAAAGTACAGGAGTGGTGCGAGGATATGAGAATCAAGCAAGTATTCACGTCAGTAGCCTATCCACAATCAAATGGGCAAGACGAAGTTATTAACCGTATTCTATTACATGGGATTAAGACGAAGCTGGAAGGCGCCCGAGGAGAATGGGTAAACAAACTACCTGGAGTCTTGTGGGCCTACCGAACAAGTCCTCGGGTATCTACAGGGGAAACTCCGTATAGTCTGGTATACGGTTCGGAGGCCCTCATTCCAGCAGAAATTGGAGTTGAATCTCCCCGAGTACAATGTTATGATCCAGAGCAGAACGAGGGTAGAAGAAAGCAAGAGTTAGATGAGATTGATCAACTAAGAGAACAAGCTGTAGCAAGAACAGAGCTGTATAAGGTAAGGATTACCAATGCTTATAACCGAAGGGTTCGCCCAAGAACATTTCAAGTCGGGGATTTGGTGTTAGGAAGAACGAATCATGCTGGTGAGGTGAAAAAGTTGGCACCCAAATGGGAGGGCCCTTACAAAATCAAGGAAGTGATCGGAAGAGGAGCCTACAGGCTGGAAGATCATGAAGGTCGGAATTTGGTAAGACCTTGGAACATTCATAACTTGAAGAAATATTTTGTGTAATCTTTCTTTGTTATTTCAATTATGAATTCAACAGTAATAAAATGAAAGTATTTGATTCATTGAGCTTGTTCGGAATTTTAATGATTTACTCGTGGGATCGGGATGTTTGGTCAACGTTTAAACGTTAAATTATCATCGGTTTACTCGTGGGATCGGGATGTTTGGTCCACGTTTAAACTTAAAACTACCCAAGTGGTTGTGCTCGGGGTAGCGAGCTTGTTCAGAATTTTAATTGTTTACTCGTGGGATCGGGATGTTGGTCCACGTTTTAAACTTAAAATTGCCTAAATGGTTGTGCTCGGGGTAGCGAGCTTGTTCAGAATTTTAGTTGTTTACTCGTGGGATCGGGATGTTTGGTCCACGTTTAAACTTAAAATTGCCAAAGTGTTTATGCTCGGGGTAGCGAGCTTGTTCGGAATTTTAGTTGTTTACTCGTGGGATCGAGATGTTTGGTCCACATTTTAAACTTAAAATTGCCTAAATGTTTATGCTCGGGGTAGCGAGCTTGTTCGGAATTTTAATTGTTTACTCGTGGGATCGGGATGTTTGGTCCACATTTAAACTTAAAATTGCCCAAGTGGTTGTGCTAGGGGTAGCGAGCTTGTTCGGAATTTTAATTGTTTACTCGTAGGATCGTGATGTTTGGTCCAGGTTTTAAACTTAAAATTGCCTAAGTGATTGTGATCGGGGTAGCGAGCTTATTCGAAATTTTAGTTGTTTACTCGTGGGATCGGGATGCTTGGTCCACGTTTTAAACTTAAAATTGCCTAAGTGGTTATACTCGGGGTAGCGAGCTTGTTCGGAATTTTAATTGTTTACTCGTGGGATCGGGATGTTTGGTCCACGTTTTAAACTTAAAATTGCCCAAATGGTTGTGCTCGGGGTAACGAGCTTGTTCGGAATTTTAGTTGTTTACTCGTGGGATCGGGATGTTAGGTCCACGTTTAAACTTTAAATTGCCTAAGTGTTTATGCTCGGGGTAGCGAGCTTGTTCGGAATTTTAATTGTTTACTCGTGGGATCGGGATGTTTGGTCCACGTTTAAACTTAGAATTGCCTATGTGCTTGTGCTCGGGGTAGCGAGCTTGTTTGGAATTTTAATTGTTTACTCGTGGGATCGGGATGTTTGGTCCACGTTTTAAACTTAAAATTGCCTAAATGTTTATGCTCGGGGTAGCGAGCTTGTTCGGAATTATAAGTAAATGATTTTATTCATGAACGAAAAGAAATACAAGAAAAGGTAAAAGCTCTACCCTACGGGTGAAATAGTTCCTCAGGGAGGCTTTCCGAAGCAGCACTTACATCAAGGAAATCTTTTGAATCTCCTTCGGGAGGGTAGCCTTGAGATAGCTGACACATGCTTCAAATCCGTGATCAAAAAACTTGTAAGCACGGTCAGCCACCACGTTGCTATACTCTGGAGACTTCAAAAACTCGGCCTTCTTCGAGAGCCAGAATTCTTCCATACGAGCAGCAGTGGAAGATTTCTCTTGAGCAAGTTGCTCAGAGACAGCTTGATGTTGCTCGGCCAGGGATTTATACTGCTCCGACAAAGTAGAGTTAGCACCTTCCAGATCGGTGAATTTTGTCCTCTCCTCTGCAAGGGCCTTCTCCGCTTTATCCCGAGCTTACACCAGGGCCAAGTGCCGCTCCTCCAGAAGGCTCTCTGTTTTCTTCAGCTCCTCACCCATACTATCTAACTGCCTGATGCGCTTCTGGTTCTGCCCATCAGCTAATCGAACTGAATGAAAATGAGTGAGAAGCTCACCCGCCATCATGTGGGCCTGCATCAGAGCCTATACAAATTAAAGTGACGAATGAATGTATTGAAAAAAGACAAGCAAAGCAGATTAATTGGTAAAAGTATCTACCTGAGTAAATGAGGAGGAGAAGTCGTTCACCACGTTGCTGAAGGCCATTTCCCCGAGGTACTTACGGTCGGCTGAGTTTGGGGTGTAGCACAAAATGGAGTGGGAGGCTTTGGGGTCGGGTTTTTTCAGTAATGGAACGGTGGGAGAATACGTCCACGAAGGGATATGGTATCTCGAGGTAGGCCGAGTGTTGAGGTTCAACAATTGCCTCTGCTTTGTGATCGGTCGAACACGTGGCGCTTGTGCCAGTGTATGGTTGAAAAGATTGATGTTGCGCCATTACCCTTAACTATAGTTATTGGTAAAGCGGTAAGCGCTCGATCCTACAATTGGTATCAGAGCCAAGGTCGCGTGTTCGATTCCCATGAGTTGCAGAGAGTGCAATTATTGGGGGAGGGATTGTTGAGGTTCAACAATTGCCTCTGCTTTGTGATCGGTCGAACACGTGGCGCTTGTGCCAGTGTATGGTTGAAAAGATTGATGTTGCGCCATTACCCTTAACTATAGTTATTGGTAAAGCGGTAAGCGCTCAATCCTACACCGAGAAACACCGAGAGCGGGTTGAGAGGAGGCTCGAGGTTCGGAAGGGATAAGGGAAGAAGAAGTTTTTTTAAGGGGAGGTGCTTGGGGCGAAGAACTTGGACCTTCGGGAGTAGCCCTCTTCCGACGATGAAGAGCTTGAGTCCTCTCGGGAGAAGCCCTCTCCTCAAGAGGAGTCACAATCTCGACGGACGGGGGAGGGGCAGGAGCAGTAACAGCCTTCAAAGTTTGGCCTTTCTGGCTCTTCTCCTTCAGTTGCTCGGCCATCCTAGCCTTCATCATCTTCGTTTCTGAAAAGAGCAGAGAAATATTAGTCCGAACATAATAAGTCGAAAGTAAAACGAAGGAGACTGCTTGAAAAGCACTCACCGAGGGGCATTTTCAAGGATGCACCCTTCGGGCTCAGCTGGAACAAGTATAGCAGTCCGTCGTCAATCAGCTCCATCAAATTAAAACACTGATCGCCAAGTGCACGACGAACCGACAAATACGGTTCCTCATCAAGGTGACCCTTGATTGACTTGCCCATCGGGAGATTTTCCCTCCACTCCATAGGGCAATCCCAAGGTTGGAGCGGACGAGCAAAAAAGTAAGAGTTTTTCCAGTTTTTTATGGACGAAGGGTATTTTTTGAGGAAGCCAACCCCTGTCCGGGAGGAAAAGTAAAAGAGCCCGATCTCTTTCTTGTTCAATTGAAAAAAACAATGAAAAAGTTCGGGAGTATGGGTAAAACCCAGATAAGAAAGAACTCTGAAAAAGCCTGCTAATAATCGATAACTATTGGGAAATAATTGACTAAGGGAAACAGAGAAGTAGGAGGCTACTTCAATAAAGAAAGGAGGGATAGGAAAACGGAGGCCTCCTCGGAGCTGGTCTATATAAAAAGGAAAATACCCCTTATGGGGTAAGTGGGGACGAGATCCGGAAGGGGGAGCAATAATAGAAGTCCCCTCGGAAATCTCCCATTTAGTTCGGATATTACGGAGGTGATGAGTCAATTTGACCTCAGACTCAAAGATCTCGAACCAGGGAACGCGGGCTTTAACTAAATCTCGCTCTGTAGCAAGTCTCTGCTCTTGTATACGAGCAGCTGACGCGGCAGAAGAGCTTAGAGTTTTGTCACTATCAGAAGAAGAGGAAGAGGGTTGAGGAGAGGGGCTTAGAGCGTCTCCCTCATTGAACATATCTATCGCCTGCAATGAAGAGTCGGCTGAGGAAGAAACCATACTTGGTGATTGAAAAAGGAAGATTACTGGGGAAAGTTGTTCGATCGTCTGGTGCTAGCTCGGAAGCAAAATGCAGCAAAGTAAGACAAATGAAGAAAAGTGATGGGTATTTATAGCGGGGACCATATGAACAGTCATTCAATCTTCACCGTCCAAAAATGAGGGAATGAACGGTCATAAAGATGCCTCGGGAAACGAAACATCGCGCGGCATTTGAAATTTTTGAGCGGGAAAAAAGGGCGGCAAAAATGTCCCGAGCAGGTTAAGTTTAGGATTTTACCCGAAGACAATAAAACAAGACTTCAAAAGTCTCGTCTTGCTTTACTTTAGGGGGTGAGGTGATGTCATATGACATATTGACTTCCTCGGGTAAAATCCCCTCAAGAACCGAACAAGTCATATATCGAACAGAGGACACCGAGAAGATAGCACCGAGCAGGGTTTTACCGAACAGCTGCTAAACCCTCCTCGGTTTTCTGGTCAAAGACTAGCGGAATACCCGGAGATAACCAACAAATCAACCGGCGTGGATAAACGTGCAATAATGGGGCGCGGATTTCTCGGACACGTTTGGTTCCAGTTAAGCCATGATCAGAGGACATCGTATTCCGGATCTCCCACGAACCAATCACTGGGAACAGCCCTATAAATACCCGCAGATAGTCTCATAGAGGGGGTTGGATTTTTCTGGGCAAAAAGACTCCGAAGAGAGCAAATTTATTTATGTTCGGTCTTTTTTATTATTTTTCTAAGATATTCATATAAGTCATTGGACGATTGTCATTTGTGTCAGGAGAGTCTTGTAAATCATCAATATTTATAGTGAAGTTTTATACTGGACTAGGTCCCGTAGTTTTTCTCTCAATTTGAGGGTTTTTCACGTAAAAAATCTTGGTGTGTTTATCGTTATTTTTCATTAACACTTTATTCTACCTTATATTTAAAAATCTCGAATCACATCAATAATATTTTTTAAATAATAAATAAATAAATTAACCGATATTGATAAAATAGGAGCACATGGATGCCTTTGGTACTCTCCTTAAGATGGTAGAAAACAATGCGATATATAATTAGTATGAAGGATTTGAAAATTGGAAACGATCGTGAGAAGGGGTTGAAAGACTTTTCGGTGTATCCCTTCGACGTCAAATCAAATGAGAGAACACGGAGAAAAGGGTGTTGTAAAGTAAGTAATATGTTGTGTATGGATCCTCAATGTTACAATCAAACATTGTATTTATAGGGAGAGAGTTGCCATGTATGTGTGATTCTTTCAACGTTTATCGTGATCTGATCTGATGAGATCTTGTTGGATCATGGTAATCTTTGATGAGATCTCGCCGAAAATATCGTCTCAATCAAATCCCGAAAACCTCGTTCGCATACACATGAGATTCGTCCGTTGAGACTCGGGTCTTTCTAAAGAGAGATTCACAAACAAGTGTTCTGTTGCGGAGCTTATGGACCAGTAGGTCGGCAAGTTGGTAGGTCAGCCATATATTTTGTCATACGAGTTAAGGGGTCTATAGGTCGGCCATGTACGTCAGGTCGGCCGTCTTTGGGAGATCTGTCAGTTCATAATAAGCAAATCTCGAAATCGTAAACGGGAGGTCGGTAAGGGCTAGCTATGAGCCGACCACTTTGCAAGATACCTCCTGCTGAACATGCTTGGTTTATGAGCTCGTGATAGTTTTGGATGAACTCTTACTCCTAATAGATATTACTAACATATAAATAATTTTAGACTAATAATATTAAATTGGTTCATAAACGAATCTCAAACAATGTTCATAGTGTTTTCTTTCGATTTGATAACTACACATTTTCTAGGCAATAACTACCAGCATATACGAAAACACAACACAAATATAAAAATGTGTGTGTATATTTTTATGTGGATTCTTTTGTGTTGAGATTAACAAAATATCAATTTATATATACTAATTATACTTAAAGGACACAATTAATTACATCCACCGAAGAGTAGAATGTTCGAGTGTTATATCTCCGATGCGGTGCCAACAGCTCCACGACGGTGAATTTGATGCGTTGACAGATGGAAAGCAGTGACTCACCCGTAAGATTGATGTGGCTAACAACTTCTTTTTGCCACCTTTTCATTTTTATATTTGTTTTGCCTATTTCAAGACGAACATGGTTTCAAGATCTAAAACAAGTAAAACAAAAATTAGGCATCTCTAAACTATAAACCAGTGATCTTACAAAAGTCGTGTGGAATCTTGCTACCTTGTTTTATTTATTTATAGTGTAAATGAATGATTTTCCAATATTTTCCAAGTAAAACATTCTTTTTTTGTTTAAATGATAGGCGCTGATAAGGCATTGATTTTAAATTATATAGAGAATCAAATGATTTTACTTTATAAATTCAAGAATATTCTTGTAAGGATCAATCGTTTACCATTAGACCAAAAATTATAACTATAAAAACACAACTTTACTTTCTTATATAGTGGCAGCACAAAGCCTATGCAGATATAAGGGGTTGTATCACGTGGGTTCCATTGAGCTAGACATCATATGTCTTAAATGATATATGAATGCATCTCCATCGAGAGGTGCCAAAAATTACCGGACGAACAACCTCCCTCCAAATAATTGTATTACCTTACAACTCGTGAGAATCGAGCATGTGACATTAAAGTGCAAGATAGTGCAGAGAGAAATTGTTAGAGTACAATAATTATTCCTGCTTGGAGAGCGACCGAAATGTGACGATTGGGTTGCTCTACGATTTAAAGATTATAGTTGCACTCTTACCACCAGTTATAGCTTTTTGTAAGCAGCATGCACTCACCCTATATAAACATCATTTTAATTTACATATTTTTTCCTTTTTTTATATATAACTTTTACCTAGTTTAAAACTTTAAATTGAATGTGTTTTGGAAAGTTATACATGAAAGATGTGATTTTGTGTGATAATTCTATTGATGTGATCCGTTATTTTAAGTGTTTGGCAGAATGATGTGTTTACGAAAAATAAAATGAACACACCAAGATTTTTACGTGGAAAATCCTCAAATTGAGAGAAAAACCACGGGACCTAGTCCAGTATAATTTTCACTATCACACCTTTTTTTTATTACAGGACTTCTGGGACAAATGACTCTATCAAAATATCCCAGAAAAAATGATGAAAATGACCGAATAGAAATAAATAAGCTCTCTTCGAAGTCTTTTTTGTATAGAAAAATCCAACACTTTTCAATGAGACCATCCGCGGGTATTTATAGGGTTGTTCCCAGTGATTAATTCGCGGGAGATCCGAAACACGATGTCCTCTGATTGTGGCTTAATTGGGGTCAAATGTGTTCGAGAAATCCGCGTCCCATTATTGCACGTTTATTCACGCCGGTTGATTTGTTGGTTATCTCTGGGTCTTCCGCTAATCTTTGACCAGAAAACCGATGAGGGTTTAGCAGCTGTTCGGTAAAACCCTACTCGGTGCTATCTGTTCGGTGTCCTCCTGTTCGGTATATGACTTGTTCGGTTCTTGAGGAGATTTACCCGATGAAGTCAATATGTCATATGACATCATCTATGAAAATATATTTTTTAAATATGTAGTGAGGAAAGAACGGTTGAAATAAGTTTTGTATTTGGAATTTGGAAACGATGGTTTGATCGAGTTGGAGTGTAGGTTTAATTTGGGAAAGAAAATATTAAATTCTATTTTTTACATATTGATGTTATATGATATATCGATTTTCTCGGCTAAAATCTCCTGCAAATACCGAACAGAAACATCATGAGAACATCACTCTGAGCACAATGTCTCCGAACATTATTAAACCCCACTCGGCATATTGGTCAAAAAGCAGCGAAAGACCCGCACATAACCAACAAATCAACCGTCGTAAATAAACGTGCAGTAATGGGACGCGGATTTCTCGGATACGCTTTGCCGAAATAACGCAACGATCAGAGGTGATCGTATTCCGGATTTCCAGTGAGCTAACCATCGGGATCAGCTCTATAGATACACAATGAGGGTGTTATTCACTGGGGGTTGGATTCTGAAGGTAAGAAAAGACTCTGAAGAGAGCATATCAAGTCTATTCAGTCTTTTTATGTCTTTTTCTAGTATTTTTGTTTAAGGAAATTGTTACTCATATTTCATGTCAAAGTCCTGTAACAAATCCATTTTTTTATAGTGAAGAATTTATAATGGACAAGATCCCGTGGTTTTCCCTTCTTTTGGGGTGTTTTCCACTTAAAAATTTGTGATGTCATTCGTTTATTTTTCGCAAACACTTAGTTCTACCGAACACAAAAAATATAGGATCACATCATTGGCGCCGTCTGTGAGAAATTTGAGATAAGACGTTGAAGAAAACAGATTTGTCGCGTAGATTAAAGGAAAAAAGTATGGTTAGAAGTAAAGACCACGGAGGTTCATGATCGTATATACCAAATCCTCCTTCATATTTGTCCCTGGTGCGTGAAGAAGAAGAAAATGACGTGGAGTCGTCTCAAAACATTCCTCAGGCATTTCCAACTGGGGGAGTGCCTATGGAGCAATTAACTAAAGTAATTGCAAAAACTGTGAGGGAAGTCATGAAGCAATTTATGATCCCGCCCCAGCAAGAGAGAACCACTGAAGAGGAAGAAGACTTGGCTTCTTTGAAAGGGCCGAAAGAGGAAGTGAAGGAGGTTAAGGATCTCTCCAGCCGGATGGGCGAAGAAAGTGATAAAACTTTGCACCATCAGATGGAAGATCTGGGAGATGAGTTGCAGCAGATACGCAAAGTGATTGAGTTTGATAATTGAGTTTAATACACGTGGAATGGTGGATACGTCGATGTACGTGATCCGGGTATACGAGTTGATTATTGACGCCTTTGGCATGATCGATATGCGAAGTGGTTGAGAATGAGATTAATTGATAGGTAGAGCTGCCTTCGAGATGAGATTCGTCATGATTGAGTATAAATGGTAAATTGTGGTTATGTCGTATTTATTGCATTGCTGAGTATCATGCTTTGAATAATGATATTGAACATGATGTTTATGCAAGTATATAAGATTGAAACAGGAACAGTTCGTGATAGCTATACCGGTTCGGAATTTGTAACAGGGAGTATACTTTATGAGTTTTGAATAATTTAACTTGTTGCATTACAATTTCGTATATTGATTTGTGAATGAATATTGAGTTGGAGTATGCTCACCCGTGTGGGGGTTGTTTCTGTTGAAACAGGTAAAACAAGTACTAGGGATATTGGTTCGAGCTTTGTTGGATCATGCCGCTTCCAGAAGCGTATATGAGTGTGGGTAAATAGTATACGCTATTTATTCAGTTAGATTGGTATTCATTTATTTGTTGCTCGTATGTGAGCAACTGGAAGCATGTATATGGACTGTATAAGGGTGTTGAAGCCCGCTTTTGATGTTTTCTTAGTATTGTGTTTTTCCCTGGCTGGGAATTGTTTTTGTGATGTGTTTTATTTTGGGATAGCTCACTTTATGGGGAGACTCTGCCCAAATTTTATAAAAACCCACAATGTAAAGTGGTGCAATGGTGATGATAATGGGTGAACTTTGAGTCTTATTGCTGAGTATTATTTATGTCATGGATAATATGTGAAGCATGTAAGGATTCTTTTATACAATGAATTTTTTTATACTCATACGACGTCATACGACGTCATAAATGCACTAATGACGAGTATAAGGGGTTGGGGTCTTACATTAGTGGTGTCAGAGCAGTGGTTAGCTCTTTGGGATGTTTAATGGCCTAGGGATGTGTTGATAGACATGTATATCACATACTTTTATGCATGATTGTAGTTTTCTGCATAATTGTAGTTTTCTGTCATTGTGACATGACGCCTGCTATGTGCATTTTATGATATGAAGCAATGAAAATTGGTGTTATTGCTAACCATCGTGATTGCAGGATCGTATGAGATACGATGAACATATACAATAAGGGTGGTATGGTTGAAAAGCCTCGAGTATGGTAACTCGTTGTATTTATATCCTTAGCTTGACTATGGTAAAAATGATAATGCCTTGTAAGGTGCGTGATGAATGACACCGCTGACGGTAATTAATGTTGATAAGAAGTGGACGTTGTTACTAGTAGAGGGATAAATGCATTTTATTGAGTTGAGTTTTGTGTTATGTATATGTATGTGCAGTGCTGAGAAATCTGATTTTTTGCAGGAGAATCAGAAAATGAGATATATGATATCTGAAAATAGGAAATGGCAGGCAGTACTGTGCGGTTGGAGTATGACAACAAATAATGTGACAATCGGGTATGTGTGTCATTTACAGGATGGCACAGGTACGTGTTAACGTACGAGCATGTATTGATATTCCTATTGATGTTGATTATGATATATCACTGATTGTAAATGAATGCTGATATTGAGGGTCGCTGGAATGAGTAGATTGTATCGTAGTAGCAGGGGAGCGACGTGTGGGTATAGCAGGCTTGGTATTGCTGCTATATCGATTATATAGTTGATGGGTCGCGGTGATGATGCGACGATGGGGTATAGTAGGCTTGGTGATGCTACTATATCGATTATATATTGTGTCGCAGTAGTAGGGGAGCGCTGATGGGGTATAGTAGGCTTGGTGATGCTACTATATCGATTATATATTGTGTCGCAGTAGTAGAGGAGCAACGATGGGGTATAGTAGGCTTGGTGATGCTACTATATCGATTATATACGATGTGTCACAAAGATGATGCGACGATGTGGTATAGTAGGCTTGGTGTTGCCACTATATCGATTATTTACGATGTGGTCGCCGCTGACGAGCGAGCGATGTGATTATTGTTGGTTTCACATTCCTGCTGAATGAGTCTATCTATGCTGCTGAATGAGTTAAAATAGACTGTTGTAGAGAATTGAATTAACCTGGTATTTGGGCCAAATTCTTGTTGTTGAATTTTGGGGTTTTACACCATGGCCGAAATTTAAGGGACGTAACTGCTAAATTTTGGGGTTATTTGGGCTTGACAATCATGCATGTATGGTGTTTGTTCATATACTTAAGTGATATTCAAGTGTTGGCTCAAAAGCCCTATATTGTAGTGTTTTGGTGAGTGTTGAGCTATGATGTGAGATGCTAATGACTTCGAGCCTGTGTCATTATGTCCATAGGAGAGTTAGCTACATGTCAATGTGTGTTATAAGCAAATATTACTTATGAATATGCTTGAATATGTGACATAGCATAAATTGGTGATTTATATCACTTGGATGAGTGAATGATGATAATCTTGAGTTGTTGAATTAAGATATTGAATCGATATGAATGATATCGATTTGATTGTAAATGAACTAATATTCAGTGATAATTTCGATATAAATTCTTCATGATTCTCAAGATGTCGGGATAGCCCATCATGTTGTCGACTATCAGGTACGTGGTGACGTACGAGCAGGTATACCCAGTATGTATATATGCATGCATACAGGTATTTTAATGTGATGTTTACGATTCAGTGATTGAGTTTGATAATTGAGTTTAATATACGTGGAATGGTGGATATGTCGATGTACGTGATCCGGGTATACGAGTTGATTATTGATGCCTTTGGCATGATCGATATGCGAAGTGGTTGAGAAGGAGATTAATTGAGCTGCCTTCGAGATAAGATTCGTCATGATTAAGTATAAATGATAAATTATGGTTATGTCGTATTTATTGCATTGATAAGTATCATACTTTGAATAATGATATTGAACATGATGTTTATGCAAGTATATAAGATTGAAACAGGAACAGTTCGTGATAGCTATGTCGGTTCGAAAATTTGTAACAGGGAGTATACTTTTGAGTTTTGAATAATCTAAATTGTTGCATTACAATTTCGTATATTGATTTGTGAATGAATATTGAGTTGGAGTATGCTCACCCGTGTGGGGGCTGTTTCTGTTGAAACAGGTACAACAGGTACTAAGCTACTTTGGGATATTGGTTCGAGCTTGTTGGATGCCGCTTCCAGAAGCGTATATGAGTGTGGGTAAATAATATACGCTATTTATTCAGTTGGATTGGTATTCATTTATTTGTTGCTCGTATGTGAGCAACTGGAAGCATGTATATGGACTGTATAAGGGTGTTGAAGCCCCCTTTTGATGTTTTCTTAGTATTGTGTTTTTCCCTGGCTGGGAATTGTTTTTGTGATGTGTTTTATTTTGGGATAGCTCACTTTATGGGGAGACTCTGCCCAAATTTTATAAAAACCCACAATGTAAAGTGGTGCAATGGTGATGATAATGGGTGAACTTTGAGTCTTATTGCTGAGTATTATTTATGTCATGGATAATATGTGAAGCATGTAAGGATTCTTTTAAAGAATGAATTTTTTTTATACTCATACGACGTCATAAATGCACTAATGACGAGTATAAGGGGTTGGGGTCTTACAGTATATGAATCGAAAGCTGTTGTGATCCTCAAGATTGGTAAGCTCGAGGGTCTAGTTGATGCAAAAAGATTTTATTATAAGTTTGGTTAACTCTTGTTTGAGAAGAATAGCATCTCAATGCACATGTTGTGGAGATATGTCGTTTGAGAGTGACTATGATATGTGACTCAATGAATCGAAGGGGTCCGTGAGAAATGATCAGAACTTGAATTCATAAGCTAATTGATGTTGATCTCTATTATGAGCATACAATAACGTATGATCCTTCCTTTTGATCGAAGTACGTAGTTTGTGAAATGTCATGATAGTATGATGGGACCAAGATATGATGTCTTGGTCTACACTGAGTTTGTTATTGAAGTCAAACTGTTTTTGTATTGTCTGATTGTTGAAGAGTGCTCAATGTCTCTAGCAACTAATCTACCTTGGTTTGTGATGCTTTCATTGGTTGTCATGGAATTGGAGATTTGAAACCGTGTGCAGGCTGGATTTTTTGTGATAGAGGAAAACGTTTCAATTGAAACACTATGTCATTACCTTGTAACGTGCAAATTGTTGATATGTTATAGCGGTGAGAACTTTGTTGGCACCTGAATCGCTGAGACAGTAGTGTCAGTTGTTTGCCAGTAATGGATTGCTTTGATTAGTTATTGTTGGGGTTCAACAATTGCCTCTGCTTTGTGATCGGTCGAACACGTGGCGCTTGTGCCAGTATATGGTTGAAAAGATTGATGTTGCGCCATTACCCTTAACTATAGTTATTGGTAAAGCGGTAAGCGCTCGATCCTACAATTGGTATCAGAGCCAAGGTTGCGTGTTCGATTCTCATGAGTTGCAGAGAGTGCAATTATTGGGGGAGGGATTGTTGGGGTTCAACAATTGCCTCTACTTTGTGATCGGTCGAACACGTGGCGCTTGTGCCAGTGTATGGTTGAAAAGATTGATGTTGCGTCATTACCCTTAACTATAGTTATTGGTAAAGCGGTAAGCGCTCGATCTTACAGTTATTAAAACCTACTTGTAATGGGAGACTTCTTCATCTAGGAGGTTGGTGCGAGGTAGAAGTTCTTGCTATTGATTGTTGGTCATTATATATATATATATATATATATATATATATATATATATATATATATATATATATATGATTCCCTACATGAAGTGGTATAACGTTAAGTGGTTTGCGTGTTTGAGTACGTGTATGCAAAGATAAGAATATGATGAATGATCAATCTTAATATATTGATGGTACCATGGAAGATGGTGAATGGACAATGATGTAAAGTACTCTTGTCTTGGGATGGCTTAGTTAGTGATGAATTGATCAGATATGGTCCAACCACAACGTAGTTTATATACTCATTATCGTGATAAGGTAGTCGGATTGTGAACATTATTTCATATACTCATGTGATGTGTGGTTGTTCTGTAGGGACTCATAGGTGGAAAAAGCTGGGATTGCGAGTCTATCTTCTGCTGCTAGGATTAAACTGATCGAGATTGACGAGTCATTATGTGTAAATGATATATACGATATGATGTATATGAATCATGTAATAGACAGAGATAGTGAAAATCTTGATCAGTAGTGATAATATCTTAATCCTGATAAGTAAATAATTTTATTTACTTAATTGAAAGCGTAAGTGTAAGGATTAAGCGGACGAAACCCCACACATCATGAGTATATAGATGATAACTATAACTCAGTATCAATAAAATGCATAAATACTGTATTGAAAATACTTCCTGTATTTCATGCACTGAAATATTTCTCTTTGGTTGTTCATGTATCTACGTAGGGATAGCATAAAAATTCATGGTTTGCCAATTGTATTTATTATACCCACTCAATAGCGAACCTATGTGTTGGATGGTGACAGTTTTGTTGTTACTTTCAAAAGAAATGTAAAATATTGCATTTTCTCTCCTAAAATATAATTTTGGTCCTCTTAGCTTTTTTTACCTTCCATTTTTTATGTTATTATTTTTCATATAATCTACAGTAATTTCTTGAGATTAAGGGATTCATTGTTGTTATAATATTTTTTTCAACCGTCATTCCTCGGATTTCATTCTTGATTCTGCTTTCAATAATCAACTTGTTCCAAGATTCCTAAAGAACATTTGCATGTTCATCGATATAACGTAAAAGCATGATTCGTGTAACATATAATATATAATTTCTCTAACTTAACGACTGTTTATAAAGTGATATAATTACCCACATTTTAGTATTGGTAATTAAATTTTATATTTATACATTTTCCATTATTTATTTTATTATATACTATGCATACACAGACGCCATAATTTTTTAGTTATGTTCTTGAAGAATAGTCCAAAAATCATGCAGCACTCTTTGAAAATGTGTTGTTCATCAAGAATATTTATGGTGTTATTCTTTTAATTCTTTTCAAGGTTCAAAATCTTCTTCTCCAAAAAAAAAAAATTTACATGCTAAGATCTCTCGGTGTATCTCCCTTTGCCATATATTCTTTGAAGATAAAAGAATCTCTAAATATTGTGTTGGGTTGAGTTTCCTTATGTAGGATGGTCCAAAACTCAATAGTTTAGCACATATGGTGCTAGCTGAAATTTGGTCAGCATGTTCACAAGGGAGTGAAATAAACTATTAACGGTGGAGATCGAGTTTTGTTGTCATTCGGGTTAGCTTCTGAAGGTTGAACAGAAGTTGTTATTTTCTCGAGCCAATTATGTGTAGTTTGATTACGGAGGCTGTTCACGAAAATCTAGCAATTGGATTGGGCTGAAATTTGGAAAGCACGTTCAAAAACATATTGGTACATTCTGAAACGGTGGAGATTGGATTTGAATTTCTCTATTGACGGTAACAGATTGTGGATAGTAGGCCTTTGTGTGAAATTTTTCTAATTTTCTTGTTATTTCAAGATTGTAATATACCGTTAACTGATGATTGTATATTGCTTGGTTTTGGTGTGGACAAATTTTAATCTATTTATTCATTATAGTGAAGATTATCTTGGTGGAATACAGTCCCGTGGTTTTTACTCCTCACACCGTGATGATTTTCCATGTTAAAAAGTGCACGTGTCGTTTATATTCTATTTGATTGTGCTTGCTGGAATTTTAGTTTATCAATTTTATATTATTTTCTACCAGCTTCACACAATATGGGAATAATTATTTCTATTACTAGAAGTAATTTCTCATTGTATAATATATATATCATATGCTTGATATGTTGAATTAATTTATCAATATACATCATGTAATTTGCAAATTGTCAATTTGCCAATATCCATGCACATTTAAAATATGGGGCGTGACACTTTTAAAATTAATTTGTGGAACGAATAATCTGAATGATTAAAATATTATGCAAATATATTAAGAATCATTCTTCCAATTCATGTGGTAAGTGGAAGATATGCCGTAGAAAATATTCTTACCTAAAAAGGTTCTAAAATCATTAGATTAGATTTACAAAATCTACATCCAACATTTAACCCATCCACGTATACTTGTTTTTCCAGTTATTATTTACTACAATTGTCATTTAGAAGTATATGTATTTGCAAGCATGTTTTTCTAGTTTTAAAACATATAAAAACAAACTCGAAACATATATTATTGTCATAAAGATATTTGGAATATAAATATTTTTTTTTCTCTTAATAGATAACAGCCAAAAAGGATTACATCGATGATACACAAAGACCAGCTTAGAGAGTAACAGTTGGGAGCTTGTGTTGTTGTCGTCCAAAAAGACGGTACCTTGAGGACATATATGTTATATATTGTTGGAATATTACCTAAAGATCATTCATTATATGATTGATTTTGGCATACATTGTATTATAGTATTTCATTCATGACAATTCATTCTTATATTTCAATTTCTACGTAACATAAATTTATATTTAATAATGTCCTTGGATTAATAATATATTATTCTTACATAGTCCATAGTCAAGTATTATAATGAACTAGGATATTGATAATGTACGAAGACTAGTATATGTTGATTGATGACTTTAGTCATGGATATGAAATATCAAATCAATATATGTGTATATGTTAGAGAACTGTGTATTGGACCGACCCATCATGAATGCTACATGGATTGTTATATGAAAGTCATGACTGATTCTCGTAGTGATAATGATGTATGTAATCCTTACGACTTGAGATCACCAGATCCCAACATAAGAAGTTTTATATATTGATAATGTCAAACATTAAATGTAATATGGTCAACTATAAAGACAATCATTGGATATACTATGAATTACGTATAAGGATGTTGAGTGATTAATATAGGATTTGTCCCTTCCATATAACGGGAATGATGTTTGGGACCCTTAATCAAGTGAGAGTAAAGATGCATGGTGATGCTCAAATGAGTCGATATGTGATATCATGCTCATTTGTTAAATCCAGTCTACTGGGAATCAAGAAATAAAAGATTAAACTATACTAGTGTAACACATCATATGACTCATGTTCAATTACCTAGTGCAAATAGATTAAATTACATAGTAAATATTATCAAATGCAATAGATAATGTCGAGTTAATGACATTCTCGTAATTTGGGTAGCTTTGAAGTGTTGCTAGATACATCTCATTGCTTGTAGCATAAAATGAGATTTGATGTCACTACTAACGTTGATATCCTAACGGGTCGTACAAAAAATTAAATCGATGAAGGGAGATTAAATTCATTTGAGAATTAATAAAATAGGAAGAGTCTTAATAAAAGTAATATGAATATATATATATATATATATATATATATATATATATATATATATATATATATATATATATATATATATATGACGGGTCTAGGGTTTCGAACTAGTTTGGATACCACCCATCACCAAACCCTAGAAGTTAAACCGTCATACACATCTATATATACACACTTGTGGCTGTAGGGTTTGTGACTCATATCTAATGTCATAAACCCTAAAACAATCGTCTCCTCTTGGTTGAAATTTCGAGGCTAGCACTTTCATATTCAACATCACTTTTACGAGTTGGTCGTGTGCATACCATAGAGGCAGAACGTGGCTTTGTGCTCGTGATGGGTGGACGTATCGTACCAACAATCTGCTTCAAACACACTTCAAAGATATAAACTCTTAAACATCGATTGGTTCATTTCGTATAGATTCTTGGTGGAATCCGAAAATATTTTATACTCCACTGCTTATTAGTATCTTATTAGTATCGGATTCCTTACATATATCTAATGTATATTTTATGTGCATATACCTAACATGTCGTGTAGATGACATGAAGAACATCAATTTTAAAGACGACATCAAAGAGATCCAGGTGGGAGGATTCGACAGGGTTAGCCATAACGACCGACATTACAAGTTTCGTTTTCTTTTTTGTTTTATTTACTTTCTTTTTCAATACTTTCCACACGTGGCTGGTCGGCATCGAATTGGAGGCAGAATTTCATAATTGAGAAGGTTTTCTCATTATCCTAGAATTTACGAACAATCATTTGGTCAAAGCAAAATACGATGATGCGGTCCATGTTTGACAGTCGGGGTTGATTTCACATTGGTTAATCAAAAATCATTTAACTTTAAATTAAAGTCTTGTTCCAAATTTTTCATTAAAATCCTCTTCTATAAAAAGTTGAGGTAGAAATTTTAAATTCATCCTTCTTTTTTCAATGCATTTTCTTAGTATTTTGGATGAATTTGAAATGATTGATGAATTTTATGTTAGAAAAATGTGCTTAATAAAAAGTCAAAAAACGGACAAGAAAAAGCTGTCCGG
The DNA here is from genome assembly GCA_907163345.1 of Haberlea rhodopensis. NCBI lineage: Eukaryota > Viridiplantae > Streptophyta > Magnoliopsida > Lamiales > Gesneriaceae > Haberlea > Haberlea rhodopensis. Next base: position 1,248,046 of record CAJQUN010000072.1, read on the forward strand.
TGCCACCCAATTTTTTGGGCAGAAAGTGGGCGCTCGAGCGCCCAGCATTCTGCCAGGAACTGCAAGTGGCGGTTCATTTCGTGATGGGGTGCGTCCTTTCGTGTTCGGATGCGACTTCTCATGAATAAAAACCATCAAATTGTGTCCTTCTACGGTATCATTTAGCTAAGTATAATTATAACAATCCCTAAGTGAATAAATTTATGCAAGATCAAAGTCATTTTTATAGCAAAATCTGCATACACATATTGTTCATCAATGTTCTTGTTGAAGTACTTTTAAAGCTTTGTGTTTTGAGAACTTGTGATTTGGAATGCTCATATCACAAATCATAGTCATTGTATCTTGGGAAACGATTGCCACTAACCGTAAGCACCATAGAGAGCAAAATCGTTTCAATGACAGGGATTTCAAATTTCGTCTCGACAAACATTCATAAAGCTATTGTCAATTTGCTTGCTATTATACCCAAAGATACAAATCCATACAAATATTCATTCAATCTTGAAACGATATTGTAACAAATGGTTTCATCGAGTGGAACAACGACTACCATTCATCATGGAGAAATGCATGAGAAGTTCAACGGAATCGACTTCAAGAGGTGGCAACAAATATGCTATTTTATTTGACAACCTTGGGGTTGGCAACGTTCCTCAATGAGGATGCTCCTGTTTCATGGAGAGTGAAATTCGACAACCAAAAGGAGGTTGTGGTTGATGCATGTAATCAAAGCGATTTCCTGTGCAAGAATTACATTTTCAATGGTCTAGACAACACATTGTACAATGTGTATTGTCTAGTAAAGACAGCCAATAAATTATGGCAATCCTTGGAGAAAAAGTATAGATCTGATGATGCCGGCATAAAGAAATTCATTGTTGGGCGATTCCTGGATTTCAAAATGATTGACACAAAGTCGATGATGACGCAAGTGTAAGATTTGCAAGTAATCATGCACGAACTACATGTGGAGTGAATGGTTCTAAGTGACTCATTCCAAGTGACCGCAATGATTGAAAAGTTACCCGAGCCAACCTACTGACAAGCGGAACTAAACAGACCCAGCAAAGCTGATATAGTTAGTCCGACCGGATAACTAAACCAACTAAGCGTTCAACCAAACTGTTGCAACCAACAAGTAGAGCTGAACCGATGCATAGTAGCAAGGTCGTTAATAAAGCTGGTCATTTGTGTCAATCCAGCACACTCAAATCATTATGTAAGTGAACTGAAATAGAAGAGTACTTATTGTAACTGTGAGACATATTGTCTACACAGATGAGTGTGTGATGCCCCGAAATTAATTAATGGCAATTTGGACATTAATTATGTTTATATGATGAATTATTGCGATGATTAAGTTAGGTGTGGAAAATGAAGAATTATCATGATTTAAGGATGTTGATTTTAATTATGAGGATGGTATGGCTTTAATGAAGTTGGTTGCATTTTGTAAATGCTTACCATGTTAATGCATTTTATATATATCATGTTAATTATTGGGGTACAAGTTAAATATAAGGATTTAACCCTTAACCCACCATTTTTTACCTCACTTCACTCTTTACACCCAAATCCCCAAATCTCTTCCCAAACCCTCACTTTTTCCCTCAAACCCGATTTTGGCACAAAAGTGGACAAGAAGTCCTTGTAAAAGCTTTATTCTTGCACTTCTTGGTAAGATTTAAGACCTATTCCTTGATGTTCTTGAAATGTTTGATTTAAGTTTGGAATGATTTTGAAGGGTTTTGAAATGGGTTTGTTAGGGGTTGGGATGACTTTTGAAATGATGTTTGTTTTTGGTGGTTTAATGATGTTTGAGGAAGGTTTTAAGTGTTTTTATGTTGTTGAATGGATGGAATAAATGTTGGTTGAGGTTGGTGAAGTTTTAATGTGTAAAAATGGTGGATTTTCGAAGTGCAGAGGCTGGCGATCGATCGCCCGTTTTTGGCGATCGATCGCGAGCCAACAGTAGGCTCTAGAAGCCTTTGGCGGTCGATCGCCACTTTTGGGCGATCGATCGGTGACGATGGCGATCGATCGCGCCAGCTATGGCGATCGATCGCCGAAGAAGGAAATTTTCACCCCCGTCCAGTGTGATCTCGCGATCGATCGCGCCTGGGCAGCGATCGATCGCGAGATGTAAAAAATGGGTATTTTTGATTTTTTGTGGGATTTTGGATATTGGACCATGATTAGCTTCTAATATCAATTTGTATGGTTATGTAGAACCATCCCAAGTACCCACAACCTCGAGGAGATAAAGCTCTCCGATTTCTCCACTTTTTGGATTAAGGTACGTAAGAAACGTACGAGCATCGGACGGTAAACCATACTCCTATATTTAATGATGATGTTTATGATGATGATGTTTATGATGATGTTTATGATGATGATGTTTACGATGATGATGTTTATGATGATGTTTACGATAATGATGTTTATGATGATATTTACGATGATGATGTTTATGATGATGTTTATGATGACGATGTTTATGATGATGATTATGATGATGTTTACGATGATGATGTTTATGCTTACGTTAGGATGATGATGTTTACGAGAAGTAAGTTATGGTAATGTAATACGACGTATACGATTGGGTAAGACGCCCATGTGGTAAGATGCCACCCAATGTATGTGAGTGGGTAAGATGCCCCTGTGGTAAGATGCCACACAATGTTTATAATGTGGTAAGACGCCATATGATTGGGTAAGATGCCCATGTGGTAAGATGCCACACGATGATTATGTTATGGTAAGATGTCATACAATAGGGGTAAGATGCCCTTATACATGAATGAGAATCAGGGATAACAAAGGAAGTTGAAGAACGACCAATAACATTTACTTAACTAAGATGCTATGCATTACTGTATGTCTTTTAATATCATGTTAAGTAAATATATGTATGCTCACGATGTGTTGTCCCTGTAGGTACACTTTTGGATCGAAGGGCCTAGGGTCGGGTTCAGGCGGTGAGCTAAAAGAGAACAAGATGAATATAGGATGCAGGATTTTGATAGTTTCTACTCTAGGAGTAGTATAAATCTATAACTTTAACATTCATTATTGGGAATGTAACTAAATAACTTTTGGAAATTTTATTTTGACCTGTAATCTCCTTAGCTCAAGCTACAACCGGAACCCTTAAGAGGTTATAAATGCATGTTCTGCCCATTATATGTGTACTATATGATGTTAAGGTAGGAAGACCCTACAGAGTGAGAGCCTTTGCTTGTAGAGAGTAAATAATATGCAAGTTGTGCTCTCCGCTGTAAGAGTGACCTCAGCTGGTAGAGTTCTGATGCTAAGAGTTTCAGTCATAAGAGTAACCTTGGTTGTTTTGAATTTGTACAATATTTATAGATCAAAGTCTTTTAGTTGAATCTTCTGTGAACAGAAAGAAGTGGATACATGAAAAAATTACACCACCTTCGAACTTTCAAAAACAAATCTCTATGCATTTTGTAAATCTAACTCAATCTAGTTTGTCGGTACAATCATTTCAGAAACACGAGCTATTACAGTTCAAGTTGGTTGAACTCGGCTGGTTGTGCTGGGCATTTGAACCCTAGATATGATCTAGACATAAACAATTTTACATAGAAGTCCTTCTTTGCAAGTGTAAAGAAGATAATATTGCGATAGTCTTCTCTATGAAGAATGTTAAACTACAATAACAAGTGAAATTCAACATTTAAAAGTGCATTTTTTGTCTTAAAACAATAGAATGACTAAAATAATCATAGAAATTTTGATTTGCCATGTCTCACTCACTTAAAATCGATTTTTATGATTTTGTGAGTTGTTATAACACGGTCCTCAGTTAATTATTTGCAACGATTTTAAAACGGTCTGTGCGAGCGCTTCAATATTCAATAGAAGCAGACTAACTTACTAACGGTAAAGCATGAACGCTTTTCGGAAAAATTACCTAAAAATTCAACAAAATACTTCTATATCTAAAAATACAACAATTACAATTATTTTATTTATTAGATCAAATTAGTTGATAAAACTCAATTATAGTATGTTTCCATTTACTGTTAATTCTTTTAATTATACAATATAAAATAATGAAGATTGTATAAAAAATAATTTCCACTAAGAAAATAAATTATTATTATCATTATACATTTTTTTTTTTACTTCAATTTTTGCAAAATATATATGCTAGTTATATCATAAATTCATTATTTTAAAATATATAGTTACTAATCATATCTTAATTCATTATTATAATTTTTAATGTAAAAAATATTTTAAATAAGTTTTCAAAAGTTTCTACTACTTTTGTTTTATGTTAGACTTAATCATGGCTCATTATTTCAAAAATTGACCTCTAAGATCCAGATGGTTATTATGATATAACTTTTTGAAGTCGGCCCACAGTTAAAACTGCATATGCCCACTTGCCAATGGGCACTATTATTGGATGCAACTTTAAATAATAAAAGTAATTATAATTTTCATTAAATTGTTTTAATAATATGATCTGAGTTTTTGGTGGTATAGGGTATAGTTTGAATTGACAACTACCTATAAAAGCATTTTCATGTATTTTCTTTACCTATCTATTTTTTGGAATTATTCATTACGAGTTTATCATGCTCATTGGGACCAATTATTGATGACATATAAATTTTGTTATGATATTGTCATATCAATTATTATTAGTATCGGAATTTAAATTTTATATTAAATTTATGAAAATTATCCAGACAGATAATTGATTTGACAATAATATTTTTCATAAAATTTAGATTCTTTGATGCTATCTCGGAGGAGTGTTTTGAAATACACAAATTCTTAATTTAGAATATTTTAAATCATTGGTTGATCTGTAGTAAGGGAATCATAAAACTAACCATAATATTTCAATATGCCAACATGAAATAAAAATCTAAATAATGAGCTAATATTGGGATTTTTTTTTTTTTTTGACTTTTTGGTCTGTGATTCTACGTGTTACAGTTTGGTTCCATGTCTTAAGGTGGCATCGTCTAGTCTTACAAACTAGCGTCATAGCCCTTCGGTGTATGAGTTCCAATTATTATTCGTCTTGGATAAGGAAGTGAAATGCTACAATAACGTCATATCTTTACTCCAATCCAACTTTATCATTTGCTCACTGATGTCATATGACATATTGACCTCCTCGGGTAAAATCCCTCAAGGGCCGAACAAAGACATATACCGAACATAGTGCACCGAACGGAAAGCACCGAGCAGGGTTTGTACCGAACAGCTGTAACCCTCCTCGGTTTTCTGGTCAAAGATTAGCGGAAGACCCGGGAATAACTAACAAATTAACCGGCGTGAATGAACGTGCAATAATGGGGCGTGAATTTCTCGGACGTGTGGGGCTCCAGTTAAGCCACGATCAGAGGACATCGTGTTTCGGATCTCCCGCGAGTCAATCACTAGGAATAGTCCTATAAATACCCGCGGATGTCATCACAGAAAGGGTTGGATTTTTCTGGGCAAAAAGACTCCGAAGAGAGCAAACTTGAGTCTGTTCGGTCTTTTTTATAATTTCTATAACAGTAGTCGTGTAAGTCATTGAATAATTTTTTCTTGTGTCCAGATCATCTTGTAAATCATCAATATTTATAGTGGAGCTTTATACTGGACAAAGGTCCCGTGGTTTTTCTCTCAATTCGAGGGTTTTCCACGTAAAAAATCTTGGTGTATTCCTTTTATTTTTCGTAAACATCTAATTCTACCAAACATGTAAAATAACGGATCACATCATTGGCGCCGTCTGTGGGAACAAAAAGAGTAAAGACGTTGAAGCAGAGATTTTTTCATCAAGAGTCCAAGGCGAAATGGTTAGAAGCAAAGGGCGAGGGCCAATGTCGGGGAGGGATAAACCACTGACTCCCCCACGTTCATGCCCAGAACCAGAAGGGGCTGGAGAGGCTGGATCATCGCAGAATGCTTCGCGGGTATTACCTACCCAAGGAATACCCATGGAACATTTAACTGAGGTGATTGCCAAAACTGTTGGAGAAGTTATGAAGCAATTCATGACTCCCCCCCCCCCCCCCCCCCCCTGTCAGGAAGAAAGTAAAGAAGAGGAAGAAGATTCGACTTCTATAAAGAAGTCGGAGGAGGAGGTGGAAGAATCGAAAGATTTCCTTAATCGTTCAAACGATGAAATAGATAGGGCTTTGCACCATCAAATGGAGGATCTAAAGGAGGAGCTACAAAGAATGCGCAATAAAATGGAAGGCCGTATTAACTCGGCAAGAAGAAGCACTCCATTCACTCCCCAGGTCATTGATGATCATCTGCCTATTAATTTCAGAACTTTGAGTGTGGGGAATTATGATGGTAGCACAGATCCAGAAGAATATTTATCTCGATTTGAGAATGCCTCACTCCTTCATTAGCTGTCAGATGGGGTGAAATGTAGAGTGTTCTTGACTACTCTAGCCGGCGCTGCTCAGTCATGGTTCAATCAGTTGCCATCAGGAATAGTGGATTCCTTTCCCAAATTCAGCTCGTTGTTCCTTCATCAATTCGCGAGCAGTAGAAGTTGCAAGAGAACAGCCTTGAGTTTGTTCGGTCTCAGGCAGATGGATAAGGAGTCCCTGCGGGATTTTCTGAAAAGATTCAATCAGGCATGCCTTGATGTTCCGCATGTGGCATCTGAAATACTAGCCAGCGCTTTCACCCAAGGGTTGAGAGAGGGGGATCTGTTCAGATCGTTAGCCAAGAAGCCACCGTCAGATTATGATGAATTACTGGGACGTGCCTATAAATATATTAATTTGGAGGAAGCGCAGAGGATGAAGCAGAAGAAGGAAATAAAAAATGGTGGTGAAGTCAATAGGAAGGAGAGGCCACATGAACAGCCCAAGAGGAACTTTGATCAGTACCTACCGATGAGACCTTATCGGGAGGTAGCCATGAATCAAATTATGCCGAAGAGGGGTCGGGGGGGACCTTATGGAAGAGGAGTATTCCGAGGAGGAAGTGCCCGAGGAGGGAGTTTTCATGAAGGAAGAATGGATGTAAGGCGAGGAGCTGACGATGACTTGAGAAACAGTGCTCCTTTCCCCCGGAATAATGTTAATCCCGGGAGAGGAGTACTTCAGCCAGTCCCTTGGGCAGTACGGGGGGAAAGAGGGGAGGCAGGAAATCAAGTTACCAGGGAGAGAACCATGAGCAATGTTCCTAACCGAGGGACTATACATATAATTTCGGGAGGAACATCATGTGGAGATTCTAACCGAGCAAGAAAAAGTTATGCTCGAAAACTCGAAGTGTTATCCATTAATCCAAGTCATACTCAGGAGAGTCCTTCTATAGCTTTCGGACCTGCCGATTTACAAGGGATTTATTTTCCCCACGAGGATGCACTGGTAATTTCAGCCACAATAGCCAACTATAATGTGCAAAGAATCTTCGTTGATACAGGCAGCTCGGCGGATGTGCTCTTCCTTAATACGTTGAAGCAGATGGAATTAGGAAGTATAGCTGTGCAAAAAGTAAATACTTCTTTGCATGGGTTTACTGGAGAAGCCATAAGTCCTATAGGACAAGTGTCTTTACCCGTCACATTAGGAGAGGAGCCCAAGACAAAGACGAAGATGATCACCTTCCTCATAGTGGATGCACCCTCCTCCTATAATATAATATTGGGTCGCCCGGCGTTAACGGCGCAGTTGCTTCTACTTACCACCTGAAGATAAAATTCCCGGTAGGAGAGGAAGTGGGACAAGTACGAGGAAGTCAAAGTTCATCAAGAAAATGCTATGTGCAAGAGTTGAAGCAAGACAAAGGAAAAAATGGAGAAGATGGGGAGCGAGGAAGTAATAAGAGGAAACATGGACAGCCCGAGGAGGAGGAGCGGATAATCCCCGAGGAAGAATTCATGAGCATCGAGTTAGGTCACCCGGCGAAAATTACTCGCATTGGATCTAAGTTGGATCCCGAATTAAGGAAAAGGGTGATTGACTGCCTAATAGCTAACGTGGATGTGTTCGCTTGGAATTCCTCTGAGTTAATTGGGGTAAAACCAGAGATTGCTGAGCATCATCTAAATGTTGATCCGGGTGCTCGGGCAATTAAACAGAAGGGAAGGCATTTCGGACCCGAGAAGGATGCCGTTATAGCTAAACAAGTGGAGGACTTGTTGAAAGCAGGTCATATACGAGAGATTAGTTTCCCTACATGGCTCTCTAATGTGGTTCTATTACCTAAAACGGGAGACAAGTGGAGGATGTGTGTAGATTTTCGGGACGTGAACAAAGCGTGTCCCAAAGATTGTTACCCATTACCGAGGATTGATCAATTAGTGGATTCTACTGCGGGACATGAACTGTTATGTCTTATGGATGCTTATCAGGGATATCATCAAATCCCCTTAGCCCGCGAGGATCAGTCCAAGGTTAGCTTTGTCACAGCGGGAGGAACTTTTTGTTATGTCGTTATGCCCTTCGGATTAAAAAATGCTGGGGCTACTTATCAGAGACTGATGGATAAGATGTTCAAGGATCAAATAGGACGGAACGTGGAGGTTTATGTGGATGACGTCCTGATCAAAAGCAAGAAGGTCCAAAATCTGATAGAGGATATGTAGGAAGTCTTTGCCACTTTAAGAAAATTTGGCATGAAGTTAAATCCTGCCAAATGTACCTTCGGAATTCATAGTGGAAAATTATTGGGGTACATGGTGACAGAGAGAGGTGTGAAAGCTAACCCTGAGAAAATCCGAGCAATCCAAGAAATGAACCCTCCTCGGACCCTGAACGAAGTGCAAAGGTTAGCAGGAAGAATAGCAGCGCTTAGTCGATTCATATCTAGATCGGCTGACAGGAGTTTGCCTTTCTTTAAGGCCTTAAGGCGAGGAATCCAGTTTGAATGGGACGATCAGTGCCAGAGGGCTTTCGAAGATTTGAAAGAATATCTAGCTCAGTTACCCTTGATGAATAAACCCGAACACAATGAGACCCTCCTCGTCTACTTGTCGGTAACCGAGGAAGTTGTCAGCTCGGTGTTAATTCAAGAGAAATTTGGGCAGCAGCAACCGGTATATTATGTCAGCCGAGCTTTGCAAGGAGCCGAACAAAGATACCCAGAAATTGAAAAGTTAGCTTTGGCTCTGGTGATCACTGCAAGAAGACTTCGGCCTTATTTTCTATCTCACCCTATCATGGTGGTAACGAGCACTCCCTTAGGAAGGCTCTTGTCAAAAGCTGAAATTTCAGGGAGGATGGTGAAATGGGCCACAGAATTGAGCGAGTTCGATGTTTCTTATCAGCCCCGGACTAGCATCAAGGCTCAGGCCTTATCTGATTTCTTGGTTGAAGTAACTCATACTCGCGAAGAAAAATATTGGAGCCTATTTGTAGATGGGTCATCTACTCAGAAGGGAAGCGGGGCAGGAATTATACTGATCAGTCCAGAAGGAGATGAAGTTTCCATAGCTATTCAGTTCGGTTTTTATTCCTCAAACAATGAAGCCGAATTCGAAGCTCTCCTCTCTGTTTACAAGTGGCATTAGACGCCGGAGCTCGGAAAGTAAAAGTGTTCATGGATTCAATGCTGGTTGTACAACAAGTAAATGGGGTGTACAAGGTGAAAGAAGAAAAGCTGAAAAAATATGTGGAGAAGGCTCAATTATTAACGACTCAGTTCCAGGAGGTAGAGTTAAAGCAAATACCACGAGAGGATAATGACCGAGCAGATTCACTTGCAAAGTTGGCCAGCTCCATCCATGAGTGGAAGAACAGGAAAGTGCTGGTACAAGATCTTTTGATCTCACACATAGCAATCAACAGTATAATGAATTTGGAGCCTTGTGTCATATCTGATTGGCGTGAGCATATCATTAAATTCTTGAAAAATAGGGTGTTGCCGTTAGATCCAAAGGAAGCTGCTCGGGTGAAGAGAATGGAGAGGCGTTTTGTGTTAGCAGAGGGCAAATTGTTCAAAAGGGGATTTTCAGCTTCCTTCTTGCAATGCACATCAACGCAAGAAGGAGAACATTTACTAAAGAAAATTCACGAAGGCTGTTGTGGGAATCATTCGGGAAGTAATATGTTATATCAGAAAGCCCTTCGGGCAGGATATTATTGGCCCAGTATGAGAGAAAATGCCGAAGGAATTGTTAAAAAATGTGACAATTGCCAGAAACATGCAAATTTATCTCACATATCCGCAGAGGTCTTAAATAGCAGTATCACTTCCTGTCCCTTTGATCAATGGGGGATGGACATCGTCGGACCTTTTCCCCTTGCCACGGGGCAAAGAAAATTCCTCCTAGTAGCAGTGGAATACTTTACGAAATGGGTGGAAGCCGAGCCTTTAGCAAAAATAACTGAGGAGGAAGTCATCAAATTCTTATGGAGGAGCATAGTATGTCGGTTCGGAATACCGAGGAGAATTATTTCGGATAATGGAAGGCAATTTCAGGGAAAGAAAATACAGGAGTGGTGCGAAGAGATGAAAATTAAGCAAATATTCACGTCAGTAGCCTATCCACAATCAAATGGACAAGTCGAAGTTATTAACCGTATTCTATTACATGGGATTAAGACGAAGCTGGAAGGGCCCGAGGAGAATGGGTAAATGAACTACCTGGAGTCTTGTGGGCATATCGAACAACTCCTCGGGTATCTACAGGGGAAACTCCTTATAGTCTAGTATACGGTTCGGAGGCCCTCATTCCAGCAGAAATTGGGATTGAGTCTCTCCGCGTACAATGTTATGATCCAGAGCAGAACGAGGTTAAGAGAATGCAAGAGTTGGATGAGATCGATCAGCTAAGAGAACAGGCTGTAGCAAGAACAGAGCTATATAAAGTAAGGATTACCAACGCCTATAACCGAAGGGTTCGATCAAGAACATTTCAAGTTGGTGATTTAGTGTTACGAAGAACAAATCCTGCTGGGGAGGTGAAAAAGTTGGCACCCAAATGGGAAGGTCCTTACAAAATTAAGGAAGTAATCGGAAGAGGAGCATACAGGCTGGAAGATCATGAAGGTCGGAAATTGGTAAGACCTTGGAACATTCATAACTTGAAGAAGTATTTTGTGTAATCTTTCTTTTTTATTGTTTTATGAATTCAGTAGTAATAAAATGAAAGTATTTGATTCATCGAGTTTGTTCGGAATTTTAGTTGTTTACTCGTGGGATCGGGATGTTTGGTCCACGTTTAAATATTACATTATCATCGGTTTACTCGTGGGATCGGGATGTTTGGTCCACGTTTAAACATTACATTAACATCGGTTTACTCGTGGGATCGGGATGTTTGGTCCACGTTTAAACATTACATTAATATCGGTTTACTCGTGGGATCGGGATGTTTGGTCCACGTTTAAACATTACATTAACATCGGTTTACTCGTGGGATCGGGATGTTTGGTCCACGTTTAAACATTACATTAATATCGGTTTACTCGTGGGATCGGGATGTTTGGTCCACGTTTTAAACCTAAAATTGCCAAAGTGTTTGTGCTCGGGGTAGCGAGCTGTTCGGAATTTTAGTTGTTTACTCGTGGGATCGGGATGTTTGGTCCACGTTTTAAACCTAAAATTGCCAAAGTGTTTGTGCTCGGGGTAGCTAGCTGTTCGGAATTTTAGTTGTTTACTCGTGGGATCGGGATGTTTGGTCCACGTTTAAACCTAAAATTGCCTAAGTGTTTGTGCTCGGGGTAGCGAGCTGTTCGGAATTTTAGTTGTTTACTCGTGGGATCGAGATGTTTGGTCCACGTTTTAAACCTAAAATTGTCTAAGTGTTTGCGCTCGGGGTAGCGAGCTGTTCGGAATTTTAGTTGTTTACTCGTGGGATCGGGATGTTTGGTCCACGTTTTAAACCTAAAATTGCCAAAGTGTTTGTGCTCGGGGTAGCGAGCTGTTCGGAATTTTAGTTGTTTACTCGTGGGATCGGGATGTTTGGTCCACGTTTTAAACCTAAAATTGCCAAAGTGTTTGTGCTCGGGGTAGCGAGCTGTTCGGAATTTTAGTTGTTTACTCATGGGATCGGGATGTTTGGTCCACGTTTTAAACCTAAAATTGCCAAAGTGTTTGTGCTCGGGGTAGCGAGCTGTTCGGAATTTTAGTTGTTTACTCGTGGGATCGGGATGTTTGGTCCACGTTTTAAACCTAAAATTGCCAAAGTGTTTGTGCTCGGGGTAACGAGCTGTTCGGAATTTTAGTTGTTTACTCGTGGGATCGGGATGTTTGGTCCACGTTTTAAACCTAAAATTGCCTAAGTGTTTGTGCTCGGGGTAGCGAGCTTTGTTCGGAATTTTAGTTGTTTACTCGTGGGATCGGGATGTTTGGTCCACGTTTTAAACCTAAAATTGCCTAAGTGTTTGTGCTCGGGGTAGCGAGCTTTGTTCGGAATTTTAGTTGTTTACTCATGGGATCGGGATGTTTGGACCATGTTTTAAACCTAAAATTGCCTAAGTGTTTGTACTCGGGGTAGCGAGGTGTTCGGAATTTTAGTTGTTTACTCGTGGGATCGGGATGTTTGGTCCACGTTTTAAACCTAAAATTGCCTAAGTGTTTGTGCTCGGGGTAGCGAGCTGTTCGGAATTTTAGTTGTTTACTCGTGGGATCGGGATGTTTGGTCCACGTTTTAAACCTAAAATTGTCTAAGTGTTTGCGCTCGGGGTAGCGAGTTTGTTCCAAGATACAAGCAACTGATTTCATTAATAAAAAGAAAGAAGTACAATAAAAGATAAAAGCTCTATCCTATGGCTGGAATAACTCATCGGGAAGGCTCTCCAGAGCAGCATTAACATCAAGGAAATCTTTGGAAGCTCCTTCGGGCGGATAGCCCTGAGATCCAAATTGATTGACACATGCTTCAAAGCCATGATCAAAGAACTTGTAAGCACGGTCAGCCACCATGCTGCTATACTCTGGAGACTTCAAAAACTCTGCTTTCTTCGAAAGCCATAGTTCTTCCGCACGAGCAGCTGTGGAAGATTTCTCCTGAGCCAGCTGCTCGGAGACAGCTTGATGTTGCTCAGCCAGGGCTTTATACTGCTCTGACAAAGAAGAGTTAGCATCTTCCATAGCAGCAAACTTTGTCCGCTCCTCTGCCAGGACCTGCTCTGCCTTGTCCCGAGCCGATACCAGGGCCGAGTGCCGCTCCTCTAAAAGGCTCACCATTTTCTTCAACTCCTCACCCATACCCTCTAACTGCCGGATGCGCTTCTGATTTTGCCCATCAACCAATCGAACTGAATGAAAACGAGTGAGAAGTTCACCCGCCATCATGTGGGCCTGCATCAGATCATATATAAAGTTAAAATAACAAATGAAGGTATTGAAAGAAGACAAACGGAACAAATTAATGGGCATAAACATTTACCTGGGTAAAGGAGGAGGAGAAGTCGTTCACCAAGTTGCTGAAGGCCAGCTCCCCGAGGTATTTTCGATCAGCAGGGTTGGGGGTATAGCACAGCATGGAATGGGAGGCTTTGGGATCGGGTTTTTTCAGTAGTGGAACAGTAGGGGAGTACGTCCACGAAGGGATATGGTATCTCGAAGAAGGTCGAGATACACCGAGAGCGGGTTGAGAAGAGGCTCGAGGTTCGGAAGGGATGAGGGAAGAAGAAGTTTTTTTAGTAGGAGGTGCTTGGGGCGAGGAACTTGGACCTTCGGGAGTAGTCTTCCTCTTGCGATGAAGAGCATGAGTCTTCTCAGGTGAAGCCTTCTCCTCAGAAGGAGTCAAAATCTCAATAGAAGGGGGAGGTGCAGGAATAGCAGCAGCCTTAGAAGTTTGGCCTTTTTGGCTCTTCTCCCTTAGCTTCTCGGCTATCATTGCCTTCATCATTTTTGTTTCTGAAAAGAGCAGAGAAATATTAGTCCGAACATGATAAGTTAAAAGTAAAACGAAGAAGATTACTTGGAAAGCACTCACCGAGGGACATTTTCAAGGATACACCCTTGGGGCTCAATTGGAACAAGTATAGCAGTCCGTCGTCAATCAGCTCCATCAAATTATAACACTGATCGCCAAGTGCACGACGAACCGACAAATACGGTTCCTCCTCAAGGTGACCCTTGATTGATTTCCCCCTCGGGAGACTTTCCCTCCACTCCATAGGGCAATCCCAAGGCTGGAGGGGACGAGCAAAGAAGTAAGAGTTTTTCCAATTTTTTATAGACGAGGGGTATTTTTTGAGGAAGCCAACCCCTGTCCTTGAGGAAAAGTAAAAAAAGCCCGATCTCTTTCTTGTTCAGTTGGAAGAAACAATGAAAAAGCTCGGGAGTAGGGGTAAAACCCAGATAAGAAAGAACTATGAAGAAGCCTGCTAATAACCTATAGCTATTGGGAAATAATTGACTAAGGGAAACGCAAAAGTAGGAGGCCACTTCAATAAAGAAAGAAGGGACGGGAAAACGGAGCCCTCCTCGGAGTTGGTCTATATAGAAAGGAAAATACCCCTTAGGGGGTAAGTGGGGACGAGATCCAGAAGGGGGAGCAATAATAGAAGTCCCCTCGGAAATCCCCCATTTAGTTCGGATATTGATAAGTTGCTGAGGCAATTTAACCTCAGACTCGAATATCTCGAACCAAGGAACCCTGGCTTTAACCAAATCTCGCTCCGTAGCACGTTTCTGCTCTTGTTTATGAGCAGCCGACGCAGCAGAAGAGCTTAGGGTTTTGTCACTATCGAAAGAGGAAGAGGCTTGAGGAGAAGGGCTAAGAGCATCTCCTTCGGTAAACCTATCTATAGCTTGCAATGAAGAATCGGCTGAGGAAGAAACCATACTTAAGTGATTAAAAAGAAGGGAACTGGTGAGACAAGTTGTTCGACCGTCTGGTGCTAGCTCGGAAGCAAAATGCAGTAAAGTAAAAACAAATGAAGAAAATGGAGGGGTATTTATAGCGGGGACCATGTGAACAGTTATTTAATCCTTACCGTCCAAAAATAAGGGAATGGACGGTTATAAAGCAGCCTCGGGAAACGAAACGTCGCGCGGCATTTAAAATATCTTTTAAATATTTGGGCGGGAAAAAAGGGCGGGAAAATATCCCGAGCAGGTCAAGTTTGGGATTTTACCCGAAGACAATAAAACAAGACTTCAAAGGTCTCGTCTTGCTTTACTTTAGGGGGGTGAGGTGATGTCATATGACATATTGACCTCCTCGGGTAAAATCCCTCAAGGGCCGAACAAAGACATATACCGAACATAGTGCACCGAACGGAAAGCACCGAGCAGGGTTTGTACCGAACAGCTGTAACCCTCCTCGGTTTTCTGGTCAAAGATTAGCGGAAGACCCGGGAATAACTAACAAATTAACCGGCGTGAATGAACGTGCAATAATGGGGCGCGGATTTCTCGGACGTGTGGGGCTCCAGTTAAGCCACGATCAGAGGACATCGTGTTCCGGATCTCCCGCGAGTCAATCACTAGGAATAGTCCTATAAATACCCGCGGATGTCATCACAGAAAGGGTTGGATTTTTCTGGGCAAAAAGACTCCGAAGAGAGCAAACTTGAGTCTGTTCAGTCTTTTTTATAATTTCTATAACAGTAGTCGTGTAAGTCATTGAATAATTTTTCTTGTGTCCAGATCATCTTGTAAATCATCAATATTTATAGTGGAGCTTTATACTGGACAAAGGTCCCGTGGTTTTTCTCTCAATTCGAGGGTTTTCCACGTAAAAAATCTTGGTGTATTCCTTTTATTTTTCGTAAACATCTAATTCTACCAAACACGTAAAATAACGGATCACATCACTCACAATTTTAGTTTAAAAGATAAAGCTGGGTTGGAGTGAAGATCGGACGTTAGTTTAGTATTTCACGCTAAAATAACGTTCGATTGGAGATAGCCTAAACATCCATATCCAAGATTGAATAATAATTGGAACTCATCTACCGATGTGGTGCAACACTGTAGCTTCACGCTATTTTGGTATTTTAATTGTTTTTGTTGTCTTAATTTTTTTACTTTTTATGATTAGTTTAATTATTTAAAATTAATTATTTTATTATTGTTGATTAATATATCTAATAATTAAATTAAGAAAATTAAATTTTTTTTGTTAAAAAAATAAAGTTGATAAAAATAAGAAAATAAAAATCAATAACGATATTAAAATATTGTAGAAACGATTTTAAACATAAATATAATATAGAAATATATTATTAATATGTAAATATATTAATAAATTTATAAATTATTAATCTGTAAATATATTACTAAATTTATAAAGAGATAATTGATTGAATAAATTAATTATTGTAAATGAAATTAAAAGAAATATTGTAGGGAATATTCCTTTTAGAGTAAAGTTTGGAGTAGATATATTGGAGATGAGTTTTGGGTTTAGTGTTAAAATACTATTTTGGTACAAAACTTGCACTAAAATAAAGTTATGGATTGAAGATCGCCTATATCACTAATC
Organism: Haberlea rhodopensis; assembly: GCA_907163345.1. NCBI lineage: Eukaryota > Viridiplantae > Streptophyta > Magnoliopsida > Lamiales > Gesneriaceae > Haberlea > Haberlea rhodopensis. The sequence goes on from CAJQUN010000072.1 coordinate 1,264,445, forward strand.
TAATCAAATGATGTTACACCGTAATTTTAATTAATTAGGGTACCAAAATCCTATATAGACCAACATCAAAGATGGATTTTAGAATTTTTCTCATTTGTAAAATTACAATAAAAATCAGCTGATGTAACTAAATGATTGGTTTAAGCACAATCAAGAGGCCACTTATCAAAATTCATTGGGCATGCATGACTTCCAAGTACCATGATTGTTACATTTGAAGCAAATACTTTGTGCAAAGGGGGGAGAATAGTTGCAAACTAGATTTTTTGCTTTGATTTTGTCCCTTTCGAATAAGATAGGAATGTCAAAATCCCTTGTTATTTCATTTTCGAGCACAAACAGGACCAACGAGCATACTCTAACGATTCTTTTCAAATAATTATAACACATAAATCAAAAGTATTCCCCAACATCCTTTTAAAAATTTACTGCATGTGACACCAAGGAAGTTGGCCTGCTGCTCGTGAATCCAAGCTGATCAAGCTCACTTCTTCATGCTGAGCTCGAGCCAAATCACGGTTTTTTCACGTCGAGCGTGATCGATCTCTTTAAAATACACAAGCTTGACTCATACTATATATTTAACTTCACATATTCTATACATGTTGTATTCCTGCAAATTAAAGAAAAAAGCTCTTGTATCCATTCAAGAGGCTGGGTAGATAAATTTACAATGGAAGATGCCGAGCACTAGGTCTGATGCAAGCAAAAGAGGCAAAAGAAATTGATAAAAAGGGAAATTGCAATTTTGGTCTTATATGTTTGTCTCTGCAATTTTGATTCTCTTCAAATTTTAATTGTATTCAACTATTTTTTTTCAGTCTTGTTCGCATGACAAAGTCGTACCTGGTGCCATATAAGCACTCCTATGTACGACTAAGATCCAATTTTGACAATACGATCGACCAAAATTACAAATAGGTAAACATAGATGTGGGAAAACAATGACTTGCATATACAGCACTACTACTACTATCCCAATCAAATAATACAGTGGTAGCTATAAAATAAAGCCAATTAAATGTAAGATATATAAAGGAATAACATAATAACCAACATAACTGCCTTGAAACTTTCGGCATTGATATATACAACTGATAGATACACAAGTTGACACAATGGTGTGGATGGTCCCCTCCCTCTACCTGTTCAGGTATAGGGCTCCCACCACCCAAACATCAACTTCAATTCATCACCACTTATCTCTTGCTCGCTCTCACAGCCACACACCCCACCATTTCAATTACAGCCACCCTATGATGTACGGACGCTCCTAAAAAACACTAGGTGCAGTGTCGGACACTTTTCAGATACCGACACTTCTCGGACACTCCACGTGGCGTGTCCTTTATTTTATTAATAAAATAAATCGGACACCCATGTCGGACATTCCCCTCAAAATCGGACACCTGTGTCGACATGGCTGATGAGCGTGTCTGAGCCGTGCCCGACACAGAAATGACACTTTTTGGTGATAATTGTACAATTTGAAAAGTTTTTGGCTAAAATGAAATTTAGAGGTATTACTTAAACTCTATTTAATTGAAGTAATATACATTTGTTGTTAGTATGAGTGATACTATGATGATTTCAGTGACACGTTTATATGTATTATTTTTTAATTTGGTATGAATAATTTTGGTATTATATTTTATTTGAACGTGTTTGTTAAACTTTATATTAATTACAGTAATACGTATTTAGTGTTATATGAGTGATATTATGATGATTCCAGTGGCATGCATTTATTTATATGCTTCTTGAATTTGGTAAAAATATTTTTGTTAATTTTACATGGTTTTAGAATTTAAAAAATGTGAATTTCTAGTATTTGTAATATAGTATGTAATGTGTATATATATATATATATATATATATATATATATATACACACACACACACAGGTGTGTCCCAGTCGTGTCGTACCCTGAAAATTTTGAAAATCCATGTCGCCATGTCCATATTGTGTCGTGTCAGTGTCGCCGTGTCTGTGTCCTTGCATCGTAGCGCCACCACATATCTTTTGTTCTTTAATTTAACAATATCCAACAAAAGGGTTTATGGCAACGAACCCCGTGGTTTTTCACATAGCAGTTTACAATCATTTAGTTTGAAAATATGCAGTTTATTCTATGTGATTTTCAAAATAAGTAGCTTATCATGTGGTTTAAGAATAAGTGCAAAACACCACCTCTATATAATGGACATTGTGCTATGTTTTGTAAACTAATTGGGGGTAAAATGGTTATTTTGAAAACAAAGCACAATGTCTTGTAAACTACTTAGGGGTAAAAAGGCTATTTTGAAAACAAACGGGGTTAAATTATTGGATTCGTGATATCTAGTTAAATTAGTCGAGTTTCATACAAGTTGTTGATCTTTAGCAGTTTATTGTCTTATATACTGGAGCGGGCCGCACCACCAATTATTTAAACATATTTTTATTAAAAAATTAAATTTACTTTTTAACCCATAATTTTTTTAACAAGAAAATTTTGTTCTCCTAAATTACAATCATGGCTCCGCTATTGCTTATATACGTAAGATTTTTTAATAATCTATTTGAATTTCGACTCGTTCTCGTGCAATCAAGTCAATTATAATATATCAAACACTTCACATCAATATGTGTTCTTCATTTTGAATCTTTTTATAAAGGTATTGCTTCACTATTTTATGATAAAATATAGTCCTATAAAATAAAAAATTAATTATTCTTTACAACGATAAAAGTTTGAATATTCTTATGAATTTAAAAAAATAAAAGAAAAGTGAAAAGGAAAAGGCAAAGGCAAAAAAATGATAATTTAGCATGGATTTATTGTATCTTTGATTATAATATAAATAATTTATTATATGTTGCGATGGGCAGTATGCATAATCCCGAATATTCAATATCCGACTACGTATATTAGTTAGTTTAGTATTCACAGTATTTCGGTTTTATAACTTTCCCAAATAACATTCATTCATTAAATGATATAATTTCCAACCCTACTGATGTATATATTTGGATTTGAAGGAGCATTTAAAATAAAAATTACTAAAATCCATTCGATTTTAAATAATATGGAGGTGTGATTATTTTAAATCCTTCTAAAATACAAATCAAAACCCGAAAGAGAGAGAACAAGTTTGACTTGAGAATTTCAAACCATTATATCCAAATCTAGCATGTTAATTTTCTTTATATATATTTGTTTAGTACTGTATAGCACAGTTAGATATGTTTCCTTAAAATGGTTGTACTCAAAATCATCTTATTACCTGATGTCGTCAAAATAAACTAACATAAAAAAAAATCTAACATTTTAAAATAAAGATCAATTTTTAAAAATTTGCTCAGCCCAATTTAATCAATATTGAATTAGTTCGATTATTTCAGTTTAACCGAAGTCATGTTCACCGCTGATATAAACCATATTTTTCTCCCCACTTGTAAGTATTCTCTTATATATTATAGATTATAAAAATTATCTGGAACCATGTGTTGTAACAATGTAGTATCATTATATATAAAATGTCGATTAACATAATATATTACAACAACAACTAAGTCTTTAATCCTAATGAATTGAGATAAGCTACATTAACAATAGAGAGAATCAAGTCGGGTCGAACATATGTGTCAGTCTTCTCCAATCCGTTCTATTGGTCAAAATATCATCTCCAATCATCTTCAACTTCTAGTCTTTGCATATAATTTCGAGTCATGTCTTCTAAACTCCTCTAAATCATACGTCCTAATTAGGACACAACCTACTGGCTTAATAATCGTATTAAAGACATAGATATCAAGATAAAAGGAACTATAATGCACCATTATCGATCATTATTGATAATATTATATTATTAAACATAAAGATAAACACTGAAATCTTTTAGCAATATACGGTATCCTCATCAAGTAGCCATGCACATGAAATCTGATGTAGGTTTATCTCCTTATCCTTACAGTAAATCTATGAATACTCCGGCATGGTAGAAAGTGGAGATGATATCTTTGTTAAAAGCTATCGCCCAATTAGGGTTTTCCTTGTCACATCTTGATTAGCCTCTTCAATTATATTCCCAAGTGCTATCCCCTTTTTATCTTCTTCAGTGCTCCAAAGGATTATGATTCATAGTCCAAAGAAGTAGCACTTTCCATTCTATCGACATGATTAATTATTATTTGTTTATTAGTGAGTTTTACTGGAGATTTCAAAAGGGACCGACCCGCCGAACCCGTAACTTGTTAATCTATAGGTGTCAAAATAGGCAATCCGCCCCACCCGTAACCCAAACGGATCCAGCCTATTTGGGCTCGCCTTCAAGCGGGTTGGAAAAACCCCAACTCGACCACGCAACCTGTGGATTAGACGAGTTAACACACCAAAAATAAAAATATATATGTTTTAATGAATTAAAATTATTAAATAAATATTATTTTAATTAATTAATATGAATTTTATTATAAATTGATTAATAGGTGGGATCAACCATACATAGGGCCAACCTGTCCTAACTCACAACCAAACTGACTGACCCGTTTAGGCACACCTCCAGATGAGATGAAAAATTATGAAGTCTAACTTCTACGCATAAAATTTGCTCTCGTGGGTGTAAATATTGAGTTATAACTTTTACTATACGTCGCCGTATATAAACATTTAAGATTGATGTGTAATTTTTCTAATTCTCAATGAAATGAGTCGTCTTCACCAATAAATCCTCGATTCATTCCAAAAAAGAAGTGTTACAATCCAATTCCAACTGAAACAGTTGATTGAAGCATTGAGGGGGGCCTTCCTTACCAGGCTCCAGATCGAAACAATGGTGGCATCAACATCAACATCAATATATACATGTTAATTAATCGAAATATCTACTTTATTAACTTTATACAATCAAATTATTGGAACTAAGATCTGGGCAGTTGCAAAGTAAATATCTAAGTGATTTGATCCCACGCCTTTGATCTTTCTTTCAATTTTCTCGTACTTTAAACGTAGTGATTAGTCGGTAATAAAAAGTTGAACTCCTTTATTTTATATTTATATTGTTAATATATAATATTAAAGCTATGTTACACCACAACAAACAACAAGAAATAAACATTTAATCCCAATTGGGGTAATCTACATGAACAATAGAGAGAATCAAGTCTGGTCGGACACGTGCATCAGTCTTCTCCAAGGGCTTCCTCTTTATCCCCTTGAATTCCAAGTTTTTGCATATAACTTCGAGCCACATCTTATTCGATCGTCCTATTGCTCTCGTAAAATTGCCGAAATCCATAAACTTCACTCAACGTACATGTGCATTCTGGGTCTATGTTGTACGTAGGCCCATAATTCATTAGTTTAAACTACATTTGTGTTTCATCCAATTTAAAATATATGTAGCATGGAAACATTGAGAACCTCCCTCGGGCCAAAAGGAATGGTGGGATGGTACTATATTGTTACTTGATGTTGTCCATGAGGACAATACAAAATTGATATATTGATGTTGCTTCCAAGGATAAATTATTAGGAGGGCACTATCTTTCAAGATAATCAAACATTCTACATGGAATATTCTACACGTAGGGATAAAATAGCATACTCCTTACTGCATCTGGTATGACCAACCAATTCAGCATAATATTGATAGTAAGAAGTAATTGGTAATTAATCTGTACAATCTAATATTTACCTGAAAACTTTTCTCGAGCTTTCTTTCTTATTGCTTGACTCAATGGATGAAAAGAGAAATATGAAAATATGTATGACTAGATCTTGCACAGTGAGGGAGGCGACTTTTCGTCCTCCATTACAGCGCGCACACGTTAGCATATTTTTCACAGGCGGAAATCGAACATGTCTGGCGCTTGTCGCTTCACTATCGTCTTTCAAGCTTCCTATTGTGTATGTTGCTCACCTCCTACGCTCTATTTTCTGCTCTTTTCTCGGCCATGGCGTTTTTCTCTCCGCGCTCGTTCCATCGAAGAGCTCGGTGTCCTTTCTTCGCCCTAGTTGCTCACCTGTCTGCGGGTTCTCAAACCTCTGGGGTTCTTTTGTATTACTTCACTGAGATACCACTGGATTTTCAATAATAGGCTATTGGATTTCGTGCGCCCTATAGTGCGAGATTTTGATCACTGGTTATTTCTAGGCGCTCCGGATACGACGACCTGCTCCATTGTCGGCTTTATTTCAGTTTTTGTCGTTCGTTCATCCTTTAATTTTCCTTCATTGTTATTGGAAGGCAGTTCGTGCAGTACTGTGATTGTTCCCATCCTGGACTATTTGGTTTGAGGGTATTTGGGTGGCTTATGGTGGTTCCTGCCCGATTCACCCTTCAGTATTGTGATACAGACAGCTTTTACTCCTTTCTTGATCCTTATTGTATGCCTTGGTATATCTGACAGCTCGATTATCCCGATGTTTTGGTACAAAGTATGATTGGCGTCCTATTGGTGGTTTTCTCTTGTTAATCTGGGCTTTAGCTTGAACTTCTATGTAATTCTCAAGTAATTAATATAATGTTTATTTCTGCTAAAAAAAAATAATCTTGCACAGTGATGTCCGATGGCCTATTGTGTTTTTTTGTTAATATCTCGAGCTAATTTTTTTTTATAGCTGAGCCAATTTTATTATTCAAGTAACTGATATTAATTTGAAAAATTCTACTTTTTAGTACTCCATCAATATTTTTGTATAGTTTCGAATTTGAAAAATAAATTATTTATATCATATTTATGATTAGATTTTGAAATTGTTAATACTTTATATTTATTTAAAATACTGTTAAATAAAATAATAACCATGGTAGTCAAAACCCGAGCACAATCCAAAAGATTTTAAGTTGTACGTGCTAAATATTTAGGCTTGAAGCCCCGTCATGTCCTGTCTTGTATATTATTGGTCTTGCCATGATCACTGAATTCTTCGGGTCGCTTGCGTTGACCTTTGGGCCCAACTCAATGTACTTGGGCCTGCTTAACATAAATAGCCCAGGAATTGTAAATGATTTTAAGGAAAAAATCAGGCCGCTCGCCTATGGTGAAAAATTATTCAACCTAGTCACGGTAAAAAACATTAAATCATTTAGGTCTATTTTGGACCACAAAGACAAATGTACCCTTACTTTTGCATTCTATCTCTTCATTTTTGATTTCTCTCTCTTCCTTTTGTCATTCTCTCTCTTCCTTTTCGGATTTTCTCTCTTCCTTTTCAGATTCTCTCTCTCTCCTTTTTGCATTCTCTCTCTCCTTTTTGCATTCTCTCTATTCCTTTACACTAGTTATAATTACATGCATCAGTTATAAATTCATGCACCGGTTATAATTACATGCACCAGTTATAAATTCATGCACCAGTTATAATTGCATGCACCTGTTATAAATTAATGCACTAGTTATAGTTCTCATGCACCAGGTATAATTATAATGTGTAAGGACCCTAGTTCCTTAAGTGCGGATTAAAGGCGTAAATAAAAATTTCCATGCATAAACAGAGTATAAAGGTTGTGTTGATGCCCTGAGCTATTAAATTACAGTGCCAAAATAAAGTTCCAAAAGGGATTAGTTACATTCCCAACCAATGAATGCTAATCTTATAGCTTTACACTACTCCTAGAGTAGATACTATACAAAAGAATCAAGCCTGCTACCAAGAGCACTCCTCACTAGCTCACCGCATCAACCCGCCTTAGCCCCTTCCGCCCAAAAGTACCTACAGGAACAACCCCAAAACCATGAGCATGTATATAAATCATATCCACAATAATATGATCATAATTCAATGCATAAACCGTAAATGCAATTCACTTCCTATATTAAACACATTTAAAAGCTCCATTGGTTGTCCCTGTACCACAATAATAATCAAAGGATTATAATGACAATATGCATGTCATGACATGTATCTGTTCCGTGTATATAAATGGCCAATTTCCAGTCTTATATATCAGTGGCATAATACCCCTCGCGTTTATATGACAGCGGCATTAATACCCCTCGCTTCGACATATTAGCGGCATAATATCCCTCGCATCAATATGACAGCGGCATTATCCTTCGCTTCGACATATTTGCGGCAAATATTCTTCATCGCTAAATATGACAGCGGCAAGCATTCTATCATCGCTTCGACATGACGGCGGCAAGTATTCTATCATCACTGCAATATAATCTCGACTCACAATACATATGCAACCGTAATGCATATCCAATCATGTATGCAACCATAATGCATAACCAACCATATATGCAACCATAATGCATATCCAATCATGTATGCAACCATAATGCATAATTAAGTAGGCAACCATAATGCATAACCAATCAAAGCGTAATAAATACGTTTTACCATCCGATGCTCGTACGTCTCACTACGTACCTTAGTTCCAAAAGTGGAGATGTCGTGGGACTTTATCTCCTTTGATGTGTGGCTACCTGGGATGGTTCTACACAATCACATGAATCCATATTAGAAGCCAACAAATGAACCAATTACCAAAAACATCATCATTTAGAACAAAATCCCAAAATCCACATTTTAAGCCTTGCGATCGATCGGTCCCCAATCCTCGATCGATCGCTAATGTTCAACAAAAAGGCATTTTGGTTCTGCCTCTGCCGATCGATCGAGATCTTATCTCGATCGATCGAGATTTCACACATCGATCGATCGGAACTTTTTCCCGATCGATCGGTGAGCTCGTTTCAAGCCTTGGCCAGGCTCTGCCCCGCTCGATCGATCGGACCCATTTTCGATCGATCGCGCATCCTGTTCCTGCGAGAAACTTCCATGTATGAGCTTACCAAGAACTCGTAGTGCCCATACCGAGTCCTAAATGCTGTCTTCTGTACATCCTCCTCCCTGACCCGTATCTGATGGTACCCGGATCTCAAATCAATCTTACTATACAGCTTCGTACCTTGCAACTGGTCAAACAAGTCGTCGATCCTTGGAAGAGGATACTTGTTCTTCACCATGGCCTTATTCAGTTGCCGATAATCGATGCACAAACGCATCGAACCATCCTTCTTCTTCACAAAAAGAACAGGTGCGCCCCAAGGCGATACGCTAGGGCGTATATATCCTTTATCCAGGAGCTCCTGCAACTGCTCCTTCAATTCTCTTAATTCAGCCGGTGCCATCCGGTAAGGGGCATGAGAAATAGCGGACGTCCCCGGTAATAACTCAATCCCAGACTCGACTTCCCTAGCCGGTGGGAATCCTGGAATCTCCTCCGAGAACACATCAGCAAATTCCGCTACCACTGGTACATCCTCAACTCTTAACTCTTTGCTCTTTCCCAATATATCCACGGCATAGATGAGATATCCTGTGTGTCCACGTTCCAATAATTGGGACATTTTAATTGCCGAAATCAACGGAATCTTCGCACGAGAACCGTTGCCATAGAAAATCCACTGAACTCCCAAATGAGATCTGAACCGTACTGTCCTCTGTCGACAATCTACCACTGCCTGATATCTGTTCAGAATGTCGATGCCCACAATGCAGTCGAAATCTGACATACCCAAAACAATCAAATCTGCCTTTATCTCATTGCCCTCAAAATAAATGAGGCAGTCCATCAGAAACTGATCAGCAACAACTTTCCTTACAGTGGGTGTCGAGACCAATAGAGACGTGGGCAACGGAGACGTGCACATATGATGTCTCGCCACAAAGTCCGCAGACACAAAGGAATGGGAAGCACCTGTGTCTACCAAAATAAAGGCGGAATGCGTAAATAAAAGGCACGTACCCGCTATCACTTCCTCCGGGGCTGCATCGGCCTGCTCCCTGATCAATGCATAGACCTGTCCCTGAGGTGGCCCCATCGCCTGTCCTCCCACATGTCGAGGTACCATCGGCGGCCTCTGCTAAACTGTACCACTAGAAAATCTCCCTCGACCTTCCCTGAGATCCGTCTGGCCTTCCCGATTAGGGCAACGCCGAGCAATGTGGCCCGTCTTGCCACATATGTAGCATGCAGAACAATCACGCATCAAATGCGGCCCTCCGCAAAAGTGGCACTTAACCTCTCCAACTCTACCAGGTCCTCCAAAAGTAGATGCACCACCTCTCCGGTCACCTTGTTTCCGGCCATCCAGTCGCTTTCCGCTAAAACGGGAAGAAGAAGAAGTCCCTCAGTGACTTAAAAGATCCTCCCCGTTGATCGCTTTTATTTTAAACAGTTATTTCAATGCAGCGATTCTCTACCGCAGGTGCACGGTGTCAAGTTTTAATATAATGGTTTAAGAGTAAGGAGTGTCGTACCCACAGGGACTAGTAGCAATTACCACGTTCGATTAGAATTACTATATTTAACCTACGATTATGGAATGATTATTAAACTAAATTGACTTAAGCACAAAAATCAACCTAAACAGCAGTGATGAATAATTGAAGAGAATTTATAAACGAATTATCAAGACGTCGGTTCACCCATGTAATCCCCCAAAAAGTTGTCTATTAATTAAGATTCAATGTTCTATGTTCTAGGGTGACGAGTTTTCCTATTTCATTCGTTATACCTTGGTCCGGTTATAACAAGTCTAGCATTAACCTACAATAAATCACTCCCGTGTCTTTATTGAATGATTAATACCGAAAAACGCTTTGTGAAAACTACTAGCCTTCGATTTTGGTAAATCTATTGCTATCACACGTGTGCTAGATTTTACTTGGTCCGTCTCAACCTAAAACCCACGGCCTAATTTACTACGTCGTATCGTAATCTCCTATGGTCAATTCAATTACGATTACCAATATCATGCAAAAGGTAGCTAATCTTTTACAAGCATTAACAACATAAATTATGCGCAAAGATCATAGAAATTAAATCGAAACCGTTAATTAACTCAAGGGTTCAAACATGGGATCCCCTATGTCTTGACAAATAATTTAGCCAACAACCATAATCAAATTATAATGCATAAACATGTCTTTAAACAAATTCAACATCAAAATCTGATATAAAAATTAATAAGTTCAGAAATACTAAGATAACGAGGATGTCGCTCCGTGCGTCGCTCCGTTCTTTCGTTCCTTGCGTTGCTCTTGCTCTTCAATGAATTGTGGTGTGCTTTGGATGAAGGAGAGGCTGCTAGGTCTGTGTAAAAGTGGGCAAAAGTCCTCTAAAAATCGTCCCCTAGTCTGATATATAGGGTTAACATATGTGGGAAGGAGTCCCCTTTGAACCAAACATGGAAAGTCTTTATTTTTCCAAAAACTCTTATGCCGCGATCGATCTTTGTTATTCCGCGATTAATCTTCATTCTCTACTGGACGTGATAGCCAAAATAACCCAATCCGCGATCGATCTTTCGTTCCCTCGCGATCGATCGCGATGTCCTCACTGTATAGTGGCGATCGATCGCGAGTTCTTGCCGATCGATCGCCAATGTCTTCTGTTCAGCATCGTTTTTTTAAAGCTCGGCGATCGATCGCGATGTCATTGCCGATCGATCGCGAGCTGTACAAAGTTCATACTTCGAGATTTCAGTCCATTTTCTCACGTCTTCGCTCGGTTTGGTCCTTCTTCAACATTATTAGCTTATTTCCTCCACTTTTATCCCCTTGGACCTAGATTCCTGAAATACACAAAAATATACCAAAAAGCGTAAAATCATCCAGGAATCAATACGAAAATCAATACAAAAACATAGCAAAATAAGTGTAAAATTCACACTTATCAACTCCCCCAAACTTAGACTTGATCGTCCTCGAGCAAGCAATGAAATCAAACTGTAGAGCTTATCATCAATACTTTAACAGAATTAACTTAACAACTCAGATGTAACAGCTCAGAAATCTCACTAACACATCAACAAGAGTTAATCCAAAAATCAACAAGAAGTGTTTTCTCCTATGCTAAGCAATACCTCGCAAAATTGGAACGTGTGTGTGTGCTATTGTCAATCTTGAGTTTCATATATATTTTTAAGATCAAATTCTGCTAGTAAACTCAAAGGCAAGATTACTATTAAGCACTCCATAAGTCTACTTTTCAAGCACTTCTCCACTAATGTAATTATTCTCTAGACTTGGATCAGAAGGTCTTTTGAAGCTTATAATGACAGGCCTTTGGTGTTTGGCTTCAAAGAAAAGATAGGATAATGCAAAGAATAGAGTATAAGCATTTACAGTTCACATTTGTGGCACAACATTGAGCTTCTCTTCTCTCTCTTTTTTTTTTATATAGCCTTGGCCACATTGGGTCTTATTTAATCACTTTTTCTCAAGGCTTTTTTTTTTTCTATCTTTTTCTTTTCTCATTCATCCTTTTTGTCAATAATAAGCTCATCCAAATGTAGCAATTAAAGTGCATCTAATGAGAATCATTATACTCCCTTTGGGTAAGAATTTATTTCATTTAGGCTCATAAAGGTGGGTATAATGGGTTTGCCAAAAAAATGTTTGAATGGGGGCTAATTTCCATTCTTATTCATTTAAGCTCAAAGAGGGACACTAGTGGTATATAAAGACAAGGTATGCTCGAAAGGCTCAAACGTTCCAATGATCGCATAAATCATATCCAAGTCAAGTTCATAATTATAAAATTTCGCCTCAAAGTGCCTTCAAATAGATTCTAGAGTGCTCTAAGATGCTCAAGACAGATCATAGTTAACAGAATTTTTCACTTTCCTATATAAACTCCACTCAATCACGACTCAGACGTGCATCAAAATGTTCCTCAATTTTTTTGACATATTAACTCAACTCAAGATATTCACCAACAAGTCAAAAATTTTCAAAACTCTAATTGAGATGGAGATTATTTTCATCATGTATTACAGTTGCAAGTTTCATTCATGTATTTCTCAATGCATAACTCCATTTTCACCAACAAATAACTTTAATATGCTCAAAAACGACTTCGTACCACTCGCTAAAATATCATGCAATAAAAGTAGTAGCAAGAGAACAGCAGTACTCAGTCAAAACCCCCCCCCTCCCCCCCCCAAACTTAGTATGTGCATTGCCCTCAATGTACAAAAAAAAAAATATAGGTGCAGTAGCATAACACATACCTCGACGACGATCGTCAGTGATCGTCGTCCTCATCGTCCTGCTCCGGGGGTGGTTCTGGGTAATATGGTTCATGTGGCTGGTGGGGCTCGTATGGCTGGTAATGTTGGTATGGCTGGTACTGGCTGGACTGTAGGCTGGGGTGGGAATGGTATGTTCGGGAACCCCTGTGCCTAAAGCGGAGTTCCATGCCACCTGATACTGCAAGAACTCCATGTTTTGTTGATATAATTGTTGGTGGCCCCATCGGAGTTCATGTCGTATCTCCTGCAACTCATGATGGAGATAGTCCATAGTAATGGAAGTAGGCACTGTAGCAGCAGATGATGATGGTCCAGGAAGGTGGCTGCTGCTAGGTCGTGATTGTGCCATCCGTCTGACTGTGGCTGGTGCAGGATGATCGACCACGAGTGCTGCCTTCGGTGGAACGGCCTCTTCTGCGGAGTCCCAGATAACTTCCGCATGCTGGCATAAAGTGGTGATCGTGGACGGGCATGGCATACCAGAAGTGGGAGGGCCTCGAATGTAGTTCCGGATAGCGGCCTCGACAAGACGTCCGAGATCGATCGTAAGTCCGGTAACTATGGCATATACCAGTATAGCTCGGTCCTTTGTGACTTCCGATGTGTGAGTCGATGGCATGACCCGAGCTACTAAAAATGAAAACCAAGCCTTGGGCTCCTCCTTCAGATCTGATATCAGTAAAAGCTGTGGCTTTCCGTCGGCGTTCAGTCGCCACTGTGTTCCCTCAATACATATGGTTGACAAAATTGCATCCAAGTCAATGTGATTCCGGCAGTAAATGGTATAGTCATCCTCCGGGATGTTGGGCATGTTATATAGTGCATTGATAGCCCGTGAATCAAAGAGAACTGGTTGTTGCCGTACAAAGGCAACGGTGGCTTCAATTTGGTGCTGTGCCCGGAGGTTGGAGTAGAACTCCCGGACTAACGAAACCACCGCATCCTGTGGTTGGCGAACAAAAGAGTACCACTTTCGCCGGAGTGCCTCTTGAATCACAGCACAGCCTAGCTTGCTCGTGTCCATTCCCCGTTCCCGTATCAAATTTTTCTTCCGGTATACCGCATAAAACTTTGCAGCTTCAATACTTATGAACTTGGAGGAGTCAAACTCCTCAGGAACGGGAACTGCCTGCTTTTGCTTGCGCTTCGGTACCATCCCTAGAATCAAAGATACCAACACCACTACCAACCAATACAATAAATTAAGCAAGCACAAATCCTCCAGCCACCAATCCAAGTTAGGTTACTAACCCAACCACACAATAATCCCCAAGGAGCTCCTCAATTCTCCCCCAAACTTAACAATATCATACAATTCCAACTTCACCAACGTACACTTCAAAATTTTAAGAACTTGACACCCCAACACTTAATTATCAATCAACTCATGGACCATGTATAGCAAAGCTAAAATACCTCAACAAATTTCGAAAATTTGTTAGTGATAGTCCCTAGCTTTCCATAGCTTCAAATTGGAGTGGAGGGTGCTCAAGAACTCCTTTTCTCTTGCTAATTCCTGTGAAAGATTGAGGCTTGATGTTAGAATTGAAGATATGTTTCGAAAATTGTGAAGAAAATTGAAGGATTGAAGGGGGATTAGAAAAACTTTGAGGAAAATTGGGGAATTTGGGGGAGGTTTTGAGTGTGTTAATGTGTGAAAAGTGTTGATTCTAGTATTAAAAAAAACGAAATCTGGTACCTCGCGATCGATCGCTAATTCTCGCCGATCGATCGCGAGAGTATTCTGGAATGGGGCGATCGATCTCGAGTTATGGAGATCGATCGCCAATTTTAAAATTATTTTTTTTTTCTGGACTTGGCGATCGATCGCCATACGATCGCCAAAACACACTGTCCGAATTTTTTTTTTTTTTTTTTATCAACATTCTTGCTCTCGAGATTCGCTCTTTTCCACCCACTCTGCAAAATTGACACACGGAGTCAATCCTTGAAACAAAATTTCAAACCAAACAAATTCTAACTAAAAATAATAAAAACAAGGAAAAGGGAGGAAAATGGTGTTCTTAATTTATAGTCCCAAGCTGGACTTATTACCAACATCAATTTAGGAGTCAAAATGGACAACAGTAGGCGGACTGAAATCATGTCCATGATAGTGCTTCAGCCGCTGTCCATTGACTGTGAATGTGCCTTTTGTTGGATCGTTGATCTCGATCGCTCCGGATGGAAATACCCTTGTGATAGTGAATGGTCCTTGCCATCGAGACTTCAACTTACCCGGAAAGAGTCTCAATCTGGAGTTAAAAAGCAGGACCAAATCCTCTTCCTTGAAATCACGCTGGCTAAGCTTAGCATCATGCCATTTTTTTGTTTTATCTTTATAGATCTTGGCATTCTCATAAGCTTGGTTTCTAAACTCATCCATTTCATTTAAGTGTAGGAGTCGTTTTTCACCTAGCAGCAGTTAAATCAAAATTCAGATTTTTTATTGCCCAAAATGCCTTGTGTTCTAGCTCGACAGGAAGATGACATGCTTTTCAAAAACTAACATATATGGTGATGTACCAATAGGTGTTTTAAATGCCGTCCTATATGCCCATAAAGCATCATCAAACCTCAATGACCAATCTTTTCTAGATGTATTGACCGATTTTTCCAAAATCTGTTTCACTTCTCTATTAGAAACCTCTACTTGTCCACATGTTTGTGGGTGGTAAGGTGTTGCAACCTTGTGGGTTACACCATATTTGCTCAAAAGTTTTTCAAAAAGTTTATTGCAAAAGCTGTGACCCACCGTCACTAATGATTGCTCGAGGAGTGCCAAATCGAGTAAAAATGTTCTTTTTCAAAAAATTTACCACTACTCTAGCATCATTAGTGCGTGAAGCTTCAGCCTCAACCCATTTTGAAACATAGTCCACAGCGACAAGTATGTAATAATTAGAACATGAAACTGGAAATGGTCCCATAAAATCTATGCCCCAAACATCAAATAAATCGCATTCAAGCATATTATTTAAAGGCATTTCATGTCTCCTAGAAATGTTGCCCGTTCTTTGGCATTTATCACAAGTGGATACATACCTGTATGCATCTTTAAACAAGGTAGGCCAGTAAAAACCCGATTCAAGTACCTTGGCAGCAGTTTTTGTTGGACCCATGTGGCCTCCTACCTCTCGGTCATGACAGTGGCTCATAATAGACGACATCTCCTCCTCCGGTACACATCTCCTGATCATGTTGTCTGCACAAACTTTAAACAACAATGGATCCTCCCACATGTAGTGTTTAACATCAGATAAGAATTTCTTCTTCTGATAGAAAGTCATTTGTGGGAGGATGCCACTAACCAGATAATTTGCAAAATCGGCATACCATGGTAGTGTAAGAACTTGGAAAAGCTGTTCATCAGGAAATTTTTCATTGATTTCTTCCAGTTCATTATCCTGTTTCTCCATCATATTATCAATCCTAGATAAATGATCCTGCTACTACATTCTCAACACCCCTCTTATCTCTAATTTCTAAATCAAATTCTTGCAATAAGAGAATCCATCGGATTAAACGTGGTTTAGCATCTTTTTTAGCAAGAAGATATTTAAGTGCCGAATGATCAGTGTACACAATTACTTTTGATAGACAGAGATAAGAGTGAAATTTATCAAACGCAAATACTACTGCTAGCAGTTCTTTCTCAGTGGTGGCATAGTTTTGTTGTGCCTCATTTAAAGTTCTACTAGCATAGTAAATAGTATGAAATACCTTATTCCGTCTTTGTCCCAATACTGCTCCGACAGCTGTGTCACTAGCATCACACATCAACTCAAATGGTGTATCCCAATCCGGTGCTACCAACACAGGTGCTGTTATTAACTTCTCCTTTAAAGTCTCGAACGCCTGCATACAATCAGGATTAAAATCAAAAGGTGCATCTTTAGTCAGTAAATGAGAGAGTGGTTTCGAAATTTTTGAAAAATCTTTAATAAATCTCCTATAAAAGCCTGCATGGCCTAGGAAACTTTGAACCCCCTTCACTGATACTGGTGGAGGTAGTTCCTGTATCACCTGGATCTTTGCTCGGTCCACCTCCATACCCTTGTGGGATATTTTGTGTCCCAAGACTATTCCCTCTTGTACCATGAAATGGCATTTCTCCCAATTTAGTATCAAATTCGTCTCTTCACACCTTGTCAGTACTAAATCAAGATTATTTAAACAAGCATCAAAAGAATCCCCAAAGACAGAAAAGTCATCCATAAAGACCTCTAAGAATTTTTCAACCATATCATGAAAAATAGACATCATACATCTTTGAAACGTTGCAGGCGCATTACACAATCCAAATGGCATTCTCCTAAAAGCAAACGTACCATAAGGACAAGTGAAGGTAGTCTTCTCTTGGTCCTCAGGTGCAATAGCTATTTGATTATACCCAGAATAGCCATCTAGAAAACAATAAAAATCATACCCTGCTAGACGCTCTATCATTTGGTCAATGAATGGAAGGGGAAAATGGTCTTTACGGGTGGCGTCATTTAATTTTCTATAATCAATGCAGACGCGCCAACCTGTGACTGTTCTAGTAGGGATCAATTCATTGTTCTCATTTTTAACGACAGTCATACCTCCTTTCTTAGGTACACATTGCACAGGACTAACCCATGCACTATCAGAAATGGGATAGATAATACCTGCATCTAGCAGTTTGATGACCTCAGCCTTCACCACTTCTTGCATCTTTGGGTTTAACCTGCGTTGTGGTTGTACCACGCATCCTCCATCAAGATCTTATGCATACATGTTGATGGGCTTATCCCTCTTATGTCAGCTACTTTCCACCCAAATGCTTTCTTATGCTCCCTCAAAATCCTAAGTAGTTTGTCTTCGTTTATACCTGTCAAAGATGAAGAGACAATTACAGGCAATGACTCACTACAATCTAAATAAACATACTTGAGATGAGGAGGGAGGGTTTTGAGTTCAAGAGTTGGTGGTTCTTCAATGGAGGGCTTTTGTGGCTTCATGTCCCTTTCACCCAACTCGCCTAGGTTGTTCCGCACACGCCTATTATGGGGAATATTGGCGTTCAAATAAACGACAGTCTCTTTCAACTCGACGGTCTCGCCCAGCTTTTCAATGTCCTCTACCAAGCATGCTTCCAATTCATCCTTGTGTGTTCCCTTAAACACATTAGCAGATAACACATCAATAATATCAACACTAAAACACATATGCTCATCATGTGGGTGTTTTAAAGCTTTAAAAACGTTGAAAGTGACTTGATCCTCCCCTACACCGGAGGATCAACTTCCCTTGTTGGACATCTATAAGTGCCTTTCCAGTAGCAAGGAATGGTCTTCCTAAGATCAGTGGCATGTCAGCATCTTCTTCCATATCCAACACAAGGAAGTCTGCCGGGAAGATGAATTTATCGACCTTCACTAGGACATCCTCTATGATTCCTCGTGGGTATGTCACAGACCTATCGCCAATTGCAAAGAAACCGTGGTCGGTTTTGGCTCACCAAGTCCCAACTTCCTGAAAATTGACAAAGGCATAAGATTAATACTCGCACCTAAATCACATAAAGATTTTGTAAATGAAATAGACCCAATTGTGCAAGGTATAGAAAAACTCCCTGGATCTTTCAACTTAGGAGGCAGTTTGTTTTGGACAACGGCAGAACACTCCTCAGTTAATTTAATCGTCTCATGCTCACCCAATTTCCTCTTATTCGACAGAATATCTTTCAAAAACTTAGCGTAGCTAGGCATTTGAAGTAAAGCATCAGCAAATGGAATATTTATTTGTAATTTCTTAAAAATTTCTAAGAACTTAGCAAAACTAGCATCTACCTTTGCCCTTTTCAATGCAGCAGGAAATGGGGGAGGGATTTGTACCTTCTTGGGTGGTGCGATAGGTGCAGTAGTAGGAGTAGACTCACCATTTTCACGTGTCTGAATGTCATTCTCACCTTTCAACTCAACTACGTGCTCATCGTCCCGATCTTGAGTTTGTGATCCAATTTCTTTTCCACTCCTCAATGAGATCGCCTTGGCTTGCTCTCGGGGGTTCTTTTCCGTATCACTTGGTAAGCTTCCTGGTGCTCTTCCCGCTAACATATTTGCCATTTGCCCCATTTGAGTTTCCAAGTTCTTAATTGATGCATCTTGATTTTGCATCCTATTCTCCGTCATCGTCATGAACTTAGTTAGCAACTCTTCCATACTTGGCTTTGGTGGATAACCCGGTGGAGGTTGTGGATTCAAGACATTCTTTTGGTTGGACCAAGAGAAGTTCGGATGATTCCTCCACGGTTGGTTATAGTTGTTGGAGTATGAGTTACCCTGTGGTGGTCTATTTCCTACAAAATTCACTTGTTCATTAGATAGCATGAAAGGGTTACCTGCCTGACATTCCGTGCTTGGATGGTTGCCTCCACATAAATCGCACGTGATCACTTGAGCTTGCATGGCTGTCATGCTCAAACTGTCCATCTTCTTGTTCAAAGCTTCCAATTGAGCTTGTATTGATGTCACTTCATCCACTTGATGCATCCCAATTGGTTTTTTGGGCACATTCCTTTCGGACTGCCAGTGGTAACTGTTGGATGCCATCTCTTCCAAGAGTGTGAAAGCTTCCTCCGGTGACTTTCTCATAATGGTACCTCCTGCTGCTGCATCAATCATAGATCTATTAGCAGAAAATAAACCATTGTAAATGTTTGTACCTGAAGCCAAATTGGAAGGCCATGATGTGGGCATCTTCGAAGTAGATCCTTGAAGCGCTCCCAAACTTCGTACAGTGTCTCCGGATCATGTTGCATGAATGTTGTGATATCATTGCGCATCTTAGCTGTCTTGGAAGGGGGAAAGTATTTTGATAGGAAAGCTTGAGCCATCCCCTCCCAAGTAGTGATCGATCCTGCAGGCAATGAATTTAACCAACTCTTAGCTTTATCATTTAAAGAAAAGGGAAAAAGTCGTAACCTGATGGCGTCCTCACTAACGCCATTGTGCTTGAATGTGTCGCATATCTCCAAAAAGTTGGAGATATGCGCATTAGGATCATCAGTAGGCGATCCTCCAAATTGCACAGAATGTTGAATCATCTGAATTATGGCAGGCTTGATCTCGAAGTTATTAGCCTGAATCCTTGGTCTAGTTATGCTAGACATGGTGCCTTGAAAAGATGGTTGTGCATAGTCCATCATGGATCTTATAATTGGCACTTCTTCATTGTGTTGTTCACCATTCCCTCGATTATTCTCAGCCATCTCTCGAGTTTCTTTCCGAAGTCTTCTACAAGTTCGCTCAATCTCTAAGTCAAGTGGCTCTAATATAGGTCTGTCACTTCGTAGCATGCACTACAAAGACACTCCCTACAAAATTCAACACAACGAAGGAACAACAGTGGTGAAATCGTATAAACCGTAGTAAAAGTAAAAATAAAAAAAAAATATGGCTAAATTATAGTCAACTAATCTCCTATGATATTACTTAAACTAGTCCCCGGCAACGGCGCCAAAAACTTGATCGCTTTTATTTTAAACAGTTATTTCAATGCAGCGATTCTCTACCGCAAGTGCACGGTGTCAAGTTTTAATATAATGGTTTAAGAGTAAGGAGTGTCGTACCCACAGGGACTAGTAGCAATTACCACGTTCGATTAGAATTACTATATTTAACCTACGATTATGGAATGATTATTAAACTAAATTGACTTAAGCACAAAAATCAACCTAAACAGCAGTGATGAATAATTGAAGAGAATTTATAAACGAATTATCAAGACGTCGGTTCACCCATGTAATCCCCCAAAAGTTGTCTATTAATTAAGATTCAATGTTCTATGTTCTAGGGTGACGAGTTTTCCTATTTCATTCGTTATACCTTGGTCCGGTTATAACAAGTCTAGCATTAACCTACAATAAATCACTCCCGTGTCTTTATTGAATGATTAATACCGAAAAACGCTTTGTGAAAACTACTAGCCTTCGATTTTGGTAAATCTATTGCTATCACACGTGTGCTAGATTTTACTTGGTCCGTCTCAACCTAAAACCCACGGCCTAATTTACTACGTCGTATCGTAATCTCCTATGGTCAATTCAATTACGATTACCAATATCATGCAAAAGGTAGCTAATCTTTTACAAGCATTAACAACATAAATTATGCGCAAAGATCATAGAAATTAAATCGAAACCGTTAATTAACTCAAGGGTTCAAACATGGGATCCCCTATGTCTTGACAAATAATTTAGCCAACAACCATAATCAAATTATAATGCATAAACATGTCTTTAAACAAATTCAACATCAAAATCTGATATAAAAATTAATAAGTTCAGAAATACTAAGATAACGAGGATGTCGCTCCGTGCGTCGCTCCGTTCTTTCGTTCCTTGCGTTGCTCTTGCTCTTCAATGAATTGTGGTGTGCTTTGGATGAAGGAGAGGCTGCTAGGTCTGTGTAAAAGTGGGCAAAAGTCCTCTAAAAATCGTCCCCTAGTCTGATATATAGGGTTAACATATGTGGGAAGGAGTCCCCTTTGAACCAAACATGGAAAGTCTTTATTTTTCCAAAAAGTCTTATGCCGCGATCGATCTTTGTTATTCCGCGATCAATCTTCATTCTCTACTGGACGTGATAGCCAAAATAACCCAATCCGCGATCGATCTTCGTTCCCTCGCGATCGATCGCGAGTCCTCACTGTATAGTGGCGATCGATCGCGAGTTCTTGCCGATCGATCGCCAATGTCTTCTGTTCAGCATCGTTTTTTTAAAGCTCGGCGATCGATCGCGATGTCATTGCCGATCGATCGCGAGCTGTACAAAGTTCATACTTCGAGATTTCAGTCCATTTTCTCACGTGTTCGCTCGGTTTGGTCCTTCTTCAACATTATTAGCTTATTTCCTCCACTTTTATCCCCTTGGACCTAGATTCCTGAAATACACAAAAATATACCAAAAAGCGTAAAATCATCCAGAAATCAATACGAAAATCAATACAAAAGCATAGCAAAATAAGTGTAAAATTCACACTTATCACCCGTGGCCTCAGATTCTCTGATGTAGATCTTTGTGATGAGGCTGGGGGGGTGCGGCATCAGGATAAGCACTCACCCCAATCTCTGCCAACTCCGCTCTAACAAGTGCATCATCAAAGGATGTCGGGTTGTTAGAAATCACCCGATCAAATAATTCCGGTCGCAACCCCTTCAAAAAGTTCATCATCTTTGCATGTCCATTGGTGGCAATGTGTGGAACATACCTCAACAAGGACGAGTAGTGCATGGCATAGTCCGAAACTGTCATGCTCCCTTGTTTCAAGTTCGTGAATTCATCCTCTTTTGATTGCCTAGCCGCGGCCGAGAAGTATCGGTTTAAAAACCGAATTCTTAATAGAGTCCAGTCGACCACCATGCCTTGAGCTCTCAACTCCATCACAGTCGTCTTCCACCACATAGAAGACTTCTTTGCCAATTGAAATTCCGCCAATCTCAACCATGCTGTCCTAGCACACGGCGCAGATACAAAGATCTGTTCCAATCTCTCTAGCCACTCTTCGGCCTCTTCCCCTGTTTCTGTCCCTTCAAACATAGGCGGACGGAAGGTCAGAAACTGTGTCAGGCTAAGCTCCCCTGGTAGTAGTAACTGAGCAACCGGTTCCATGTCCACGGCAGGTGGGGGTAAAGGATTTGCCTGACCAATGCTAGCGTTCACGCTCCCAACATTACCAACCTCTTCATTAGGGTTCCCCGCATTCATAGCAGCCATGCTGTAATACAAGGGTTAACAACAATTCCAAACAATATACATGTTATGCCGTTAGATAACATGAACGATAATAAGCATGGTAGTATAACAGTTTATACACCAATATGCGCCACATGCATAAACATGCTCAAATGTAAACACTTAGCTAACCATGCTAAGGCTACCCTTCACTCATTCCCGGGTTCTCTAACCACTGCTCTGATACCACTAATGTAAGGACCCTAGTTCCTTAAGTGCGGATTAAATGCGTAAATAAAAATTTCCATGCATAAACAGAGTATAAAGGTTGTGTTGATGCCCTGAGCTATTAAATTACAGTGCCAAAATAAAGTTCCAAAAGGGATTAGTTACATTCCCAACCAATGAATGCTAATCCTATAGCTTTACACTACTCCTAGAGTAGATATTATACAAAAGAATCAAGCCTGCTACCAAGAGCACTCCTCACTAGCTCACCGCATCAACCCGCCTTAGCCCCTTCCGCCCAAAAGTACCTACAGGAACAACCCCAAAACCATGAGCATGTATATAAATCATATCCACAATAATATGATCATAATTCAATGCATAAACCGTAAATGCAATTCACTTCCTGTATTAAACACATTTAAAAGCTCCTTTGGTTGTCCCTGTACCACAATAATAATCAAAGGATTATAATGCCAATATGCATGTCATGACATGTATCCGTTCCGTGTATATAAATGGCCAATTTCCAGTCTTATTATATCAGTGGCATAATACCCCTCGCGTTTATATGACAGCGGCATTATCCTTCGCTTCGACATATTTGCGGCAAATATTCTTCATCGCTAAATATGACAGCGGCAAGCATTCTATCATCGCTTCGACATGACGGCGGCAAGTATTCTATCATCACTGCAGTATAATCTCGACTCACAATATATATGCAACTGTAATGCATATCCAATCATGTATGCAACCATAATGCATAACCAACCATATATGCAACCATAATGCATATCCAATCATGTATGCAACAATAATGCATAATTAAGACCATGTATGCAACCATAATGCATAACCAATCAAAGCGTAATAAATACGTTTTACCGTCCGATGCTCGTACGTCTCACTACGTACCTTAGTTCCAAAAGTGGAGATGTCGTGGGACTTTATCTCCTTTGATGTGTGGCTACCTGGGATGGTTCTACACAATCACATGAATCCATATTAGAAGCCAACAAATGTACCATTACCAAAAACATCATCATTTAGAACAAAATCCCAAAATCCACATTTTAAGCCTTGCGATCGATCGGTCCCCAAGCCTCGATCGATCGCTAATGTTCAACAAAAGGCATTTTGGTTCTGCCTCTGCCGATCGATCGAGATCTTATCTCGATCGATCGAGATTTCACACATCGATCGATCGGAACTTTTTCCCGATCGATCGGTGAGCTCGTTTCAAGCCTTGGCCAGGCTCTGCCCCGCTCGATCGATTGGACCCATTTTTCGATCGATCGAGCAGCCCTGTTCCTGCGAGAAACTTCCATGTATGAGCTTCCAACAACACTTAAACTCATAAACAACCAAGATCAACCACCCAACACATCATTAAACCACAAAATAACATGAAAATACATCCCCCTAACATAAACAACATGTTGGACCAAGATCCACCATTTTAACCCCAAAAACAAGCTACAACTCAACCAAAACCCAACAAGACTTTACCACAATGATAGCTTACCACTTGAGCTTCAAGTTTCTTGTAAGAAATCCCAAAATAACTCCTTTTCAAAGCCTTTACTTTTTCCTCTTCTTTCCAAAACGAAAATGAGAGCTTTTTCTTTGCAAGAGAAGAGATGGAGGTGGTTTGACTTAAAGGTGATGGGAAGGGATGTGATGTAAAGTATAGTGGAATGAGAGGTGGGGGTTAATTCAAATGGTATGCTTATAGGTTATGGTTTAAATTAACATGTAACCCAAAATAGTGAACATGATGTATAAAACATCCCAACATGATATTTTAAAAGCATTTTACCAAAATGCACCCAAAATCACCATTTACTACATGTTTCACCAAAAATTATAAACCAACACATTTAAACCATTATAACACCCAATTTCCCAACATGTATAACATGTACCCTGAAATGCTCTACCGGGTCACGTCCACCATGTGACAAGCATTTCACCAAGATAATTAGTCCCAACACATAATCTAATTATCACCATAATATCACATAAACATAATTAATGCCCAAATTGCAATTAATGATTTCGGGGATATCACATAATGCATCAGTTAAAATTTCACCACCAGTTAAAATTTCACGCACCAGTTATAATATATCATGCACCAATTATGATTTCATGAGCCAGTACAATTTCATGAATCATTTATGATTGCATACACCAGTTATGATTATGATGCACCAGTTATGATTTCATGCACCAGTTATAATTATGTTGCACATGTTATAATTAGATGCACCATTTATAATTACATGCACCAGTTATAAATTCATGCACCAGTTACAACTACATGCACCTATTATAATTTAATGCAACAGGTATATTTTTCGTGCACAAGGTATAATTATAATGCAACACTTATGATTTCAAGCACCAGTTATATTATCATGCAACAGTTACAATATACAATTTCATGCACCTGTTATGATTTCATGCACAAGTAGACTTTCATGCACCAGTTATGATTTCATGTAACAGTACAATTTCATGCATCATTTATGATTTCAAGCACCAATTATGATTTCAAGCACCAGTTATGATTATGATGCACCACTTATATTTCATGCACCAGTATAATTATGTTGCACCTGTTATAATTCGATGCACCATTTATAATTACATGCATCAGTTAAAAAATCATGCACCAGTTATAACTTAATGCACATGTTGTAATTTCATGCACCAGGTATAGTTTTCATGCACCATGTATAATTATATTGTATCAGTTAATATTTCACGCACCAGTCAAAATATCATGCACCAGTTACAATATACAATTTCATGCACCAGTTATGATTTCATGCACAAGTACAATTTCATGCAACAGTTATGATTTCATGCACAAGTACAATTTCATGCACCAGTTATGGTTTCATGCACCAGTTATGATATTGATGCACCAGTTATGATTTCATGCACCAGTTATAATTATGATGCACCTGTTATAATTAGATACATCAATTATAATTACATGCATTAGTTATAAATTCATGCACATGTTATAATTTCATGCATATGTTGTAGTTCTCATGTACCAGGTATAACTAATGCAACACTTATAATTTCGCGCACCAGTTATAATGTCATGAAAAATTAAAATTTTTATACACCAGTTATTTTTTTAGATTTTCATGACAATATTAAATCACATTTTTTTTAAATAAATTAATGGAGAAGAGATAATGCAAAAAGTATGAGAGATAATGCAAAAAGTAAGTTTCAAAAGGATGAAAGAAAATGCAAAAAGCAGGATAGAGAATGCAAAAAATAGGAGAGAAAGTGAATAAAGGTATTTAGGAAATGAAAAAAAGATATTTTTAAGACAAAAGTTTGGAAAGTGGGCTTATGTGAATAAAGATTTCTCCACCATATATTTATTTGTAAAGTTTTTTTAAAAAATGAAGATTTATGTGCAAATATTGTTTAGTGATCGTAGTTGGACGCAAATTCCTCATGATTTTAACTAGGCTGAGTTTCAAAACTTTGAGCCCAAGCTAAAAGTTTGACATTCCAAAAAAAAATAAAAATATAAACACTTTCTTGCTACATCAGATAAAGTTTACGATCAAATCATAACTTTCCTCGAAATTTTTTTTTATGACATATGAAATTTGTTTGCTTTTATATATTGAAATTATTATTTAGGGTGCATTTAATGTGTTAATATTTTAATTTTTATGTTACTCAAAGCTCTTCACTTTAACGATAATATATGATTAATAATTAATTATGTTAATGAAGAACACAATTGAAATTTTTGAATTTTTTATTGATCAAAATGTACAGACTACAATTTGCAAACTAACTACCTAACCTTACAACTAACGACCAAAAACTAATACACGCAAGAAACGTTTTCTATTAATTAAAATGCGCCTTCCTCACACTCACACTCACCCTCAAGCTTGGTAGAGGTTTAATACGCCAAGCTTGTTCAATAGATATACATGCTAATATCTCCCCAACGCCTTTGTAAACAAATCTGCTAGTTGCTCTTGTGTGCGTATGTGTGCAGTTTCAATGAGCTTTTCTTGTATCTTTTCCCTGATCAATGACAGTCGAGATATGTGTTTTGTCCGGGTTAGCTGCTATGTGAAGTGCTGCTTTATTATCACAAAACAGTGTTGTAGGATGCATAAGTTCCACTCCCAGATCACTCAAGATTCCCACAATCCATACTATCTAGCATGTAGTCATGACCATTGACCTATACTCTACCTCTGCAGACGAACGTGAGATAGTATTGTTTCTTTGTTTTCCAATAAATCAATGAATCTCCAAACTTCACATAATATCATGTAATAGGTAGATTTACGGCTCATAGGACATGTACCCCGCTCTGAATCACAAAAAGCATTCAAGGCCAACGATTCTTGTGAGGACAATAAAATTCCCATTCCTGGAGATCCTTTCATGTACCTCAAGACTCTCAATGCAGCTTCCATGTGTGACACATTTGGTTGATGCATGAATTGACTCAAATGTGTACTGCATATACTCCACTGCATCAGTGAGCAAATCATCAACTCATTCATGTTTATTCACTAATCATCAAATAGTTTTATTCACAGAATTCAACAAGCTATTACAAGTAAGAATATTATGAGCATTTGAATGAGAAAAGTGGGTGTTAGCTGTGTAGTTGAGGCTGGAAGGATCAATGTGATACAAGCCATGTCGTTCCTTATCAATCTTCATTATCTTCTCACTCGACTGGTCCTGAAATAGACAAAAACGGGATAAACAGAAATGACATAGTGATGCTCTTTGGTGAATCTCGAAACAGAAAGTAAGTTTGAGTGGAATGCAGGATGTGAAGGACATTGTTTAGGGTGGTTTTGTTCGAGATGTCTAAGGATCCTAGGGCTGACACATTTGTTTTGTTACCATTTGGCAAGTTTATTGTCACATTGGAATCAGCACAGGAATTAGAATTATGCAAACTCAACATTCCTCCCCCACCATATAATCATTGCACCACTATCAGTTATCCAATGATAATTTGATTGCATCATGTAAGAATTATCTGTCGGCCATATTAACTGTGTGGACTCATGCGCAGTAAGTACAACATCCTTATTCAGCAGCTTCAATATCTCCTTGCATTGTGCTGGAGTGAACAAGGAATCATTCAATCCTCATAAATCCTTCTTATCAGCATCAGAAGGTTCATTTTCAACAAAATTTGCATCCTTGTTTGATTTAAAATTCTTAGATTTCTGATTCCCAGTCTTTCCTTTACCTTTATATAACCGATGCCCCCGGTGGATATCCATCAACGTGCAACAATTTGCCTTCGTATGCCCATTCCAGTTACAATACTCACATTTTAATGCAGCTTTCCTGTTGTCCTCTGATTTGTCTTGAGTTGAGAAAAAAGCTGATGCTGAAGCCTCAGCAAAGTATATTGGAGCAGATAATATGGATCTGTGGCATTCCTCTTGAGAAATGATAGAAAATGCTTAGCCAACCGATGGTCGGGGATCCATCATTAGAATTTGGCTTCGAATTACCCTATATAATAAGTGTTCTATAGTTACTATTGTGAGGAATAGTAATGAATAGTACTTACTATTCATATTTTTCACCCTAAATTGTTTTTTTTTTGGAAAAGTTTTGTTCAAAATTTTTTTTGTTAAATAATTTAATTTTTTTGTTAAATAAAATTTGGTTTACCCTATATAATAAGTGTTCTATAGTTACTATTGTGAGGAATAGTAATGAATAGTATTTACTATTCACATTTTTCACCCTTATTGTTTTTTTTTTGGAAAAGTTTTGTTCAAAATTTTTTTTGTTAAATAAAATTTGGTTTTTGTTGATGGCGGATTTGTCTGAACCGATTAGAAAAAAATATATCTTAATCAGTTGTTGACGCAAGCAACTTCAAATGTTATTTTCTCAGTTTATATAGTAATTACCCTATATAATAAGTGTCATATAGTTACTATTGTGAGGAATAGTAATGAATAGTACTTACTATTCACATTTTTTTCCCTTATTGTTTTTTTTTTAGAAAAGTTTTGTTCAAAATTTTTTTTGTTAAATAATTTAAATTTTTTGTTAAATAAAATTTGGTTTTTGTTGATGGCGTATTTGTCTGAACCGATTAGGAAAAAATATATCTTAATCAATTGTTGACGCAAGCAACTTCAAATGTTATTTTCTCAGTTTATATAGTAATTACCCTATATAATAAGTGTCTTATGTTTACTATTGTGAGGAATAGTAATGAATAGTACTTACTATTCACATTTTTTTCCTTTATTGTTTTTTTTTTGGAAAAGTTTTGTTCAAATTTTTTTTTGTTAAATAAAATTTGGTTTTTGTTGATGGCGGATTTGTCTGAACCGATTAGAAAAAAATATATCTTAATCAGTTGTTGACGCAAGCAACTTCAAATGTTATTTTCTCAGTTTATATAGTAAGATGGACATCATTTTTTTAATAAAATGAAATTAGGAAAAAATTGACCAACATGCTGGTACCTGACACCGCGCTTTTGTGAGGAATAGTAATGAATAATACTTAATGTTCACTTTTTTTTTTCTTATTTGTTTTTTGTTTGGAAAAGTTTTGTTCAAAATTTTTTTGTTAAATAATTTAATTTTTTTTGTTAAATAAAATTTGGTTTTTGTTGATGCGCGGGTTTGTCTGAACCGATTAGCAAAAAATATATCTTAATCAGTTGTTGATGCAAGCAACTTCAAATGTTATTTTTCAGTTTATATAGTAAGATGTGCATCATATTTTTAAATAAACTATTAGAGCCAGTCTTTTTGTTATTTTTTTCCATTCAATTACCGTAACATTGTTGTTTTTTTAAAAAGTTTGTTAAAGCCAATCATTTGAAATGTTATTTTCAATCAAATTAGTAAAAAATTGACCAACATGCTGGTACTGGCACCGCGCCTTGTGAGGTGCCAAAACAAAACTAGTATGAGTATAACTTTCATTCAAACCGATCAAAAATTGCAAGAGCTTTAGCTGTTGATCATGTGCAAATATTGCTTCGCAGTATCACAGGTACACAAAGATAGTATAACTAGAGAGACATATTGTCTTAGTTTGGAGTAATAAGCAGAAATTGAGCTATTACCTTGAGTCAAGCGTCCAATTTCCCTATGCAACGAGAAGATCCTCGATCTATTGACTTTATCAAATCTCTCCTTAAGATCTTTCCAAACCATAGCGGAATCAGTCGAATAGACTATGCCTCCCAAAATTTCCGTTGACACGCTATTTATGATCCATGACAGCACGATAGCATTGCACCGGTCCCATACTTGCAATGTGTTTGATCCAGAATCAGGTTTCGTACAAGTTCCATCAATGAACGCCTGTTTATTCTTTGCTCGCAATACGATCAACATCGCACGACTCCATACACAGTAATTTTCTGTGCCTATCAGCTGTTCTATAATTAGATTAATTCCAGGAGCATCCGAAGCATTCAGATACAAAGGACTGTGAAGTCCAATCGTAATTTCCTTTGTCGTGTTCTCTCTGTCCACAATATTCACCATTTTCGAAAGAAATTAGCAAAGAATGATCGGAGATAAGATGCGATCCAATTGCGAACGATTCGAACAGTAACTATGAGATTTGTGGATAGATCGAAAAAAAATATCAATCTAGGTCTCTGGTATCATGTTAAAATGAAGAACACTTCTGGAAATGTTTGGATATTTTATTGATCAGAATGTACAGACTACAATTTACAAATGAGCTCGGCTATTTATAGCTTTGCAAACTAACTATCTAAGCTTACAATTAACAACCAAAAAATAATACACGCAATAAACGTTTTCTATTAATTAAAATGCGACTTCTTCACAGATTAAATTAAGAGAGTAAGAACTAAGAAGCAATGACAGTTGGAGATGAGATTCAAGATAATTTTATAAATTTACTATTACTTAACAGAAGGTTATTAATCATGACTTCATGAGGAGCCGAAAAGTTTAAGATAATTAGATATTTAAGAAGATGAATCATGAAATTAATTAATAACTAATTGTTAATTAAACTGAGAGAGAGAGAAATATGAGCAACCCTACTGTCTGATCTGAGTTCGGAAATAAGAAGGAATGACAGTTGGAGATGAGATTCAAGAAGATAATTTTAGAAATTAACTAATACTTAACAGCCGGACCTAAAACCGATGTCCTTACTAGTTACTGATTACCCGGTTAGATCGGTTGAACCACTGGTTCAACTGGGGATGACGTCGGCACTATATAATATCTATTTTATTTTTTTAAAATACATATATAATATATTTGCTATACTTTCAAGTTGTTCACAATAAAAAAATATCATTACAACAACATTACATGTCAAACTTCAAAAATCAGATCAAACCAAATGTCAAACATAAAAAGAAAAATAATAAAACATCTCAAAAACCACAAGCAATACCCAAAAAGAACAATGTTTCAAAACCATAAGAAAAAATTAAAAAATTATGAAATGATTCACATATTTTATAATTTACGATAAACTAAACATATTTATATATAATATACAAGACACATTTATGAAATTATATGGATTTTTTGATACATATATAAAAAATTATTTCGTAATTTTCCAATAACAATAAATTATATATAATATATTTTTGTTCTAAAAATTTGATTTATAATTTTAACAAAAATAAAAAAATAAAAAATTTTAAAAAAGAAAGAAAAATGAAGAAACAACTGATTCAACAGGTAAACCGGTTCAATCCGGTTCCCACGGATTTTTAGCATGGTGATTTTATAGGGTCAATCGGACCGGATCAAACACTGGTTATCGGTTAAACCGATTGAACTGGCCAGTCCGGTCCAATTTTCAAAACACTGATCATGAGGAGCCGAAAAGTTTTAAGATAATTAGATATTTAAGAAGATGAATCATGAAATTAACTAATAACTAATTGTTACTTAAACTGAGAGAGAGAGAGAGAGAGAGAAATATGAGCAACCCCACTGTTTGATTTGAGGTTAGAAATAAAAAGGAATTATGATGAGTCATAAAATTAATTGGGGTGGAGGGGCAAAAGAAAGGTATAAGATAAAATGAGATCTATAAATGAATTATAAAATAAGTTGTGGAATTAATATTAAATTTATTGTGTAGAATCAAACCTTTGTCACTTACCAAAAGCTACAGCTGGTTGGAACAGTGCAATTCTAATCTTTAAACTGTATAGCAATTCAAGCGTCACGCTTCGATCGTTCTCCAAGCAGGGACGATTATTGTAGTCCAACAATCCCCTCCTAATAATTGCATTATCTTGCAACTCATAGATCGAACACGTGATATTGGCTCTGATACCAATTCTAGAATCAAGTTCTTGCCATTTTACCAAATATATAGTTGGTGGTAATGGTGCAACTCTAATCGTTTAACCGTATAGCAGCCCAAACGTCACGTTTCGATCGCTTTCAAAACAAACAATTATTGCACTCCGACAAAATGGATTCGAAGTTTGAGTATTCATGATAATGGTGGGAAAGGGGGGTTTTTTTAATTATTTAACCCGAAAAAAAATGTATTTAACAAAATAACCTAAAATTTTTTTTTTATTAAAATGACCGAAGTCGCCATCTCAGATGGCGACTTCAGTATAAACTTTTTTTTATATATTGAAGTCGCCTTCTCAGATGGCGACTTCAATATAAAAATAAATTTTTTTGTTGTCGCCATTTGAGATGGCGACTTCAATATAATTTTGTATTTTTAATATGGAAGTCGCATCTGAGATGGCGACTTCCATATATATATATATATCAAATATGGTCTTCCATATATGACAACTTCTATGTATATTAAGTAATTACATTAATTATAGAATGCTAAATAAAATCTATTTTTACCATAAGTATATGTTTATATAATATGACAAAATTAATTTACGGAGTATTAGATAATTTTATACTTTCTTATTTTCTTTTACTTTTTGGATGTAATTTCGTTGTCTACTTATTCAATATTATACAAAGATTTAAAAAAAATACACATTTCAACTTTATACTATATAATATATTTTATCTTTTAAACAAATTATTGTTGGATGATACCTGAAATCTATATAATAAAATAATATACATAATATAATATAATATAAAAAAGAAGAAATATGATGCTTCGAAATTCGTAATTTGAAAAAAAACTCTATAATGTTGCAATAAAATCTGCCTCCAAACCAACCCAACCCGCTGTGGGTTGCAGGTTAGGTGACCAACCTGCCAAAAAATAAAAATAATAAAAAAATATACTTTATTAATTTTGAGTGATTAAAATTATTAAATAAATACTAATAAATCATATTTTAAATAATTAATTCAATTTTTAATATTAATCAATTGACACAAATCGCATGCCAACCCAAAAATCAAATGGGTTTACCAATTTAGGTATGCAACTTGGCTCAACTCATTTTGACACCACTACCCATCATACTATCCGTTCGGCCATGTCTATTATTATTTTTTTGGAAGTATTTTTTTAAATCTTTGTATAATATTGAATAAGTAGACAACAAAATTACATCCAAAAATAAAAAGAAAATAAGAAAGTGTAAAATTATCTAATACTCCGTAAATTAAATTTTTATTTCATATTATATAAACATATACTTATAGTAAAAATAGATTTTATTTAGCATTCGATAATTAATGTAATTACTTGACATACATAGAAGCTGTCATATATGAAAGATCATTATTGATATGTCAACTTATATATATATATATATATATATATATAGAAGTCGTCATCTCAGATGGCGACTTCTATATTAAAAATAAAAAATTATATTGAAGTCGCCATCTCAGATAGCGACTTCAATATAAAAAAAATTATATTGATTAAAAAATTGTACTGAAGTCGCCATCTGAGATGACGACTTTGGCTATTTTGATAATAAAAAAATTTAGGTTATTTTCATAAATATATTTTTTTTCGGGTTAAATAATTAAAAAACCCTGGGAAAGGATATGTGTAGTATTGTTAAAACATATAACTAAATTAACATCAAACTGAATTTTACTAAGTAGAGCAAGTGATTCTATTCATTTAATATTTATTATTAAAGAGAACTAAATAATTTATTTTCATTGAGTGGTAGGTATTCATTTGTAATGAAATAATTTCACTATGCTTATCAAAATAAAATCTAACAAATGGGATATTGCAATCTGTCCCAAGTAAAATCTAATGACCAATTACATACTTCTCGGGATCTTTTTTTAGATATAGCCAATTAAATGAAATTCATGTTCACTAAATTATTAAGACTGCTAATGTCATTTCATCGTTTTTCACGGGGATGTGCTAAAAAAAATATTTCTTATATTATGAGACTTAAAAATGAGTCTCTCTACAATGAATGTGATACCAAGAACTCGTCATTTCCATGTTTTGAATATTAAATATACAAGCATTAATTTGTAAGTTATTATTTTTTTAATCTACCAAATAATTAAATAGGATTGGAAAAGAATATGCGTCAGGTCCGTGGACCAGGGGTTTGTTTGATGATGCCGTGAAGGGCAGTGCCCTTAAGGGCATCATCACCATTCATTTGTAATTTTTTTTTTAAAGAAAAAAAAAGATTCCATTTGGATGGTGGATATTGCTCCTGAGGACAGCACCCTTAAGGGTAGCAACAAAGTTTCCTGGACCAGGTATACAAAATTTAATCATACTCAATCAATACGGAACAATTTGGACATTATTTAAACTCCGCATTTCCCAACATCCAAATTGTACAGGCAACAATGGAAATCAACCACCTAGTCTTTCATCTCCTCATCTTCCTCTCCATCTTCACTATCATCAGATCCGTAAGTATAATTTATCCCTTCTTCTCTCAATCTTGTTCACTTCATTCCATGTTTAATGGTTATGTCATGCGCAGGCTGACCCAGATTGTGTGTCCACAGTGTACGTGCGGACCGGATCAATCATAAAAGGCGGTACCGACTCAATCATTAGCTTAACCCTATACGATGCTACCGGCTACGGAGTTAGGATCAATAACCTGGAGACGTGGGGCGGGCTTATGGGCCCTGGATATGACTATTTCGAGAGAGGAAATCTGGACATCTTCAGTGGGAGAGTTCCCTGTTTAACTGGACCGGTTTGTGCTTTGAACCTGACCTCGGATGGATCCGGGTCGGGCCATGGATGGTATGTCAACTATGTGGAGGTGACCAACACTGGGGTTCACAAAGGCTGCGCACAGATACAGTTCACGGTGGAGCAATGGTTGGCGCTTGACACAAAGCCCTATAATCTCACCGCTATCAGGGATTATTGTTCGTCCGATGACACCAAGAAGCCTATCATCTACGGCGCCGATTTGCCTGTCATATCTGTTTCGTGAGCTTTTGGTCTTCATCGGCCCGTATTGTTGCGGGCTTTGGTCTTTATCGGTCAATAGTGTGATTGAGTTATTGCTGTGTTTTTTTGTATCCTTATCACGTGTCAGTGTGGAGATTTTGTGTCATTTTGTGTACTGTTTTCGCTCCTGTTTGTCGATGGCAGTCACGTTGTTGAAATAAAGGTTCCTTGTTTCCCCCTATTTTTCTTGAATTATAATGTAATGGAGATTTTATACAATAGTTTTGGGCATTGCCCATACTTAAATTCGAATTATCCCAAATGAAATATAAAAATTATCATCCGATTAAAGTTGGCTCTGTTTTTCTTGAATTTTGTTGACCTATTTTTGGATATATATATTTATTTATTTGTGCGAATTGGTTAGGTTGCTAGATTAATAACCTATTGAATCGAAAAAAATATCAGGACAAGTCGGCTAAGATTTTAAAGAAAGTAGCTGTAAGCATTTAATGGAAATAAATTGGATTTGGATCTGACATGGTCGAATCCGAATAGGATATTCTTGCAGCCACAGCAATCAATGTTTATTGTAAATATTTTAATGAATAAATTAGCATTTAAACCTCTTTTTAAAAACAAAAATTATTTATCTCATATATGGAGGACTGATTACTAAGGGACCGTTTTGTTTCTGTAGACTGGTCCGATCTATTGCTCTTTCCTTATTACACTAAGTTACACTCAAGATTAATATATTTCTGGTTATGAAGATCTGATCCACTAATACATAAAGTTAAACAAACTTGCTATAAATTGATATCAATTTGTCATCACCCTAGTGATGATGTACTTACATAAACATATCTTAATATGGAAGATATGTTAGTTCATATCCAGCCTACAATCCGTTGTAATCTACAAAATAATAATTAAAAAAAAATTTGATATCAAACTAGTAAAATGTATCGAGAAATTATATTCAAAATATATATTCAATTTAAACTTTTTATTTTAATATCTGATGTCGTTATAGATTCAAATTCAATGGCATATTCAAGATCAAAATTGTGGAATAAATTTAAAAAATTAATCTCCTACTGTTGATTACAGGAGTGAGAGTCTCATCACACTAGTCTTTACATAGTCATATGAAAATCGCCGGCGGTGAGGTAGGGAGATGAAAGAGACAGAAAAGCTTTCTGGTTTCTATCCATTCGATGATTGCTTTTTATAAGATCTCACTTTAAATGATACTTGGATTTATCGGAAAGGAAAAAAAAAAGATTAGAATGTTAGTGAGAGGACTAAAGCATTTTTGGATACACAAAAATAATGTTTTGTTCAACAAGGAAGAACCTTCAGTATAGAGGACTGTGGAACTCATCAAAATTCAATCATAAAGCTGGTTGAGCGCTTTTAACAAAAGAAATATACATGTGTCTATTTCAGATTAATACACCAATCCGGCTAAAATTATTTTCCAATTGTAAGATTTACAATGTTTTGGTGGTTTGTAACAGTTTTAGACTCTTGTCAACATGGACTATCATTTTCTTGTAATCGGGTTGAGTACTCCTTGTACTCTAGTTATTAATTTTTTGTCCGAGAAAAAAAAAGAAGTCATTTTTGCTCTTATAAATGTAGGGTCTTATATTCTCACTATAATTATCATGTCATACTAAGGAATATAAACTTTTAAGTTTTGATTTTAATTAATTAGTAATCAAGCCCAAAACTATGCGAAATTCTTTTTAACATCATAATTTATAAGAAGTGTTTAATGAAAAGAATAACAATCATTTTAAATATATGGATATGCCAATTTAATTATACAATCCTGGGACTGGAAAAGATTTGGATGAATGAATTTAATTTTACTTTATCAAGTACGAAGAATAACTATAGATAGCAACAAAATAATTTAGAGTATGGAGCAATAATTATCCTTACCAGATAATAATTGAAACTTAATATTTTGGTTTGCTTTACAATTTAAAATATTTGAGTTGCAGCATTATTATCAGACCCGACTAGGTAAAACCTGGGATAATAACCCTCATGCCGTTGCAAGAATTCGAATGGGCAGTAAAGCTATTAGAAGTAGAGATTATGGCAGTCATAACAGCCAATATTTGAGATATTAATTGTCTTTCCTATAACTACCAGAATATGGGAATGAAAGTAAATGCGAGAGTAATGCCTGTGTTAATTATGTGGGATTTCAGCATTAATCAATAGCCAGCGAAATCACCATGTGAAGCTCATAGAAATTTATCTGTACAAACAGAATTAGCTCAGACATAATTAAAAAAGAAATATTATTTAGGTAAATATAACCTCGATTTTTCAGGAAAAAAAAAACGGTTCCGGGTTGGAACCGGTTGGACCGGATCCGATCCGGTTCCTTAACGGCTCGGATCGGTTCCGGAATTAACGGATCCGGAACCGGCCGATTCCGGACCGGATCCGTTAACCAGCCCTAATTGGAAGTAATCTCAATTTTGCTTTCTCAAACAACAATTCTTGCCCATCAATTTACAATCATCATTTCATACCAAATTAAAGCCTCCATTAATTTATTTCCTTTCCAATCCAAGTTTGCTCGATTTGTGGTAGAATTTTATTCAATAAAATGTGACATATATACGAATGATCACTAAAATATATACAACCCAATATTAATTCAGGTAGCATGCATTTTGTATATAATAAAACATAGATAATATAAAATCTCAATACGTCTAGCATGGCCTCGGCCATTTTTAATCTCTAGGATTTCCTAGTTGTGCCTTTGCTTCCTTCAATATCTTCCCCGCCTCTTCGTTGTCGGGATTTTCTTTTATCAATGCCTCACAATCTTGCATGCACGCTGCCCAGTTCTTTATCTGTCACCACAGTTACAAAAAACAAAGTATTCATTACCTATATCAATCAATATTGTTAAAAACTTGATATCCAACTATAATTAATTGAGCTATGATTTACCTTGGCATACAAATCGGCTCTTCTTAACCTAGCCTTGGTGTAACCTGCACGAACCTTCAGCGCAGAACTGCAGTCCTCTATAGCTTTTTCGAATTGGCCAAGTTTTGATCTGCAGGCTGCTCTATTGCACAACAACACTGCATTGTAAGGATCATGGCTAAGCCCTT
The DNA here is from genome assembly GCA_907163345.1 of Haberlea rhodopensis. Taxonomy (NCBI): domain Eukaryota; kingdom Viridiplantae; phylum Streptophyta; class Magnoliopsida; order Lamiales; family Gesneriaceae; genus Haberlea; species Haberlea rhodopensis. The sequence continues at coordinate 1,302,940 of CAJQUN010000072.1, forward strand.
CTCCATATACTACACATGCTTCCGAATATCGCCTCTGCCTTAAACAACTCGTTGCCATTTGATCTGGCAATCGCGACTGCCCTTGCCAGCCTCAATATCATTTTTGCTTCTTTGTTATTTGTATCCAGAGTTGATGCCCGTTCCAATGTTGCCACAGCGTTGTCGAACCTATAGTGGACATTCACATAATAACCATGGAATATGTCCGTTAGATAAAATAGACATCATATCAAATCAGGGTGGAGCAACATTATTTTGAATCCTTCTATTTATATACTAACCTGCCAGCAGCAATGTCAACTTGAGCACGAAATAGCAGGAGGCTTGCGCTTCCCATTGGCCCAAAGAATTTTATACATTCTCCAATCTCAAATTCCGGGCCTTCTCCCATTGTTTCCATCGCTTCTTGCTGCCTATTCATCTTCAACAAGGCCTCAGCTTTCAAACCAAATATCTTCAATCATAAAACCAACCAAAAATAAAAATCACAAAATTAGCTTCAGTACTTATTAAATTGCTCCAAACGTCATTTTCCCCATCTAATGAATGGCATACCAATGGTGCAGAATCAGCCCCCGCAGCGATGGCAAACTCGGTTTCTTTTAAAAGGGTGTTCCAATCTCGTAGTTTCTTTGCCTCGGAGCACTTGTTCAAATGAATTTGAACTCTTTTAGCTTTATTCATGGAATCAGGATCAGCTTCTGATCCTGATTGTTTGAAATGATGCGTAGCCTTCTCTGTTTCTCCTAATCTGTCAAAATGTTGTAATAGTCGAGAAACACAAAACGGAAGGATAATGATAAGGTATAAAATAAAAAATGTTCAAAACAAACGATAAACCATTACATATCTATTACAATGTCACAGATCAGCCAATGCTCGTTGCACGGGAAAAATAGAAATTATTCTTCTGATGACATCATTCGGTTGCTTCAGTGTTGTTTATGGACAATTTGAGGAAATTTAGAAGTAAATATATTACCTGACATAAAGGGTGGCCAATCTATTATGTGCCCGCTGATAAAACGGATCTATTCTAATAGCTTCTCTGCATTCAAATGCTGCATCAAGAAGTCTTCCCAATGCTGTGAGTGCCGCGCTTTTGTTGCTTCGATACGATGCCTTATTGGGATCAATGGAGATTGCTGCTTCATACAGAGCCAAAGCTTCTGCAAACCTCCCATTCTTGTAATCTTCATTGCCCATTATCTTCAATTCTTCGGGATCCATCCTAGTCGACAGAGCCCGGCAGAGAGAAGAAGAACCTGGTTTTTCAGATTCTTCCTTCTTCTTAGCCACATTAACACTTGTGGAGCATTTACCATTTACTGGGTAAACCTTCGGAGAATTCGTGTCCCCATTGCCTCCTGGTTGCCTTAAATTCCCTAAATCGCTTATCAACATAACATTACTCGAAGATGCCCTTACTAACGTGCTCGCGCCTTTTGATCTCTGATGATCCGTGATCATGCTATCAAGCTCACCCGAGATTCCAAGCGATTCATGGGGTACTTTCTTCCTTTGTACATAGCCGTGTTGGTTTCTTGAAACCGTGGTTTCATGATATGATGCTTGTGATGCCTGATGTTGTGGATGAACGGGTGGAGATCTGGGGTGGTTCGGGAGGGGCCGCGCAATGATCCTATCGGCTTGTTTATGATCGTTGGATGAGTCCAAGAACGGGTCGTTCCAGCCACCCTTCTGCCTTTTGGAAATCGGGGAGCTCGGAACTCGGGTTATATTGTTTGGATTTGATGTTTGAACAGAGCCTGTTGATGTTGATCTTCTTGGCCATATGCTCCTACGTCCAAAAACTGCATTCAACAGCCCACAACCTGATCTTTTCTCTGGAGAAACGTCTCCCATTTTCAAAATTTAATATCTTCTCTTTTATTGGGATTAAATCTGTTTAGAAATTATGGATAAAAAATCAGACATATGTTCTTGATCAGGCAGTTTTTTGGCATGGGGAAAATAGAACATCAAAATCTCTATCAATTTCTCGAGTTTGACAATTTGAGGCCAAGGAATTGAAGAAAAGAAAATGTATTCATTCGTATAGGACCCTTATTTTTGAAAAAGAACAAATTTCAAGGACATGAAAATTTTCTTGATAAATTAGGTCCACTGTTTGGGTGTATCATGGAAAATGAGAGAAAATGGGGAAAAGACAAAAACAATGAATAATTTAAATCATTTTAAACGTGTAGTAATTATCGTAATATGTGTTTCATAAAAAAATAATGGTCCAAGAGACTCGGTCATGTAAAATGCCAGGTTCTCAAAATTTTAGAAATTAGAAAGAATAAGGGAGCCATGCTCGCCTTGTCTGGTTGGATTAAAATTTATGTTTTATATTAGTGAGTTTTGTTGTTGTAGTCACGTTCATTATTTTAAATTTCTCCCCATACTATAATACTAGTTTTTGTTGGCACCGGGCGAAATATAATACCCCGATATTTGATTAACGTTAATTACATATAATTTGTACAGTAGATTGTTTATTAATTAGAAGTGAAATGGACAATATAACAGTCAGTTGACAGTTGGGTCACAACATGATAATTGACAAATATATTTTGAAATATTCGGATTAACACCGAAAATTTGTTAAAATAATTTAGTAAATATTAAATTTGTATTAAATCGATAGATTTAATTTTTATGATTGAAATAGGAATACGACGCTAGGTGTAGACTGTAAATGTAATGTACATACACCAGTATACCGGCGACATTCCGATGTTCGTAATTTGTCGAGAATTAATATATATCGATGTAGGATGTAAAACACACAGTAAAACATAAAAAAACACACTAAACCATGGACACACAGTAAAACGTGCGAAAACATGCATTTCTCGCGCGACCACCGACCACAGTGCATAAATCTGCTCTGTTCGCCGTCTTGCGACCACCTCTCGCGGAGCCTGGCCTACCAACATGTTCAAAACTCATCGATGCATCTTTCCATACCAGATAATCAAGATTTAAGCTTCGAAAGGTAGTTCGATTTTGGCATGAACGATAAAATCGCGTGACCTAAGGTTTAGCCAACTTTGGTTCGATTTCGACTCAACCACAAATTGACGAAGCCCGGACATCGAATCTCTTCCCCTCACCTGGACAAAGCTTTCTACACCGGCCACTGCCCCTATCTCAGATGGAGCTCGCCGGAGTTTGAAGAAAGACGTGCATGACCTGCACGTGAATTGGGTAAAAATTTGATTTTTGATTTTTTCGACTTCGCTTCGATAATTACAAGTTAATTTGAACTATAATTGTTAGATAATAATTTGAATTGGTAAAAAAATAATTTAACAAATTAAATTGTGGTGTAATCGTAATTAATTTAATTACCATGAATTGGTTCAACTGTGACTAAATTGATAACCAATTTTTTTGTGACTAATTTCCTGAATTGTGAATTTATTTTGGTACACTGTGAATAGATCGACCCTAAGCTCAAGTCAACCCTAAGATATCGGGAAATAAAGGTATGCGATCGGGTAACATACGACAAGTATCTGTCATTTGATATATGATTTGATGAATTTCGTGAATTACTTGAGATTACGTTGCTACGTGATTTATTTTAAATAATGTGACATTTATAACATTCGTGATTGGCATATCGATGTATGAAAATAATATTTTGTTAACACACATCATTTTTATACATACATCGATGTATGACATACACGTTGAGCTACAATCCTTTGATAACATGTTCTTTTGGATTCGATCAATCATAAGGGTTGTACACAGACTGACATTAAGTGACCTGAAAGGCATATGGATTCGTGGCCCTTATGTGGCATTTGCCGACGTCATCCTATAGTTTATCCCTATTCGTTGATTGTTATGGGTGACACCTTGTTGACGTCATCAGTATGATTGATGTCAGGAGCTGGGATGCGGTGACGCTTTGACGACGAACCATATAGACATCCATTTTCTTGGCATGCTCGAGCTATTGAGACATTTGGACTTTCATTTATTGGTTCTGAGTTACCTAGTGGATCGGTGTAAGATATCGACATGACATGCACTGTATTTCATTTCATATATCAATATATAGATACATGTATTTTTTTATCGTTCCATATTGGGCTTTTGCTCACCCCAATGGGACTGTTGTTGTCTTTGTGTGTGGACATTGGCATGTGGTATAGGTGGCCAGGATCCCAGAGATAGCACTTCTGGTGGGAGCCACACTTGAGGTTTCATTCATGTTTATATCAGTAGTCTATGTATTAGGGGTGTATCCTTGGGGTGTGATGAGTTTACATATATTTGGTGTATAGCTCAGTATGGATATGTGTTTACTAGTTTGATATGTGTATCTTGGTTTATGTTGATGGATATGAAACGGATTGTATCTACATATATTTCAGTACATGTCTATTGAAATTGGTGGTATGTTACTCGTACGATGAGGTAATACCGAAATTTTTAGGGACACATAATGTTAAGCAAATCTTATGTTGTTTACGTTATAATTATCATTGTGTGATCATTAATCGTATTATTAGAATTGGCCCTCATGTTGGTCAATTTTTTCCTAGTTTGATCGAAAATAATATTACAAATGGTTGACTTAAATATTTTTTTTTGAAACGACCATAATACTGTAATTGAATGGAAAATAATAATCAAATGACGACTCTAAATTTTTTTTTTTAAAAAAATGATGATCATGTTACCATAAACTAAAAAAAAGAACATTTGAAGTGTACGCTTCAACAATCGATTAAGATATATTTTTCCTAGTCGGTTCAGGCCAAACTCGAGCATCACCAAAAAGAAATTTGTTTAACAAAAAAATTTCTAAAAAAAAATATTTAAATTATTTTTAATGAAAAGCAATTTGCTATTCATTATATTTAGGGAAAATTTTTATAAATAATAATTTATATTTTCATTTAAATAATAACAAACGGTAATATCTTGCTGAAAAAAGAAAATTTGGAATTCCTGACCTGCCAAAATGAAAAAAAATTCAATTTTTTGCAAATTGACTAAAGTTTTTAGAATATATCGAAAAACAAATACAAAAACAAATTGTATAGTTTAGCTATCATTAAATATATTGTTATATGTTTGTCCAAAAAATTATACGAGATACTTCAAACTCAAGTATTCAACCATATATAAGAATTTTCATGATTTTCTAAAGTCAAAATTTCGTAAATCCTCGAAATTTCTGTAGAAATTAACTTCTAGAAATTAATACAACCGAAATATATATAGAATATATTTGGTTATTTCTCATGTTGCAGGGCCATCAATTTAAGGAGTAACAAGTTTATTTTAATGAGACAAAATGATGGTTTAGAGTTTAATGATTTTGATATAAAGATACTTTGCTAGTTGACATGGTAAAACTTTTCATCGTTGCCACATAATACCATAGCCAAGAACTGACGAAGAAAAATGAAGAGATTTCAAAACATAAACGACGAGCCTAGCAATAGCAAATATATCCATGGATTTAGAATTCCTCTGGCCAACCAGAATTACAGAAGTCAGTAAGAGCACAAAAATGCACTCTCGATCGCTGATATGTACCATTTTAATGCACAGTCACCCTGTTCGAAAGCTTAGTCATGTGTCTCGTTTCAAGATACAACTACCCGCAGCCATAAATGAAAAACCTTGTGATTTCTTAATCCAATTTTAATTGACAAAATATATTAACAGAAAAAAAATTCAATGTGCTAGCATTTCCCACATCATCGTCTTGAACTAATAAGCGAAACTAAGCAGAAACTAAGCAAAAACGACATTCTTGATTTTTTTCTTTTCTAAAAAAATTAATCAAGTAAACCTTATTAATGGATAAGCAGTACTGATATATCAAAATGGATCATCTTAATACCTCTACAAATGTAATAACGGTTGTCATCTTGCCGGGGCGAGGGACGTTGAGAAATGTCCAAAGGAACATCCCTACAATAATGGCAATGTTGTCTGATTAGTTTGGAGTTCTCTTTATCTCGTTGACTATATCTATCACCAGCTCCTCTGGACTATACTCAACTCCAAAGGACCTCACAACTTGCATGCTCGGGTTCATCAAATACCTGTTTTGTATTAATTTCATGAACAGAATATTGGTTTCAATTGGGTAGTGAAGCATCAAAACATAGGTATATAGGGAGATAGGACTGGTGTGTTACATGTTATGAGAAGACTCAACAAGGTAATCATCTCCTTCTTCGCCGACTTTTCTAAAGAACACTCTGTATTCTTGTGCCATCTGCCTTATAGCAGAGTCTGGTCCTGTTAATCCCACTATTCTCGAGTCAAATTCTGTAGTTCATAAAAGAAAAGTGGTAAGAATAAGAGTTTTACTTGAAGATGAGGAAAACTTGCATCAACATGTTGATCGCGGTAAATATTATATTTATCAACTTGCAATAGCAGAAAACAACTTTTTACTGTTGATAGATACGTTTCCAACAAGCAAAACCAAATAGGGAAGACATATACAGATTCAATCAGTTTAGAAAGGTTTTGGAAGTTAAGGCATGAGCTTGTTTGTGCGTGTATCTTGAACCCTACAGTTCTAAATTTGAAATATAAAGTTATAGTTGAAGAAAAGAGACATAACAAATCAGTACAATAATGAGACAGCATTACAAATAAATGTAAATTTTGTAGTATGAATCAGGAACAAAAATTACTCAATAATATACAGTCAGATATGTGAAACGCCATGGAAACCAAGTCAGTTCCAGTAGAAGAATCATCTTAACATATAAGGTTAACATTGAAACACAAACATTACGAACTCGACTTTTATGCATATGGGACAGGCCAAGCTCCTTTTATTCATTAAAAGCTAAATATAAAGCCATATTCCATAATTTTGAAAGCATGTTTGGTGAATGCTTTTGAAAGGTCAGACCAATGAAGTTATCGTGTCTTGACACACTCATTGTTAACATTGGACATCTAAGTATAATTATGCTCTATCGGCCTTTAATCCAACACATATTCAACTAATTCCATGAAGATAACAAAAAGCCAAGAATGACTCACCTCTGATATAAGCACTGAGCTGTGATGGGGTGTCCCGCCGAGGATCAATGGTTACAAATAGAGGCAAGACCTTAAGATTCTGTTTGGACTCTTATTTTCATCAAAATATAAAAATGTCAATAATCAGACAGAATATGAAAAAATAGATGAAAATTGAAACAATCTAAAAGTAATAGTAAGACCTAATATATCAATACACTTGGCCATCTTCTGAACTTCAGCTGGTCCAACATCGGGAGATGAAGTATAACCAAAGTATAGAAGAACCCAATTACCCAAAAGATTCTGCTCAGTGACAGGCTGACGTTCTGTGTCAAGTAGACTGAAAGGGCCACCAATAATCGGCCCATTGATGGCACTTCTTTCAAACTTCTCACCTTTGCCTATTCCCAGTTTATAGAAAGAACAGAATTTAGAAAGCACATAACAAAACTGCCAGTGGATAGCAAGGAGAAATACAGAGAATGTGTTTGTCAATAACAAGTCGTCACTGCAAATGATGCAGATGACAAAATATAAAAAATATGACTTCAGTCCAAACACTTTATTTCTGTAGTACACAAGAAGTAAAGGGGAATGATTAAGAGTTACAACAGTAAATATGGTAGATGCAACGAACACACAAATGATTAGCATGCAAACTCAACACGCATGAGTTGGGAAACTTAGAGCTCTGTCATTTGAATTCAAGGTAACATAGATGTCACGGCTTTTTACAGTACTATTGGATCTCACCATAATCCATTTTCATCATTGTGCGTTCTGCGGTCTGACATACAAGCAACTATACTCAGATGAGAATTTGACACCTTAAACTTTTATGTGAGAACGAAAGGTCAAAAACTCCTTTTGCAGTCACCTCAAACAAATCCTACAAAGAGTGACTAATATCCCAAAAAGTAGAGATTCTGGGCAATCTCCTTGATTACTCATTTGCTTTTTCGAGGGATGTCAGCAATAACTGATAAAGCGTGAACAAGATACTGCTAATAAATCATCCACTAAACATGTTTCATAAAAGAATCATAATGAGGGTGTATGATAAAGATGTCAATGACCTAATGCTCAAGCTCATAATCAGTGATGTCGTTTACTATCTTTGGAAAGAAAATAACAAAGAGGTCTACGTACACATGCATGGGTGTTAGTTCTCTCAGAAGAATGAATTTTAAACGTTGGTTTTGGTTTCTTTATTTATGCATTGAGTTGAGTTGCTCAGCTTTGTCTTTGACTGGTTCATTAGGTTCTGTCTGTATATAGTGGAACCTATACACACATCATTCTATGGGTTCTAACAAAATATATTACAGAAAAAACACTAAACTTCGTGGCTGCATCCGTTAAAGGCCATTCATAATTTTAAGCGCTCCATCCATAATAGATTTTGCCAACAGAAAATCCACTATTCAAATGCATTAGCCAAAAAAAAATATCATCTAACCAATCGAGTATATAATAATCATGTTCCTTCTGACTCCAAACATCCACAAGTTTAGGAGAATCCTAAAGAATTTCTTCTAAACAGATAAAACTTCTAGGATCAACAATCAAAATATCTAGAGCATGCAGACATGTTAATTGAACATGAGTGTCAACTTCTCATTCAAGTGCCTTAAAAACTATACAAGTTAATTCCGCATGAATATCAACTTCTCCTTCTCACAGTCTTTGCCTGTTAATAGTTTATGTATAATATAATACAGCATGTAGAACATGAACTAACAACAATTTAGATCTTTATATGCCAATTTAACCACAAACTTTTCAAATTCATTCTGGATTTAATCAGGTAGCACACAAAAACAAGGTATGCTTTCAAAACCCAGATCAATCAATACCAGCAACTGTGAGATCACCTTTTGGTACTGCTCTCTTTTCATCGTTATTGTGAATGAAGAAAGTTATCCCACCAATGCCAGCCAGAACAGTAACAGACTGCAGGAATAAAAGTGAGACGAGACAATTAAATAAAACAATAAAAGCTGCCCAAAAAAATCGCATATAGCACGGAATTTTGAAGCATTCAAAAAAATTAATAATCACTGCATACAACAAAAGGTATCCAAGAGGTGTGGGAGACTGTTTGTTCAGGTAATGAAAGAGGAGGCTTAGTCCTGCTTGTGGACCTTGTGCTGGAAGAGCAATATCTTCTAGATGAACCAAACCTATGCAAATGGTACAATAATGTATCTATATTTTAGTCAAGATGCATGAAGATTCCAAAAAAATAATAAGAACAATAAAATTGGGCTTCTGATGAGATGATTGTTGGTTGTATTATTCATTTCTTACATAAAACAGATATTAATTAAGATCAATTTATAGTCTCCTTGAAGTTAACTCAATCTTCAACTGTTTCAAAATTATGATTTGTCTTCATATGTACCACCTGTGTTCAGCATAACAGGGTTTACCTATTTCCCATTCCTATTCCGCAGACAGGTACCTTGCAACTTCGTGTAACAAATTTTGCCTCGCTCAACTGATATGTATTAGTGGTAAAATGTTCTGGCACAACATTTAATCGAATATAGTGTGCACTGTGCTAGCAGATACTACCCACTAATAAAATGCAATTTTACATATCCGATACTTGTTGAATATTTGAGAGAATGAAACATACTTCCTGAAGAAACCCAGAAACCCAGGATCCCTAGTTGTTGTCTGCTCAGTCAATGAATGAAGAGATAAATTGCTCTGTCCAAACCTTGAACAGAATGAAAAAGAGAAATTTGATGCACAAAAAATACAAAATGGGCATTGCAGTAAGATTTGGAGCATTAGAAACCAAAAGTGTGAGAGAGTCCACTGAGAAATACTCCATCAACCATTTTTGGAAATGAAATTGCATGCAGTATGTATTCGCACCATTAAAGAATGTACAATATTGGTGACAATACATCATCCACTGTCTTAACTGAATTCAAATCAGTAAACTCATCTTCATATGGCTCACTAACTGACCTCTCTGGACTAATGGTCCAAAGCAGATTCTCTGCTGCTAAAAAAGTGGTTCATTAAATCCCAATGGCCATTCAGAAGTTTCAGAGACCTTGCAAAATCACCATTCTATGAGCGCCTTTAGAGTGATACCTACCAGTAAGTTCCCAATACAAACCATGGATAATGTCAAGAAGCCAATGGAGCTCCAAATTAATATAAAATTCCACAGGAGCCTTTCATATTTATACGTCACGTGTATAAATCAAAATATGTGCTTTCTTTAAATCATAAGAGCTTTCTATCTACAATGTGAAAACAGTTAAATGATCCTAATGCGTTAGTACATTAACCAACATAAACCACCTTTATTTACGAAAGCAACTCATTGCCAAAATTTTCCCCATATCCTCTCTAATCAACATATTCTTAGCCACCCATAGACTTAACATTGACTTCTAGTAGGATTTCAAAACCAAATCAGACATAAGTCCAATTGATTCTCAAAGGTTGTTTCAACTAAAGTTTCAGTCCAAGTATATCAAATAGAGCCAGAATAACAGATAAAAACAAAACAAAACAGAAAAACTTCTCTCTAATTATAAATCTCATAATTCTTCAAACAAGTCATTTCCAGTCGAACACTATCAATCCGCGATTATATAATAGATAGTGTCCTCAGAAACGCACCCTCTAACCCCCAATATACATTAGCTCCCTCTCTCCAAATGCAGCTCCATTTTCACATACAAAACCTAGCAACTCCGTTCACTCAATCTAAGTACAGATAACAATGAAGACACGCTCCAACTGAATAATTGCACGGCTGAAACAAAATTTATTCAAATATCAAAAGAAATGAAATATTACCTTCTGAAATTCTGAAGTGATGCTTCCGAATAATTTCTCAACGAGGAGAAGACAATTTTCGAGAATGACATTTTCAATTTTTCATTTATATTTTCTTGAACATTGTCAAATACTTTTGATGAAAAGTAAGCACGATCTTAGAGCAAGCAATTGCAAATTTAGAAACAAATATCATTATTTTTCTTCATCTTCCGGAGTTTTCTTTTTCCCCAAGAACTTAATCTGGGCGGATCTTATCTGTGGGCTTTCTTGACCCGAAACAGGCACTAAAGTATTTTTCGATTATTTATGATTTTTTTTTAATTGCAAAGTTGGTTTTATCTTCTAAAAATTATATTTTTAGTTAGTCATAATATATAAAAATATGTAGATTTAGGGTTAGCATATAATAAATATATAAATTTCAATACATGTATAGTATTTTCAAATTTTAAATTATAATATATACTTTTTTATAGTGGTGATAAATTAAATTGAATATATAATAATTACATTAGGAGGAATGAAAATAAGAGCAAATATGTTTTGGGATAAAAGAAAAATTAATGGTCAATCAAAATCATCAAACACAATCGAGCTGGGCCTAGCTCGTACTTTGAAAATACTCGTGTTTGAGTCACACGGTGTGCACAAAAAATATTTAATCCCTCCTTCTCTAAAAAAAATCATCAAACACAATCATTAATTGTCAAACACAGTCACCAAATGCAAACTGATAGGTTGAAAATACTTGTATGAAACTGATTGTAACTTATTTATGGACTAATTTAATATGATTGGTCTAAAATAGTTTGATATGTTATTTTTCATATTATTTATTTAAAAGATGATTTATTTTAATATTAAGTTTGTGTATATATGAGACCTAAACGAGTATTTGCATATCTTCGTTTGCTCTCTAATTCGAGACCAAGAAGGATAAAAAGAAAGTTTTGGTATTTTCCACTACAAACGTTGATCCCCATGCTGTGAGGGAAACAAACATCTCAACTTACTTGGATCATGGATTCCACTCCTTTCCCATGAATGTAACGTTTCATGCATGAAAATTGCAATAATCCGTTAAAGAATTCATCCCATTTCACACTGCAAACGTTGATCCCCATGCCTTATTTTCGTCTTTTTCAGTAAATTACGCGTCAAAAAATTGTCTATAACGTCCTGATGACAAGACATGATGACAACCACTTTATCTTCATCATATATACAATAATTAATATACATTCATTCTTCCATCAGACCTTCGTTCAATCTTGGAAACTGTCAGACTCTATCCAGCTATGGCGACTCTCAAAATCCCTTCAAGTGTCCCTTCCCCGGCTGAGGATTCTGAGCAACTCAGAAAAGCTTTTGAAGGTTTATTATATTTATGTGAATTGCTGATTTTGATTCATTTGTTAGTTCTATTTGTTTCTTGATCACATCAGGTCTGTGTGAAATGTCTTTCTCCTCGGGGAAAATGTGCAGTTGTCAGCATTTCAATGTCTCAGTTCTTGTTTAGGATAAAGCCTGAGAATTGATTTTCAATTATCTGTCCCAATTTTGAGCAGAATTAAAACTGAGAGTTGTAATCTTAGGCATATCTCACTGTCACGGATCCTTCGACTACATTAAGAATATGTAGAGAATTATGCATTTCTTGATTTTTCGGATGTTTGTTGTATTTTCGGCGTTCGTTTTGGTTTATTACTTTCCATTTTCATACTGATCAGCAGAAAATAATGGGATGCTTGAAAATAAAATGGAATTGTGGATGAGTCTTTCACATTCAGTTAAAATACATTCTATTTGAAAGGTTAAATCAGGCAATATTTGGCATGAAATCTGATATACAAATTTAACCAAGTTTCAGTTGAAGTTCTTATGTTGTATGCTGTTGTTTCTTGCCATTTTCCTTGCGTTATAAACAGTGACTGACTGATATTATTGAAAAGGGATTTCATGGTAGAAGCTACCCTTTGATCTTGTGAGAAATAAGACATTAGAAACTAATCATTCAAATGTTTCCAATCGTGTCACGACTCCGAAAAGATCGATTGTTCTGTTTTTTTGCAGGATGGGGAACAAATGAGGCACTGATAATCCAGATCCTTGCACATAGGAATGCTGCTCAGCGCAAATTGATTCGTGAAACCTATGCTGCAACTTACGGGGAGGATCTTCTCAAGGACTTAGACAAAGAACTTTCAAATGATTTTCAGGTGAACTTAAAGATGATTCTTGTTATTTAGATCTTCTTATGCCAGTAGTTAATTATGATTCAATGATTTTCCTCTATGTGAAAATATTGCAAATATACGTGTTTGTTCACATCCTTTGAGCTTGCCCTTTTGTTGTTTCAGCGTGCCGTGCTGCTTTGGACACTGGATCCATCCGAACGAGACGCGTATTTGGCTAATGAGGCTACAAAGCGATTGACTGCTAACAATTTGGTTATCATGGAAACTGCTTGCACTAGATCATCATCTGATCTTTTTAAGGCGAGACAAGCCTATCATGGCCGTTACAAGAAATCCCTTGAAGAAGATGTTGCATATCACACCACTGGAGATATTCGGAAGGTAAACTTCACATGGAATATTACAAATTTACCTATATAATAAGAGCCAAAAGGCTTTACTATTCATTACTATCTTATTGAATAGTAAAGCTATTCTAATGAATTTTTAAATAAAATTTATTTTTTTTCCAATGAATTTGTTAAATAATTTTTTTTTTTTTAGAAAACATTTTTTTGTTGATGCGTGGATTTGGCCTGAATCGACTAAAAAAATATATATCTTAATCGGTTGTTGATGCACGAATTTAACTTAAACCGACTCGGTTGGTTAAGTAAAGGCAACCTTATCCTATTGGTCAACCCAACTAAATAAGTATTTTTTAATTGTTATCATTATTATTATTAAAATTAGTATTACGGATATTACGGAAAATGTAATTTGTGTGATAATTTATATGTTGTTTAGCATTGCTGACATATTTTAACATATTTTATAATTTAATACTCCGCATTACATTCAATATATATATTTTTTCAATATGCGACACATAATATTTCTTATATATTTCAGTACATACATCCTAAAAGTATTTTATCTATTGTAACATTTAGCAACTTCAAATATTAATTTTTTCAGTTTATAGTAAGATGGGCATCATTTTTTAAAAAAAAAATTATAATCAGTCATTTGGTTATTTTTTTCTCAGTTACAATAGCTGGTCGTTTTTTTAAAAAGGTTTGAAAGTCAGTTTTTTAAATATTATTTTCGGTCAATTTAGAAAAAAATTGACCAACATGCTGGTACATGGCACCGCGCCTTCTGCGGTGCCAACAAAAACTAGTGTTTGAATAAGACAGAATGATTGGGACTGATCTTTTCATTGTTCACCATCAAAAACATTTTTATGAACTAATAATTTTTCGACTTTTTGTCAACAGCTTTTGGTTCCTCTGGTGAGTGCTTTTCGATATGAAGGAGATGAGGTGCACATGGTTTTGGCAAAATCAGAGGCTAAGATACTCCATGAGAAGATACAAGACAAGGCTTACAATGACGAAGAGCTCATTAGAATCCTAACTACTAGAAGCAAAGCGCAACTTAATGCAACACTTAACCACTACAAGGATCAGTTTGGAAACGCTATCAACAAGGTACTCTTATGACATACTATCATAATCACGACTATGCTTGTAAATCAAAGTACATAAATCTATGCATATATATGCAATCATGTGACTTGTTACACATTCAAAATTTGCACCAGAATTGAAGAGTGGCATCAAAGTTTTGTAGATCCTACCACCTAAATGGATTAGTCTGTGGTTGGACTTTTCTGTTAGTCTCAAATCTTGATTTTGGTGTTTTAGTTGGAGTCTTCGGAGTAAAATGTAAGGTTTGTGGAAGGATTACATCGGATCAGAATCAATAATATGGCCATTATCTAGATCAAAATTTGGATTAAGCTACATATCAGCCATTGGTGTTGGCTATTTAGGTGGAGGGTGGTGTTACATGTACCAGATTGCATCCACAAGTAATTAATAGATGATACCAGTGCACTAATCATTTTGGTCCTACTCTTCCTGATACTAAAGCATAACACTTGTTCATTAGTTCAACAGTTCCAACCATTACAAATTTTCATTTGTATAGGACTTGAAAACGGACCCAAATGACGAATATCTCAAACTCCTCAGAGCGACGATAATATGTTTGACATGTCCTGAGAAGTACTACGAGAAAACCCTTCGTCTGGCTATCAACAAGCATGGCACCGATGAATTGGCTGTTACTCGTGTTGTTGTCACACAAGCGGAGGTAAATATGGTTCGGATCAAAGAAGAATACCATAAAAGAAACAGTGTTACCCTGGAACATGCAATTGCTGGGGACACATCAGGTGACTATGAGAAAATGCTTCTGGCCTTAGTAGGGCATGGGGATGTTTGATTATCCTTGTATGATGGTATTATCCTTGTATAATGGTACTTTGTGATGTGTTCTTTGTTGTCTGCCCCTTCTGCTTTATGGGCTTCCATTAACTCGGCTGTAAACTATTAAAATGTTTTAAAAACTGATGTGGTATTTGTGTTATTTGGAAGTTTCAAGGTACTAATATATTTTGTTGTGAATAAAAGGTTATTTTCTTATTATAATCTAATAATTGATACCAAATATTGTAAAAATCATTCACATCTTTATTTATTTTGGATAGCAGAGAAGTCAATATTCTCTAGCTGTTGAAACATATGGCTCATATATTGAAAGTGGACAGATACAATATAGGTGTATTTTTTGTAATTTCAATTCGTAGATCTTGGTTTAGGGCTTATAGTTATGATATAAAGAGACTCATTGTGTAACATAAATATTAATGAATAAAATTAAGCCATAAATTGCTCCCGTGGATTCAAACACGTTAAATCTTTGTTAGATTTTTTATCGTCAACTCTTTGTTGATTTTTTATTATATTTTTCGTACAATTCATCAGTAATTGTTGCATATTGTTGCATTTTTCATACTAATGATCATAAAAAACAAATATCTTATGTTTACAAAACACCCAACAATATATATTCCGAAATGTAAGGTAATTGAATATCATGTTGAACATTATAACAATATTTAATCTTCAAAATCACATATTTCGTCCTTATATTTAATTAACAATAGTGCGTAACAATAGTACTGACGCACTTGACATAATTCTCAGTGTAATTTTGACATAATTCGCCCAATTTCCAAAATGAAGATTCCACACTTGCTTCCGTCTCCCTTTCACCGATTGATGCATGTAACACAGGGAAATATTATTGGGTATACCCGATGTATCCAAAAACTAACACACATAAACAATGAACAATGTATGTAAATTCGCCCCTGATTATTGCATTAAGAAAAATCAAAAGGTTGACTTGTCTGCAACACCTTTGTAGATACACTAGTTTTTATTGGCACCGCCCAAGGCGCGGTGTCATGTATCAACATGTTGAGCAATTTTTTTCCTAATTTGATCGAAAATAACATTTCAAAGTTTAACAATAGTACTGACGCACTTGACATAATTCTCAGTGTAATTTTGACATAATTTCGCCCAATTTTCAAAATGAAAGATTCCACACTTGCTTCGGTCTCCCTTTCACCGATTGATGCATGTAACACAGGGAAAAATTCTTGGGTATACCCGATGTATCCAAAAACTAACACCCATAAACAATGAACAATGTATGTAAATTCGCCCCTGATTATTGCATTAAGAAAAATCAAAAAGTTGACTTGTCTGCAACACCTTTGTAGATACACTAGTTTTTATTGGCACCGCCCAAGGCGCGGTGTCATGTATCAACGCGTTGAGCAATTTTTTTCCTAATTTGATCGAAAATAACATTTCAAAGTTTAACAATAGTACTGACGCACTTGACATAATTCTCAGTGTAATTTTGACATAATTTCGCCCAATTTTCAAAATGAAAGATTCCACACTTGCTTCTGTCTCCCTTTCACCGATTGATGCATGTAACACAGGGAAAAATTCTTGGGTATACCCGATGTATCCAAAAACTAACACACATAAACAATGAACAATGTATGTAAATTCGCCCCTGATTATTGCATTAAGAAAAATCAAAAAGTTGACTTGTTTGCAACACCTTTGTAGATACACTAGTTTTTATTGGCACTGCCCAAGGCGCGGTGTCAGGTATCAAAATGTTGAGCAATTTTTTTCCTAATTTGATCGAAAATAACATTTCAAAGTTTAACAATAGTACTGACGCACTTGACATAATTCTCAGTGTAATTTTGACATAATTTCGCCCAATTTTCAAAATGAAAGATTCCACACTTGCTTCCGTCTCCCTTTCACCGATTGATGCATGTAACACAGGGAAAAATTCTTGGGTATACCCGATGTATCCAAAAACCAACACACATAAACAATGAACAATGTATGTAAATTCGCCCCTGATTATTGCATTAAGAAAAATCAAAAAGTTGACTTGTCTGCAACACCTTTGTAGATACACTAGTTTTTATTGGCACCGCCCAAGGCGCAGTGTCAGGTATCAACATGTTGAGCAATTTTTTTCCTAATTTGATCGAAAATAACATTTCAAAGTTTAACAATAGTACTGACGCACTTGACATAATTCTCAGTGTAATTTTGACATAATTTCACCCAATTTTCAAAATGAAAGATTCCACACTTGCTTCCGTCTCCCTTTCACCAATTGATGCATGTAACACAGGGAAAAATTCTTGGGTATACCCGATGTATCCAAAAACTAACACACATAAACAATGAACAATGTATGTAAATTCGCCCCTGATTATTGCATTAAGAAAAATCAAAAAGTTGACTTGTCTGCAACACCTTTGTAGATACACTAGTTTTTATTGGCACCGCCCAAGGCGCGATGTCAGGTATCAACGCGTTGAGCAATTTTTTTCCTAATTTGATCGAAAATAACATTTCAAAGTTTAACAATAGTACTGACGCACTTGACATAATTCTCAGTGTAATTTTGACATAATTTCGCCCAATTTTCAAAATGAAAGATTCCACACTTGCTTCCGTCTCCCTTTCACCGATTGATGCATGTAACACAGGGAAAAATTCTTGGGTATACCCGATGTATCCAAAAACTAACACACATAAACAATGAACAATGTATGTAAATTCGCCCCTGATTATTGCATTAAGAAAAATCAAAAAGTTGACTTGTCTGCAACACCTTTGTAGATACACTAGTTTTATTGGCACCGCCCAAGGCGCGGTGTCAGGTATCAACATGTTGAGCAATTTTTTTCCTAATTTGATCGAAAATAACATTTCAAAGTTCAGACTTTAACAAATCTTTTTTTAAAAACGATATTGATATTGTAATTGAATGTGAAAAAATAATAAAAAGGACTGACTAACTTTTTTTTAAAAAAAAAATGATACACATCTCACTATAAAATGAAAAAAATAATATTTGAAGTTGCGCTCATCAACAACCGATTAAGATATTTTTTTCCTAGTCCGTTCAGGCCAAGTCCGAGCATCAAAAAAAATTAAAACGAGCATGCTATTGTAATTGAATGGAAAAAAATAATCAAATGACTGACTCTAACTTTTTTATAAAAAAAAACTTATGTTCATCTTAATATAAACTGAAAAAATTAATATATGAAGTTGCGTGCATCAACAACCGATTAAGATATTTTTTTTTCTAGTCAGTCCAGGCCAAACCTACGCATCAAAAAAATATTTTTTGTAAAAAAAAAACATTAAAAAAATATTTTTTTGTAATGAATAGTGATTTATTATTCATTACTATTCATTACAATAGTAATATTCATAACCCTTACTATATAATACGCTGAATGAGGCAAGTATAAAAAAATAGAAGACTTCACCTTTTTTCTTGAACATATTACAACCCCCTTGAATTCCTCCAGCTCTTAACTTTGTCTTGTATGTTGCATGGTACACCTGAACACCAACCCAATCTCAAATGTCTACGAGGCCGTGAAGCTGATCCATTGACAACTTTTGTAACAAGTATGAAACCACTAAAACAATGTGATTGATGGCAAAGTGATGGTACTGCATTGATCTTTAGATTTTTCAGGAAATAGACTGCCTTCTTCGAAAGCTACCTCTACGGCTAGGACTGATCCTATTTAGGCTTTCATCAGTTTCATCCCCATCGATTTTCAAATTGAAAAGGGAAGACTTTCTTATCTTTCGCCATCCTAATGCCCAACTTGATGAGTTCCTCCCCTTTTTAAAGTTAAGCCTTTCGTGTTCGCGTTGGAGTTCCGAGTAATCCCTTCGCATCTCAGCCATTTGTATCTTTAGTCGTTCCAGTTCTACTTTGAGGGCTTTGACTTCTTTGTCTGTGGACGACCAATTATTACTTTCCCATTCTGAATTATCACCAGTTTCTGTTTGGTTTTTTTCTTGCATTGTCTTTCTCATTTTCACTTGCTCTGAGAATAAAACCTGCGGGTATCATGTCTTTTGTTTCAAAACATATGTAGATAATTCGAAAAAGGCTCATTGATGTAGGCGTTGTTTTCACTTTCAAATTGGTGTCATAATAAGAAAGACAAGTTCAAAACATATGTGCGCTGAATGCTTGTTTCTAGGCTTGTAATCCTAATATCCGACTAATTCATTTCAGACAAACATTTACGGAATGGGACTGTTATGATGGCGAATTGGAGATCGCTAATCTCCCAAGAAGAAGAAGAAGAAGAAGAAGAAGAAAGGAGAGTTGAAGGCAGAAGGCAGAAGGCAGAAAGAAGAACGAAAGAGGAAGGAGAAGTTTCAGGGTAGAAGAATTGTATTGATATCAAGCTTGCTTCAGACACCGATTCTGGACTGTATTTATACAATATGCATGTAACTAACACTCCATATATCTCTCAACTACTTATGTAACTGTCTACTATTATTACAAGTGCTAATAATTTATTTCAGTATAAACTTTGGCACAAGGCCCCTATTGTAAATTACCTGAATCATGGTTCTGAGTGGCAGCCTGTCATTTTGTGCAGCATGTGCGCGTGCATCTACTGAAAGCGTGCCACAATCCATGACTCTACACAGCCTCCTCTGTTCATGCTCGGATAGTGTGGGATGAGCCTACAAAAAAGAGTCTTCACAAATTTATGGAAGAAATAAAATCCTGGCTCTTTGAAGCCAATGTTAGAAGTAGTAACCTTGAGATAGGTGTCAATGGCTCTGTACAGGCCATCGTCACATGTTCGAGCATTTTCAGGCAAGCACTGAGCTATAAATTGAAACTTGGTTACTGAGAGCTTAGGGTCTCTAGCAATTTCTGCTAGGTAGCTGTCTAAAAGTTTGCTGATGACCAATACTGCAGGTTTGTGTTGTTGCTGCTCCTGTTGTTGTTCGTAGAGTAAGAAATACTCTAAAATTCTTTGCACCGCATCTACATTGTACATAGTTTGTCCTTCGTTTGAACTGGAGCACGAAATTAGGCAGTGTTATCTTTGAAACTGTCACTGGACATATTTATCTTGGCAAAATGTAATTTTTAGTCCCTATAACAATAAGTATATGACGATTTTAGTGCTTCATATTGTAATATCCGGTGTTAAATTAAAGTGTTTGTAAGTTACAAGTAACATTCAAATTTTAGTATTGTAATTATTACTTATCCAATTTATTAAGTTCTCTTTTGTCTATATTTCCAAATTTGAATGTTAAACTAGGCTCAAAGAACTTACTTGACTAGCTTCCCTTGATCCCCAGCAGGACAATTAGGAATCAGCAGATCATTTACACTAGCGTTTTCCAATACCAGCCCAACTCTTTGTTCTAGCTCAGAAACCAGAGCCGGCGAGGCTGAGTAAAGCATCGCCATTTTCAACATTTTCAGAAGGAATTTACAAGAAACTGCTTCTTTTTGTGGAGGCACTACCTTCACTAAGCTCTCGACTATCATACAGTGCTCCTTTATGTGCCCAATATCTCCTTCTTGCCTCTTGCCACTCGTAATATTCCATTGGAGCTCGTTTCTTCCATAAGTAAATCTCCCTAATCCTTCCATCTCTGATTCCATGAAAGGTAACCATTTGTCGCCATATCTCATGATACACGAACCTATAGTACTCGGCGACATTCCTTTTGATCTTACCGCGGTTATGATCCTTGTGAAATGGCTGATCCTAAGAGTGGCCATCTCCTCGAACCACCACTTTTGTTCGTTGACCACCTCCTCTGTTGCTGAAGTTCGTCGAGAAATCTTCCAAGCTATCGAATCGCAACATCTCCGTACAATTTGAAGATTCTCTGCCCACGGTGATAGAGTTTCACATGATTTGAGGACAGTTATGGAGTCTCTCCATGAGGAGAGGACAACAAGAGTGAAGAAAGCTTCGGTCTTGGCGATGAAGTTACCATCTTCCAGTGCTTCGGTCATTTCTAGATATTCTGCCGCACATCTTAGTGTGGCTACGTTGTTCGGGTTCAAGTTTATTGGGAGACCGTAACAGAATTTCAATATTGTCTCGAATGTTTCTGATCCACCCGGAAAGGTTTCGAGCATCATGTCGTAGCATAGACCTGAATTCGAAGACTGAAGCTCGATGCGGCTGAAGTAGGCACATCTGGAGACTAGTGGAAACTGTTGCAGGAGAACACTGGTAAGATGGTTTACACTCATATTGACTTTCCTCACTTGATTTCTAAAGAGACTAAAACCCAAAACGGTGAAGTGAGCATATTGGTGATGTAAATATGGTTCTGTTAATACAGGAGTAAAATTAACTCTAACGGGGGTGTTGAATTGTGTGCGAATTTTTCGAGTTATGGTTTTTGCTCATTTTTAATTACCTGGTGAACATGAAAGGTGATTTCTTGAACATGAATTGACAGATCCGTAGGAATTTGAGACATGGCAAACCTGCACAAGATTGCCGGAAGTGTTGGTCCTTGGAAAAGAGGCTGCAAAATGGACAAGAAACCATAATATATAGTGTTTACCATGATTGCTCTTTCTTCTCAAAAGCGTCCGCAGCTGCGGCGAGTTTTGCTGGGACGACTGTACTTTGGTTCTCCATCATGTATCTCCCATCCGAATCACTTGCCGGACTCGTGGGCTGATCCATCTGAAGGGAGAAGTTCAATGTGTTAGTTTCTGATGCTTGATCCATGAGGCATCATCCAGCATTTCATTTCTCATTTTTTTTAAAAGAAGAATAATATGAGTGGGGCATGGATTGAGTAATTGTTTTGAGAGGTGTGTTTGTGGCCCAAGGAAACTGAGAGAATGAATGCCATTAAGGAGGTTGTTGAGTGGTTTCTTGAACATCCTTTTCAAGTTCAGTGTAATTGGGATATAAAATTGAGGGACAAATGGAATGAATGAATGACATTCAAAATGTTTCCCAAGTCTTGTTCCCTTCATTCCAGTGAATTAGACCAGTGGATGATTTTGCGGCTTAAAGGACAATACTGTGGTTGCTGAATTTCATGGTAAGTTCAGGGTTCAATCCGATGCGTAGCCAGTTATTTCGAGCATATCTAGAGGGGAGGGAGTACGAACAAAAAAAATAGAACCTTGATTCATAATTTTTAAAAAATACAAGTTTCATCGTCCAAAGTCAATTCGGTCACTCCACCTCGTCATGTCATACAATTTCTCCCTCGGATTCCTGGATCATTTTCCCTGGAAAGCACACGCCTTTAAAGCAATGGACACTTACGCTACCATAAGTGAAATCGAAATGAAGTGGGTTTAGTTAGTCTCCCAACTACAGCATAGAAAACACGACCTTCCAAAGAGCTGATTTCTAATTTAAGAGGCAACAAAGAGAGGTATGTTGTGGTGGAGTTTTGGTGTGGTAGGCGAATTCGTATTGACTAAGGAGGTTCTGTCTAGGAAAATTGGTATTTAAGTAGGACCAATGGGACCCACCAATTTTCTGGGAATCTTGAAGTTATGTCTAGGAAAGATCGAGATGAATGGGCAATGAAGATTGGGAGGATCTAGATTGGAGAGCAACAAGTGCAACCCGCCTGTGTCTGGCCAAAAATGTTTTACCAAATGTCTTCGGCAAAGGAACTCTGAAAGAACTCGAAGAATTGTATCAGACAAATGGCGACTCAAATCGGGCGTATCTGAAAGAGCAGTTGCATACATTACGAATGAATGAGGGTACTACTATTTCAGATCATTTAAGTGTTCTCAATGGCATTGTTTCAGAGCTTGAATCTATTGGAGTTAAAATGATTATGAGGATCAGGCCTTGAGACTAGGTATCTTCCACGTTCGTATGAGCACATGAAGTCGATATTGATTCATGGGAGTGAGAAAATCGTTTTCCTAGAGGTTACTAGTAAGCTTCTTTCTGAAGAGATGAAACTTGACATGAGTAACAATTAACATGAAAATTTTGTAATAGTAGCTCATAATTGGCAGAAGAAGAACTCTGTGAAGAAAGCCTGTTGGGATGTAGATAACCTGGCCACATCAAAAAACATTGTACAAAAGCTGGAGTGAGCAATTACTCCGGGTCAGTAAGTGGATGTGTTGATAATGAAGCTAATATTGTCTCCACTTTTGATGTCATCTGAAAAAGGACATGTACATCCTTATAGCATGCTGTTGTCCTCAAGTTGTCATGATAAAGACATAATGTTAGTGGGTCCACAATTTTGCAGTGTGGCATTGGCTTGGCATTGATGCAGGGTGTGTTGTAGAATTCATGTTGATAGCTAATTAACTTCCAGGAATGCCAAAACGTGGGAGTTGCCCATAATTTTTCAGCAAATGTTATTTTTCGACATGAGCCGAATTGAAATTCTTGGAATGGTTTATTCTGAGTGGGTATGCTTTTTATGGTGGAGTATGGTTAATTCTCTACATTGAAAATTATTATTGTCTTTGTAGCCTTTTTTTTTATTATCCCACAACAATTGGGGCAAAGAAGTTGGCCAATTCATTTACTATAAAGAAGACCAACACCTTCGATTTTTAGTGCACCATTCAATAACTTGTCTAGCAACTTTTGGATTTAGATAAATTCATCTCTTGTTATATAATCCAGTAAAATTCTTAGTATGCTCTATGGTTGCAGTTATGACTGAGCATACACATCAGAAAATATTTTATTATGTGTCTTTCTGTAAAGGGGCAATGTGTGAGTTATAAGATATTGGCAAACGGTGCAATCTTCAAAAAAAAAAAAAATTAAATTTTATATACTACAGTTCTTCAATTTTTTTATTTCTGATCAGCAGTTTTTCACGGGGTATGAAAGTCTACATGAATATCAGTATCATTTTTTAGTGAGCGAATTCATCTCTCATTCTCGTTTACTACTCAACCAAGATCCTTTAGTGCTCACAATGTGTGAGAACGAGTTTCAAGGTTTGCACGTCTATAAATTATATCGAATATATTTTTACACAAATGAATATTATTATTGATAATAAGATTATAATAAACAAACAGCTTACGAATTTACACATCACTTGCACAATTTATATTTTGTTTATTAAGTATGACAAATTTATGGATTTCGGCAAGTATTGCATGTGAACAATGAAACCAAGGGGTAAAAGAGTGTTAATTATCAACAGATTTAAGTACTTCTAAATTTCCAAAGGAAATTTACACATGAAAAGCGCACCAAAAAGGATTTTAGGATTATATCTATATTAAATAAGAAAACTCCTAGAATCACGCAGTAATTACATGAAATTTCTTGCTGTTTCAAAAATAGGCTACTATAATTGTATATCAGTCAACATGAAATTCTGACAATGGTTCTATCATTTCCACGTTAAAAACTTCTTTCTAGATTTCCAGCTCTCCCCGTTCCATGATTCAATATAACCCATAGCATCAATCCTACCTACAAGCCAATAAGTTTTCAGAAAATATCTTTATGTATAGCATCTCCAACTCCATAACTTCAGAAATATCTTTATGCGTAGCCGGAGAAATGCACATAACACATCACTTTCTTGGCTAACCGTCTGCTATACTTGTCCACAGTTTACATTTCCAATCAGATAGATAAACTAACATGTCGAATCTAACAACATAAATGTTTGACAACTATGATTTATTCTCGTCATATTTCATCCATAATGAATCCTCCATTGATGAGAAAGATTAGAACTGAGTATTGTGCATATAATGACACTATACATATCAAGGGAAACTTCTCATTTGGATCATCTTAAATGCAGTTCCAGAGTTTCAATATATGTACATGGATGAAAAACAGTACAAAACAAGGAAAAAATTGAAAGCCAAAAGAAAAGAGGAAGCGAAGGTACTACTCCTAAAGAGATCTTCTGCAAGAGATTGAGACTAGATAGCTGGTTTAAAATTTTCAAACATTACCAGACCGATCACTAATCTGCCTCGCTCTCAGTGTCAGATATATCAGAATAATTGTTCCCATGCTGGACCTGATGAAAGAATCCATAAATTAGTTGTTGAGTTTCACTCAAGGGAAGTAATTAGAAACAGAGAAAAATTTAAAATATGTATGAATTTCGTATTTTTTAAAAAAATTAATTCCTAGAAATAGAATATATGAAACAAAATTTTCCGTAATTTTTAGCATGTCATTTCTTATTTAATGAATTTTATGTATATTATAGAGTTCTAACCAGTTTCCAATAAAGATGAGTTTAAATCAGACTGGGCTAATTTGAAGGCGAGGCAGGGCTATCAACAGGACTTAGTTTTAAGAAGTCTTGCTGACAAGGGCTAACTAACATTGTACTAAAAACCAGATTATCGGCCAGTTGACAACCAGTGTTTATTGATGACCCTTTGATTCTATCCACAGCATTACTTTCTAATGTTAAAAGGCAAGAAACATTAGGCTCTGAAGTGAATTGCAATATTTTTTTTTTCTTTCCGATGTATGCCACCAAGGTAAACGAATTGCCGTTGTGATGCAAACTATTCACCATTTTCTTTGGCACCACTAATTAAAATGCCACCAGCTTGATAATATTAGGCAATATTTTTCTCGTAATTCTTGTTTTCTAACCTTGAAATACCGCTTCAAAAGTGCAGTGTCAAAAGCAAGACTATAAGTAACCAAGTGTACGATGTGATTGAGCTTACAGGACTGAGAACAGGAGAAGAACTCTTCTTGAGTTGAAAGAGGAAGATCGTTTGTATTTCCTTGCTCTATTACTAGACGCATCGTAGACTCGCTCTGTCAGAAATTTATCTGTTACACAATGCAAAAAATGTTTGTAATCTAGTGATCTCATAAACAGGTAAGACGATAAAAAAAAAATGGACAAGGCTCTTTGAAACAGAACTGTTATCTAATGGAGTTTGTTCACATGGGTTAAAAAACACCTCAAACAGATTTATGTAAGATTTCATTTTGTAACCTCTGAAGATGATAATAAGCTAAACATAACACGAGGGTCCAGAAATTGGAGACTAAGCCACACTTGGCATGAAATTGTTCTCAGATTTACGATTTCTAATTTTCACAGCTTTCCTTGGTTGTGGTAGCATGCCACTATCACTACATGAGTACAAGTACGTTCTGGGTTAAAACATTCTTTATTTTGAAAACAGGATCCCTTCCAAGTTTCTAACGATCACCAATGCCAACAGCTCTTTTGAGAAAGACATAGAATAAGGCAGCATTAAAAACAAGGTGGACAGATGACACGTAACTTGTTTGTGAAACAATTTAATAATTGCGGATGTAAACGTAATGAAGTGACGTAAAGCTATTTAAAGCCATAGCTTGCATAATTATTTGAAAAGTATGAATGCAAATAACCTTGGAACAGAACAGGAACCAAAATCAGAACATAATGATCCACTGAGCAAAAAGAAGTCAGAAAGGATGTGCTTGCTTAACTACCTCTTGAAGTAAACTTTGGTAGATCAGGCCCATGATTCACTAAGAACTGCATGAATTTCCCTCCTATTTGTAAGAAAATTTCTGTTGGCAATATCCTCTGCATAAAATTTGTTGTCAATTCCTATTTCATACTGGTGAAACACTTACAACTCTCCAATGATTTTGAATTTAAAATCCAAAGGAACATAATAGTAGAAAACATACTGCTAAGAGATCATCTGACTTCGAATTGCCAATAGATTCTTTATTGGAGTTGGGAATTTCTGTCGTTCCTTTCTCGATATCAGAATCAAAAGTGCATGGTGGGTAGTTGTCCACTTTATCCTTCTTTACTCTGGAATGGTTAAGCAAATTAGGTTCAGAATTCAAGCATATTTCGCCTTTTATCATATTGGGAGTTTTTAAATCCATGATATTTGGAGTTGGTTGATACTGCTGCAGGTGAGCGATTTCTTCATCGGGTAACACCACAACACTATGGATATTTTGGCACTGGAAAAACAAACAAGCAAAAATCATTTTAGGTAGTACTAATTAGGATTAGAAAAATGTAGATGAAACGGGTCTCTTGAATGTCAGAATCAAAAAGGAGAGCACTAATCAGAAAAATGTCACGAAAGAGGAAACAGGTCTAACATCAAAGGAACATTTCCCCCAAGTTTCATCCATAAAGAGCCTCATGATTGACAATTACATTGGCAGTTAAATCCTTGTAAGCTTGCATGTGAAACCATAAAGAAGATAAGACGAGCAAATAGTTGTGTTAACAAATTGCAATTTTTATGGAATATTAGCGATTTCACGGCTGTCGAACGGCAATTTCACTGCCATCGTGAAACTTTTTAACAATCCAATTTTTTTATTAATTTATATTTAAATTATCTAATTATTTTATTTTAATTTAAATTAGGCAACAATATTCGCGACTATTTTGTGAAATGTGTAACGGAACTGTGATAGCAGCCTACTTGACCGTGTACTAACGTTAACTTGAGACTTGCAGGTGGGCTCCACAAGTTGTTCTGCAGAAATGATTTATCTCATTGACTTTTCAAACTCAGGCCTAAAACCAAATATTATAAGGTTTTTTCGGAAAATAATTATATGAATTTGGTATTTATTAAAGACCAATAAATATATATATATATTTGTATATGTGTTGGTGTTTATAAGATCAGGTGTATCGAGTTTTTTTGTCCGGTACCTTGATGGCATGATTCCAAATTTTACCAAAATAAAAAAATATCTCCCGTCACAACCACCAGAAAATGTTCCGTCGCACCCCGAAATGAAATGCAATTTATGAAAACGATGAATTTTCAAATTTATCCTAATTCAAACAAAACAAATGGGAGCAGTAAAATATACCATACATTCCTACCGAACACCTGCAGTGTAAATCCACAGTTGACTACCAGAAACTAAATATTTTGTTTTAGAAATATGTTAACAATGATTAATTTCAACTGAATTAGTCACCACTGGGAAAATCCTCAGCTAACGGTTACATTCAGAAAACTGAATAACTGAATCTCAGAGTTGAGCTTCAAAAAACTTAAGTAGATGCCAAACAATTTTAAAAAATAAACATAGATGTAGCTCAAATTAGATAAACAGCACAAATTTAAACGACGAAAACAGAAATAATCTTCACCTCTTCGCTGGGATCGACCGTCATTGTAGAGAAATCGGTTAATAGAAAGAGGGATTTCTCAAATCAGAGCTCCGTTTCGAATTTTCTCAACCGCATTCTTTCAGGAATCACATAACCGCAATGCGAATGAATATATTCGTATGAGTACATTGTTTGGTAGACGCTGAGGGTATAGGAGTGTGTGTTGGTTGGGGAAGAATGCAGGTGGATTAAGTAGACGGTAAAAAGTAAAGAGGCGCAAATTGCCAGAAAGCTGCTGATAATGACATTAAGGACCATTTTCTGTCCCATTATTCCGTGGACACTTATGCCCTTCGGAAATGCCGTCCCGATGCTTTGTGAATCGTGCTACTTTCGGGTTTTTCAAAAAATATATATTTTTAGGATGTTTGGTGATATTTTTGCCTTTCTTTAATTATAGAAAAAGGCAAAATTTTACCTCTATGATCAAATCATAGATATTTATTTATCAATCGATATTTTAATAGATTATTTTATAAAAGTGACTTTTGTTATATGATGTGGGGACACTCTTAAAAACAAGTATAGTGATAATACACCTCTGACACGAATCGGACATGTGTCAAAAACGAAACGTAGCATGTCCTTATTTTGAAAAAATAAAATCGAACATCCGTGTGACACTCCCCTCAAAAGCGGACACTCCTATCGACAGGCCGATGGTCACTCCGACACAGTACAGATACTTTTGGAGGTTTATTGTATAATTTAAAGGCTAAAATGAAATTTGGACGTGTTGGTTAAACTTTATGTTAAGTGAAGTAATATAGATTTGTGCTACTATGAGTGATATTATGATGATTTTAGTGAACATGCATTTATTTATATGCTTTTTTGAATTTGATAAGAGTATTTTTGGTGTTATATTTTATTTGGACGTTTTGTTAAACTTTATGTTAATTGAAGTAATATGTATTTGGTGTTACTATGAGTAATATTATGATGATTTGCTCATTTGAGTGATATAGATTTATTTATATGCTTCTTGAATTTGGTAAGAATATTTTTGTTGCTTTTACATTATTTATAATTTTAAAAAAAGTGATTTTAGTATTTTTAATGTATATATATATATATATATATATATATATATATTGATGTCATATGACTTATTGGCTTCCTCGAAAAAATCCCCTCAAGAGCCGAACAAGTCATATACTGAACAGAGGACACCGAGCAGGGTTTTACCGAACAGCTGCTAAACCCTCCTCGGTTTTCTGGTCAAAGACTAGCGGAAGACCCGGAGATAACCGACAAATCAACCGGCGTGGATAAACGTGCAATAATGGGGCGCGGATTTCTCGGACACGTTTGGCTTCAGTTAAGCCACGATCAGAGGACATCGTATTCTGGATCTCTCGCGAGCCAATCACTGGGAATAGCCCTATAAATACCCGCAGATAGTCTCACAGTCAGGGGTTGAAATTTTCTAGACAAAAAGACTCCGAAAAGAGCAAATTTACTTTTGTTCGGTCATTTTCATTATTTTTCTAGGATATTCTGATTAGTCATTGGGCGATTGTCACTTGTGTGAGGAGAGTATTGTAAATCATCAACGTTTATAGTAAAGTTTATACTGGACTAGGTCCCGTGGTTTTTCTCTCAATTTGAGGGTTTTCCACGTAAAAAATCTTGGTGTGTTTATCGTTATTTTTCATTAACTTTTATTCTACCTTATACTCTAAAATATCGAATCACATCATATATATATATATATATATATATATATATATATATATATATATATATATATATATATATATATATATATATATATATATATATAGACGTGTCATAGTCGGGTCGACCTGTAAATTTCATGTCAGTGTCGTCTTGTCAGTATCTGTGCATCATAGCTCTTGTTTGAACAATATTTTGAAACATAATATTTTCAACTTCTGATATTTTTAACTTCGTTTTTTTTACAAAAGGTCATTTAAAAAAAAATATTAAGAAAAAACATAGATCAAACAAATGTTTGGATGGTATCATTTTTCAAATTCTCTCTCCTTTAATAGCATCTAAGTATTTAAATATTCAAAACACATCCTTAGTTAAGATATTTTTTAGTTTTTAATACCATCTAATCTATTTTTTTAATAAAATCATGGATAAAAAGAGCAATGATGTTAGTGTGATATTTTATAAGATGTTGTGTTTTTTACGTTTTATCTAAGTTACAATAAAAAAAAAGCAAGAAGGAATGGGAAAAAAATATAAAAAAAGATGAGAACGAGATATTACTTGATTCGAAAAATGAAAAATAAAAGAATAAATTAAGATAAAATAAAAGTTACAATCAGTCTAATGA
Organism: Haberlea rhodopensis; assembly: GCA_907163345.1. NCBI lineage: Eukaryota > Viridiplantae > Streptophyta > Magnoliopsida > Lamiales > Gesneriaceae > Haberlea > Haberlea rhodopensis. The sequence goes on from CAJQUN010000072.1 coordinate 1,333,662, forward strand.
ATAAAGTTTGTAGTGTTTTTATTTATTTGTGGTATTGAAAATTTTGATTGTAATTTTTTGGGTAAGTATAAAATTATTAGATAATTTATCTGGATATTGAGAACTATTAATAAATTTATTTTAAAAGGAGAATTGGCAACAAATATTTCATCGCTTGATTATTTATCATAGTTAAAAGGTGTGATAGATAGTCCTTTTTTGAAATATTACTCAAAACACATGTATAAACAAATTATCATAGGATAATACCATGTGCTTTTAAGATGGATATTCATAATATCAATATTAATTAGTCAAAAATCATGCTAATATTTATATATTCTATTGTTTGTACTATATGCATCGGGGTGAATTTAGTCCAAAAATTGAAGGGGGCAAAAAATAATAACATAAAAAATTAAAGATAAAAAAAAATTTAAGGGGTTAAAATATAATTTTTTTTCAATCATTAGGGGAGGGGAGGAGCTGGTTTCGAACCCGTGACCAACTCCGAAAGGGCAAAATGTAATTTTTAGAAGACAAAGCAATTTTTAGGGACCAAAATATAATTTTTTATTTCTTTTAAAGCTAATAAAAAATATATTTCGAGGGGGCAGCTGCCCTCCAAGGCCACATATATACACCCATGTATATGCATGTATATGACTTATTTGATTATTTTTTTTGGTTTTTGTAGCCTATCATAAGTCATTGAGATTATATAAGCTTAATTATTATTGTTGTACTTGTTGTGCTATACCCTATCAAAAAGCAGTTACTTCTTTTGGAAACCAAATATAATGTCAAAAAAATTATTTAACTTGGAATTGTTTTTTTTCTTCTCCAGTTTACATGCTCAGGAGGGTTATTTCTATGTTATCTCATTGGATAGTGTCCATGAAATAAATCGATGATAGAGGTTTTTTTGCCTAATATTTAGAATATGTGTTGAATCATTTTTTATCATAAATTTATCTCATATAACAGTATCATATAAGATTGCTTAGAAAATCCGCTCACCGAGATTTAAAGCAAGGTAATAGGCATTGGGCCTTAAGAAAAAGTCAAAGCGAGGGTACTGGCCACTGGGAGGTTTGTTTGTTGCTGTCCTGAGAGGCACTGTCTTTAGGGGCATTATCCACCGACCATATAGAATCTTTTTTTTCTTTAAAAAAAAAAGATTCCAAATGAACGGTGATGATGCCCCTAAGGGCACTGCCCTTAAGGGTATCATCAAACAAACCCCACTGGGTTTGTTTGTTGCTGCCCTGAGGGGCACTGCCCTTAGGGACATCATCCACCGACCATATAGAATCTTTTTTTTCTTTTTTAAAAAAAGATTCCAAATGAACGGTGATGATGCCCCTAAGGGCACTGCCCTTAAGGGTATCATCAAACAAACCCCACTGGGACAGCTATTGATCCTCACCAGTCACCAGTCACCGATCACATACCTGGACTTAAGCTGGATCTGAAATTGAAATTGGATCCCAAAATTCTGAACAAAATGAATTTACTAAGTTATTTATATATTTTTTTTAAACATAAAACGATATTATATTATAACAAACTAAGATACATTAAATATAACTGATATTGTAAGTAGCGAAAAAGAGCAGGATGAATGATAATGATAATCACGGCATTAGGGATGGCAATGGGACGGGTCCAAACCCGGACCCGCATTGAACCCGCCCCGCCGGGCGGGTCTGGACTCGCTTCAACCGGGTTTGGAAGCGGGGTTGGGCGGGCCCTGGGATTGGCCGAACCCGCCCCGCAATACATTTTTAATTTTTTTAAAAAAAATATATGATATTGATTATACATTTTACTTCTTTAATTGAACAATAAAGTGTCATTATTTAATTTTATATCAAAATTCATGTGTTCATATTAAAGAAGTTGGACATTTTGAAGGAAATAAGATCAAATTAATAAATATTTAGTAGTTTAATTTTGCAATGCTTATTATAAATATTTACTAGAGAAAACATAAAATTTAATCACAAAACTCAACTTTTGTGTTTCAAAATTGATTTCTAGCTAAATTTTTGTTTTTTTAAAAAATAAAAAATAAAAAAAACTGGAACCGGGGCGGGGCGGGTAAACCCGCCGGGTTCGCAGGTCTAAGCGGGGCTGGTCCGGGTTTTATGTGTAAGTGGGACGGGTCCTGAGATTGGCCAAACTCGTCCCATACTCGACCTGTTGCCATTCCTACACGGCATGAACTTCTAAACCAACTGTTCAAGTAAAATCTTTCGATCTATCGTGTGAATTGATGGATTTGCATTTGCTGGATAGATTTAATATATAAATTTTAAATAAGTTCACTCTGAAGAATTTAAAATTCATTAAAATGGTTGAAGCATGAGCTCAAAATGAATTTTAGAAATTTTAATACGAATTATTCACGAGCATTCAAACAAATGCAATTGCTTTAAATAATAAATTTGAAATTTGCTGGTCATGTTTGGATCACACTATATGAAATTACTAGATTTTAAATTCTTAGCTGAAAAATCCATCGTTTATATTTGAACAGAAATATAAGTATTCCAAATTTCTCACTTCCTCCAATAAAAGGTTAAGAGCAAAACAAAGGTACAAACATCAGGATTTGTCCTAATGGTTGTCATATTCCCACAATTGGGAATGACTCAAGTTGGCAGGGGCGGAACCAAAAAAAAAATTTTGGGGCGAAATTTGTTACCATACTTAAGGGTTAAAAAAAATGGGGGTGCAAAAAAATTTTTTTTTTGAAAAAAAAGTTGTTTAAATTTTTTTTTCTTCTAGTTTTTGTTAAATACAAAAACTATCCCCTCCCCATGATAATAAAAATAAAAAAAAGTACATCCTTCACAAAATTATGTAAATTGCTTTTAGAATTATAGAGAGCAGTTGAGTACTGTTAACATGTCATTATCTGACAATAAAACGTTTTTATTTCACTCACAAGTTATTTATTAAGTAGTGACGCATTCAGTCAAATCGTTGGTGAATAACTCAATCAAAGTCTTAATCTCGGATTAAGCTTACTCGATCAATTCAGTAAAGCTCGAATACATATAATTCAAGTTTTGAATGCTCATTAATGAAGCTACTCAAATTCAAAACATATTTATTTCTTTATTTCTCTAACATTATTTAAATTATTATTTTCAGTATTTTTTATATTATATTTTGGAAATTAATCATCGATAACTTAAAAAAAATTATATATTGATCAATCAACTATATAAATAGTCGAAGATCCATAAAAGAATTTCCACTTGCCACCTATATAACGCAAGCAATTTTTGTAAGACTTCGTATAGATTCACGAGAAGGAGAAAAATTGCATGAGATTGGTTGCTAAAAGGGCTTTGTCTCGTTGTGACTTTGTGACATGTGTAAAGTGACCGTTGGAGGGTCGAATGTGGAAATGAGTAATGTTTTATATCTCGTGATGCTAATTCTGTAGCTCATAACCTAGTTAAATTGAAGTATCAGTCAAATGTTTTTGGATGTGTTCTTGGTTCGTCCTCGGAGTGGGATCGTTTTAGTTTTCATCCACCGTAATTTGGTCTCGTAACTTATTTATCATATTCATCTGATCTTTTTGGAACGTCTGATAACTTTGTTTTGGTTTAATGCAATTTATTTACCCAAATGCTTTAGGTTCCACATTTGCTTCACAAAGATAGGATTTGTATGGTTATTCTTAATTATGTCATATAATCTTAAAAATAACACTTATGATTTTTTATAACGCTCAATATAATTTTTTGGGGACTAACTCAATTTTCTTAAGTTCTGTTTAATATTTATAATACGCTTAACTAAAATTCCAGATCCAGGGCAAAGTACAAGTCACGGGTTGCCAACTGTTACAAAACCTCTCCAGCCCATTACCACAAGTTGCCTAGATTGATTCCGCCCGTTGTTTTAAATGCTCCGCGGAAATGACCTGCAATCGGACATGGCATAATGCACGTTAAGGCAATGGAGTGCAAGTGTTGTCTCCCAATTTTTTTATTATCTATTAAAATTGTATTTTGTCAACCAAAATTGAAGATTAAATTTATATTTTGGCACTCTAAAATATTTTTTTCAATTTTTTATTTTTTTTGTTAATACATGAGGTTCCAACTCAAACCAATTGGATATGAGTAGAATTGTTGTATCTTATAAAATCTAACATGGTTTCTAAACTCCAAATGTGGGACAATTATCAACATACCCCCTCACGTGTGATATTATATAAGTCAAACATGTGGACTGATATGCGGGTGACGGTGAGCATGTGGGTGGAGTAGCCTGACGGAGTAATCAATCGCATGAGAAACCTAGCTCTGAAACTATGTCATGAATACATAAGGTTTAAGCTCAAAATCAATTGGCTATAAGTTGAGTATCTCATATATATTATAAAGAGCTAGCACGGTTTCTAAATTCCTAATGTGCGACGATTTCCAATATTTTTTACCCTCTTCAACCTAAATTCTAAATCTACCTATCATCTACTCCATGTTGATAAAGATTGACCTAAACATGACCATAACTTCCATGTTCGAATGCTTTTTTTCTTCTAAAGACCTCATTTAAACATATTTTTTTGTTGGATTAGCCGTATCTAGACTGGCCTTTAATGTACTTCTCTTCTCTTATTTAATCTAATATAATACCTTTTATACTTAAAAAACAAGACCTCATTTAAACATGTTTCCCCGGTCATTTTGCTTCATTTTCACTCCCAAATTAGAATTTGACAAGAGGGGGTGAAAAGTAAAACAAAATCAATTAAAATTGAATTTCATTAAATTTTTAGAATATTAAGGACAGGCAAAGATAGATAAATATTTATATTTTAAAAAAAAACCTTAATTAACAAATGATAGTGGAAAGGATTCACGTGAAGAGAATTATTAACAAACTAAAAAATAAAAATAAAAACCCGAGAAACTTGGCCAGCCCGAGAGAAAACACCATTTTGGATTTTATTTTCTTTTTTTTTTAAATTAGAAAAAATCTTCGTGAGAATATATTTCATAACGCACCTTTCTTCAATTTATTTCTACTTAACTATATATTATATATCTCGTCTCCATAGACAGATGGCTAATTTGATTATTCCTCCCCACAGCTATATTAAAAAATATGATTTTAATGGAATTATCGAGTTAATATCAGCAAATTATCCTTTAAAATCTGCCTATTACTTTCAATCTAGTGTCAATCAACATATCAAAATTCAAAATGCTGGGCCTCCGGTAGATATTGGGCTAAGCCCATTAATAAAATGGTTGTTGGCTGTCTTCCATCATAACGGCCATGAGAAACACCAATAACAAAGCCCCACCAAAAAAACAAGTTCCATGATTTTCTTTAGAGAAAATTTCACATATATATCACTTGTTAAAACCATCTTTTAATTAAATCTATCAGAATATCTTCTTTCTAACTAAATATCACGTCCTTTTCAAAAAGCTTCTCTCGAATAAGTCAAATTTTTATCACTAAGCCTTTCATGCTGTTTCTCTTCACCGCCTAATGCCACCATCACCATCGATCATGATCATGGCCAGCAGACGCCATGGCTTCTACCGATTAGAGGAAATGATCTAGACACTAAACATGGAACTTGGATATACTGAATCACAATCATATGACTAATATGCGTTGGTTATGATTGAACTTGTTTATTTCTAGTGACTTGGCTCTGCAAATCAGAAGAAGAAAATGCTTCAATTATGTTTCCCTTCTTCTCCATTTAACCTCTATTTTTTTTTATGGGATTGTTGTACTCTAACAAACATTGAATTTTATTTTAAATTTGGTGCACATTATGTGTTTGTTAAAATGTATATTTAGTTAAAGAAACATTTTGTAACAAATTGCAGATTGTTATTTCTTTAACTTTGTTTTCTCAGCGGATAGACAATTCCAGAAATCCCACACCAATTATAAAATAGATAAAATAAAATGTCAATTTTGAGAGACTTTTCTTACCTACCTAGTACGCTAGTTTTAAGGTTTGGACTCACATTAAAATATCAATTGATCTTTCTTGAATGTCACATATGAGGTTCATGATGTGATTTTCAATATGAAAGATATATAGTGGAAACTTAAGACATCATGACACTGCTTTCTTGTTTAAAATATTCAACTTTGATTTGAGAAGATAAGATGTTATCTCCCATTGATATACAACCATGATAGTCTGAGTCTATCGGTGCATGTAATTTGCATGCATCGCCTGAGTTTATCGTTGCATGTATATTTTATGCATTAATAGACTCAGGTACTATTTTTAACCAAAAATAAATAAAATATTAGAATACATATTAAACACATTAATCTTTTTAAATGTAAATTTGACATCTCTTTACGTTTAAGACGTAATATTAAACTAGGAGTTTTTTAATATTATCTGGATGTGAAATAACCCAAATTAAGAGGATTTATCAAACTAACTTAAGAGTTGGCGACTTCTTTTAAAAAAACAAATATTTAATGGAGTTAGCAACTTCTTTTAAAAAAATTAATTTTTTGGAAGTCGCCAGCTGAGTTGGCGACTTCTTTTAAAAAAAAAATATTTTTTGAAAGTTGCCAACTGGGTTGGAGTCGTCAATTGTCAGAAAAAAAATTTAAAATCTCGAAAACCTTTATCTGGAAACCGACATCTCCATTACTGGCTATTTGGGTATTTGGTACCTCTTTTGATCGATAATGGTGAGGACAATTGATGAAGAAAATTGGCGGTGAAGGCACAATAAAAATAAACCCTTAATTAATGAGCTCAGGTGTGATTACGGTGAACTTCCTATATGATGTGTTTGCTAAATTCCAGCTCCATCGGGATGTATGATTTTTTCTCTGAAAAAGATCAACAAAACTAGTTATTAACTATTTTGCTTATCATTCTCAACAAAAATATTGTTTGTTTTCCTTTCATTCTCTTACCATTTTTCTATTTTTGTTGTTTCACATGCTGACCTTAAACCAGATGTAAGGGAAGGGTTTTGTTCATTTACTTTTTCGTCGGAAAAAACTTGAATTTAAGTCAACCCTTATAGTGTATAAAATTTGTATGATGAGAATTCTTCTGATGTATTGAATTCTTATGATGTATTGTTTCTATCCTTGTACAATTCCATATACACATTATTTAGTTTACGGAAATCATGATGGGTTTGTTATTTTTGAGATTGATCGCATTCATTTTTAAGAATTAAGATATGTGATTTTGTTTAGTGATTTTTTTATTGTATGTTTAGAAGTAGAATTCCCGATTTTTCAGTAGTTTGTTTTGATTGACTTTCGTTACCTGTGGAATCAAGTTACGAGATTTTGAATTATATTTTTTTTGGCGCCTTTCAAATTATTATTTTTTTAATCAAGTCGCCAACTGAGGACTTCCAAAAAAATGTTTTGAAGTCACCAATTAAGTTGGTGACTTGAGTTAGATTAATAAATCATCATATTTTAGGTTTTTTTGTTAATTTTTTTTAAATTCACGTTATTTTTAAATTTTTTTAAAAAAACCGTGAAAACAGCCTTATCTTTAAAAATTAAAAGAGTAAACCAATCTACACCAGACAGGCAACAAAGATGGCTAACATCTCCATTGCTGCGTCTTCTAGCATTGCCTACATATCCAAGTCCTCCTCCTCTTCCTCCGCCTTCCATGGAACTCGGATTTCGCATTTGTGCCCATCCCGAAAGCCCAACGTCTCCTGTGTTCGGGCTTCTCATACCCCCACTTCTTCCGTGGTGATGATGTCCAAATCCACAGAAGAATTGAAGGAAATAAGGGCCAAACCCACAGAAGAATTGAATGAAGAAATTGTGGACCTCAAAGGGGAGTTATTCATGCTCCGCCTTCAACGCTCAGCTCGTAACGAGTACAAGTCCAGTGAGTTTCGCCGGATGCATAAACGGGTACTCTTTTTAAAAAAAAAAAAAAATTGCTCTTCCTTTTAGTAGAATTTTAAATTTATTTATTTTCCTGGTGAATATTGGACTTTGGACTTTGTTATTAAATATCTTGATAGACTGAAATGGTCTGAACTTAAAGAAAAATAGAAACATGCTGAAAATGGTTTACATTATTGATGAGATAGATCGGATGATGAAATAATCCAGTTTATTTTTGGCTTACCGTGAGATGGACTAGTAAAATAAAGAATTTGAAGCAACGTATCCGTCATTAACCCAAGTTTGTAAAAGAGTCGATTGTATTTTCTTGTAAGGCTATTGGCACGCCTTTCACCACTTACTTGGTATTGGGTATTACAAGGTCCTACCTTTCAAATCAGTGATCAATTGGCGAGTGTTCATGTTATAGGTTGCATTTTGGGGAGATACCAAATGACAAAGGTTCTTAGATTATGTGTCTTGTTTTTAAGTTAGAGGAGTTTCCCATTTGATATACTAGTGTTTTAGCTCGGACTGTTGTATTGAACGTGTGGCCCAACAGATAAACAAGTGTTCTTCTCAACGAGTGACAAGGTTAAATGCCCATCTTATTTCCAGAATTGTAATTGTGTGGTGGTTCTTAATGGTGAAAATGACTAACTTGCGTTTTGTATTGGATTCTTGACTCTAGTTTAGCACTACAAATGAATGCATTTTAAATAGGAGATTAAGATAGCTGCAGGGGCAATGGGGCTGCAGTTAATCTAATATGTTGAAGAAACTCAGTGGCATATGAGAAACTAATGGAATAGTGCTAGGCAGCTACTTTTTTAGATTTTGGTACTTGATGCTGCGTAGAAAGGTTAATTCTCCGGCTTCTGATATTCTTTTTGTTGAGCTTTTCATCTTCTGTGGGAGGGTATATGTACTTCAATAGCAACCAAGCATATCAATAAATGATTACTTTCTTTTTGTATTTAAAAATTTATGTTAACTTGAGACGAAATGCTTCGATCTTAAGTATCATTTGTAAGATAAAGTCTATATTTCTAATGATTTTGAAGAAAAATTTTCAGTAAGAGAATATGTACCTCTTCTATAGAAGGAAAACATGAGATACTCGATGTCGTTAGAAAAGAAAATCTTGAATAAAAAACAAAATAGCAAAGTACAATCTACATTGGTCTTGTAGATCTCTTGTTGCAAATGGTCTCTTGCTTTAAATTTTATTCCAGTGTGTTATTACAACAATCAAGTCTTTATGCCACTAAGTGGGTCAGCTTATTCCAGTATGTTGTTATATGTATTAATTGGTTGACATTGTTTATCACTCACACATGTTGAAAAATATGTATCAGTCCCATGGATATGGAACAACAATCAGAATATCGTTCGAAACATAGGAATTGGACTATTATAAACACCCTTAATGATATGCTAGTCCTCCGAGCACATTGCGATACATATAGCTGACACTATCATGTCATATGATCAGGATTTGAAAATGGAATTGTTTCTGTGCCTAATACTTTCTTTTCATGGAAGAAGAATTGTGAAAAAAGATGTTGATGGTTATTTTACAATTTAAAATTTATGTAGCAAAATTTGTTTGTTTTTAAAAAAAAAATAGTATTTTAAAGCATTCGTGGATTGAGATGGAACAACTATAATAAAAATTATATTCCACTCAATTTGTAATAAGGGGACAACATTTTATTTAAAGATCGAAAGATATAAGTTTGAAGGTTGGTTTTAGCAATTACCATCTATGATTCCATTATAGTTAACTTAAGTGTTTCTCTTTTAGTATTTGTAATATAAATAGCCAGAAATATGTCCCTCTGTTGCTCCACTTTCAACAAAACTTAAGTTGTTCCCAAGTAACTTGGTGTAATATAAATTTGCCTTTTGCATCTCTATCCATGCCTGATATTGTTTTGATGAATTTTCAGCTTGAGTTGATTTGCGCATTTTAAAAAAAATAAAAAAATAAAATTCTTTTGTTAAGGTTAGCCCATAAGAGAGATATTTTAATAGATTGTTAGTTTTACTATATTGCTGCTTGACACAACAGTTGACCGAGAAAACTGTAGATGTGAAGCATTCTCATGAAAACAGAATCATTTAAACATGGTTGAATGTGGCGATAGGCCAGACCGGCTGAGTTATCTAAGATGGTTTACGGATTTCTTGGCTTACATATGAAATAAAGAGTTGTTCATCTGTACATTTTTCTACGTTAGATGTGTGTACGACTTTATGCTCCATGTAAAAAATCATACCGGATCATGTGTTTTCCTTTTCTATATTCTGAGTTGTGCCTTTATTATATGGTGTTTATTTTGAAAATAGGTTGCTCGAATGCTGACGGTTAAGAGGGAGAGGGAGATGGAGGAAGGAATAGGCAAGAGGTTGTCAAGAAAACTAGACCGGAAATGGAAGAAAAGCATTGTTCCTAGGCCTCCTCCATCTCTCAAGAAACTACAAGAAGAGGAAGCTGCTGCAGAAGCAAAGGAAAAGGCATGAGTTCTGTTAATGCTAAATTATTATTTGTATTAAGCCAATCTTACTTTAATTTTACAATGAAGCTGCACATTTTTATGTTACCCAAACCAAAAGAAAAAACATTCTGAATTTTCTTTTGTGGAAGCTTTAGAAGGCATTGGGGTGGCTTTCTTTTATATATGTAATTTTTAATTAAAGTATATATTAACTGAATAAGAAGCAGATAAAGTAATATAATACAAGATGAAGCCAACGATAAATTTATTAAAATTTAGGTAAAAAAAATTCAAACAAAGTTTTTGTTAAATGCGATCGAAGCACTATTTTATCCTATCAAATAAAATGTATTATTAAAATTAATTGATGTTTATATTTTAAATAATATTAGTGGGCAGCCTGATAAAATTAATAAATAAATACTGGTGTATACGGTATACTTCAAAAGCCACGGTCAGCAAAGATCCATTGATCCATCCAAATGGAGGAAGGCAAACTTCTCTCCGATCCATCTTCACAGACGACGGTCGTCGCGGCCTCCGCCGCCGCCGGAAATCTCGATCGGAAGCACGCCTCAATGCTAGAGCGCCTATCCAATCGTCACCAGGCACGTCTTGCTGAAAAATCGCAGTTGAACTCCATTACCTCTCCCTCCTTTGAATCCACTCAATCCTTCCTTTCTCAATTCTCCGAATCCAGGCTTTCTATCGATTCCCAACTCTCCCGGATTCGCCAGGCACCCGACCCTGATCTCAAACCCAACATCGAAACCATCTCGTTGGAAATCTCCGCCCTCGATAAGCTCGTTGCTGAGAATTCCTACTTTCTGCCTCCCTACGAACTCCGCACATGCCTCAGCGCCATCGACCAACTTAAACAAGAGCTCGATGACGTCAGCTCCCTCGTCATTCCCAAGAAGAAATTCTCCTTCAAGAATAAACCCTCGAGTAAAACCGTAAAAAGCACTGTCGTCTGTGGACCCGAGAAAAAGCAGAATGTAGATTTGGAAAAGTTAAGATCTTCGCATTCATGGGTTGCTCAGGGGTTTAAGGGTATTGAAAATGGTGTGTTAGTGAAGAAATTCATCGCCAACGAGTCGCTGGATAAAAATGAAGAGTTCACACTGTCGGATTTGAGGGACTGTCAGGTTGGATTAATGGGGTGTTTAAGGTCTTTGTTCGTGGATAAGCTGGTTAACTGCAAGGTTTATGTTGGGGCAGTGATGGGATCAGTTTTGATCGAGGGAGTCGAGGGGTGCGTGTTTGTATTGGCATCACACCAGATTCGGATTCATGATGCCAAAAATTGTGACTTTTATCTTCGAGTGAGGAGTAGGCCTATAATTGAAGATAGCATCGGGGTTAGATTTGCACCCTATTGTTTGAATTACGAAGGAATTGAGGCGGATCTCGAGGAGGCTAATCTCGGTGAGGAGACCGGGAATTGGATGAAGGTGGATGATTTTCGCTGGTTGAGGGCAGTGCAATCTCCAAACTGGTCAATCTTGATGCAAAATGAGCGAATTGGGGTGATGGATGTTTCAAATTTGGGACACTTTGAGTAAGCACGGTGCCGCTCTCTCTCTCTCTTTTGAGGATGTGTAGTGGAGGGAGTTCTTTTGGCTGTATTGGATTCATCGCAACCAAATGCCAAATTCGAAGTATTTAGGGTTCATTTTTTGGTTCTTTCATTGTTGGAGTTGGTTTTAAATTTTAATGATTTTATATTCTACTAGTAAGTTATCTCATTGAACTCCACTTTCTTCTTTTTGTTAGTTGAATTTCTATGATTTTAGTTAGCATGAAGTGTTCGATGGTGATTAATTCCGAGATTTTGAAAATTAGATTTCAGTACTACATGTTCTTGATCTGAATCTGTTTTAGGGTTAGATTTTATCGAGAAAACGTCATGTGGCTCAAAAATCTTTTATATGTAATCGTCAGCTTCATACATAAGACATTATTTGTGATAATTTGAAGGATTTGCTTTTTCCTTCTAAATTTGCAACTGGAGAACCCATATGAAGTGATGAAAGAACGCACATATGATTGTGGTTTTGGTTTAAAGCTTCAATCTTTTTGACTTTTTTTGTGCTGGATAGTTTTTGGTGTTGTAATTGAATCGATGTTTAAAACATGTATCACGGACTTTTCTTATTTCCCTGTTTAGAGATCCAGTACAGAGTGAATAAGAGTGAGTCAAGCAGAAGACTTGACAAAAACCATGCGTTCTCACCTTCAAATATGAAGAAAAAAGTGAACCAGTAGAGCATGATATGACTATATATATATAAGTATATACTTATCACAAGAAATTCGAACCCAGGTTGTATCACCTTATCGACCACCAGACAATTCAACTGCGTCTTGGTTGTAAATGGAATTTTCTCCCCAATCAAACCTTCTGTGTAACCTCTCGTATTCTTGCCTCCTCGTGACTTCAACGTGATGCCATTCTTCCCACCTCTCTGCAAGCCCTTCTCCTTCGAGCATTCGAACAACCTCAGACATTGCTGGCCGGTCTTCTGGTGAGGATTGAGTACATAGTAATGCCACCTGAATCATCATCTCCACCTCCTGGATGTTGTAGTTTTGGTCCAAGTTGCAGTCAACAATGGCATCAAGTCTTCTCTCCTGCTGAAGTTTCTTCACCTTCAAGGCGAATTAACATAACAGGTTTAAAATGGGATCGGTAATACATATACAGAAGGGAAAGATCTAAACTGTGTCAGTGAACAAATGGAATGCAAAACATACAAGATGTAAAAAATACTCAATTCAGTCAATAATATATTTTTATTTTATCAAAAATATTTAATTTTACAAGTTTAAAAAGCTAAATAAGCCAAAATATTCTTATATAACATGTAACTACTATAAATAAAGCTTCCTCAGAGAAAAACACAAAACATACATCACAATGTTCAATATGATCTCCAGAAAATGCAATGAGGAACCATCAGAAACTAAATCAACTCTACCGATAATTCATGAATATTAGAACGGTTGCAGCCAATTAAAATCCACAGTACTCCAATTCAGTATCTTATAGCAATATTAACAAATATTCCCTTTTTTAAGTGGAAATGTTTTATATTTTGCATAGTGAACTTCACAAAAGACTTCATGTTTACAAGGCAGCATTTTATAGATAATCCATAATAGCGCCTTAATACAAGTCTTAAATACATGTTTTGTTATTCAGCAGATCAAGTGTCACTGTCATTGAAAGTAAACGTAGTCATATGATGCATAAATCAGTTCAAAGCACACAAGAGTAACACAAAAGCATGCAAAATCAGTGGGTTATACGCCACATTTGAAAAATGAATTAATGCAATAATTTGGAGTTCAAAAGACTTCAATGGGTTAAATTTGTAAATTCAAAACATGACAGCAAGAGTCTAATAGGTTAGAGTATAAGGTACTCTTTCACGATATATAGTACTATATAGATAGAAAAATTATATGTTGGTGCCTTACATGGTCAAGCAGCAAGACGTCATCTTCTTCTTCCAAGCGCGAGAAGTCTATAGCTCGTTGGCCAGTTACGATCTCTAAAAGCATGATCCCGTAGCCAAAAAGATCAGTTTTTTCTGACGATTTCCCAGTGGACAAGTATTCAGGAGCTATATGGCCCATTGTGCCACGAACCTGAGTTGTAACATTCGTTTCTCTCACATCAACCAATTTTGCCAAGCCAAAATCACCAACAACAGCTTCAAAATCTTCATCCAGCAACACATTGGCGGCTTTAACATCCCGGTGAATGATTTTAGGATTGCAGTGTTCATGGAGGTATTCTAATCCACGTGCAGTTCCTAGTGCCACCCGTTTTCGAGTAGGCCAATCCAATATAGGCTCCCCTGGTTTAAGCTCTGTTTAGAGATCCCAAAAAATTTACAAGATTATAAATATTGCTGTTCGACAAATAAGAAAAAGACTGCAAGTTATTGCTGGAAAACTTTCACATCATACTTAACTTCTGAACAAAGAAAAAAAAACATCATACTTAACTGATGTTAGGTGATTATTTAGCAATTTAATCTTGGTCTGCAGATCTTTCCACAAGATATAATTTAACATTAGAATTATGAATGCCAGAACTATCCTTTACAAAATGCAAAGGTGTTGAGGGACTAGCCCCCCCTTACTTGCCCTGAAAAAGCAGGGGCACCCTACGTTCTTGAACCGATAACCACCTTTCGGCTAAAATGGCATAATCAATGAATTTATCAGCAGTCCATACATTCGTGTTTACATAATATTGGCAGTATATATTTATTCTTCATAGCTCTATTTTTACGATTCTTAGAAGGAAGTTTTGCTCTAATGCCATAGCTTTAGACATAAAAAAAACCGTGTCATCTTCAAACCATCCATATTCAGGAAAATGGAGAAACTATTACTCAACCCAAAATAAATTTTTGCATAACTTCTCAAATGAAAACTTTTCTCAAGTTACAAATGTATTTAATCCTTTACAATCTCCCACATAAATAAAGGTCCGTTCATGCCTTATTTTCCTTTCAAGCCAATCCCACATACACTGGAATGAGAACCGTAAGTCGGTAACCTTAAATGCTCCTTCTGATTCTTTGCCAGTAGATACAGTTCAATCAATCCATGATTCACATGCACATGATGCATCTATGTCACATATACGTGATTTTTATGATGGCATTTGGCTAATTTCCATATCGCTAAATGATGTAAAGCATAAATTAAGAGAAGAGATAAGAGAAAATTAGAAAGTTGATTTGATCTGATTATAGATAATCTACTAAATTTGCTTCATATAACATTAAGTTTGAGTTATCTTCTTTTTTCGATCTATATAACAACCCTATATGTTACCTTTTTATCACATTTAATAGGAACAGACTCTTGAGTACAATATTATTGCAAATTTCTTGCTTCCTTTTCTCCCCTCCCCCCTTCTACCTTTGTTTCCTCTGTTATTCTCTTCCACATTGTTTTGTTCCCTTTTCCACATCGTCAAAGTTCTACCATCAAATTCTATGACAGATAAGGGGGGGCGAGTATAAAAAAAATTTCATTTCACAAGGTTTATTTTGAATTGCAGGCGGCAGATCATTTATGAGCTCTGTTTTATCCACCTAGACAGAATCCTAACAAAAGTTACTCCCCCTGCACATTTAAAACAAACCTTCATAAAACGTCTCAAGCTTTGCTGCTTCTGTATCCCAACCCCCTTCCCCGCTTATTGTTACTGCCATGACTATTTATACAGCCTCTATGATCGACTATCAGCACGTCAATGAAGTTTGAAACAAAAGAAGAAAAAAAAGAAAAAAATTTTTAAAACCATCTCTAGATCCATTGGAATATATACTACGACGCAGATATGCTCAATGTGGAGTCTCCCGATGATACACACACACACACACATAATCACAGTTGATGATGGAAAATAGATGGCGAGCAATCTATACAAAACAAACATCTACGAACCAAATCAAATAAGATAATACCTCGCAGACGAGAGGCAACACTTAGGTTTTGCATAAACGGATAAACCAAAAGGCGCTCAGTTGGTGTGGTGCAGAAGCCAATAAGTCGCAAAAGATTTCTGTGAACTGCCACACTTATCATCTCAACTTCGCGCTGGAATGCTGTATCTCCTCCAGGACTCTCAAAATCAGTCAGACGTTTAACAGCAACTTTGGTATTATCAGCAAGCACTCCTTTATAAACCTTTCCAAAACCTCCCTGCCCAAGGACATTTTTTTCATTGAAACTATCTGTAGCAAGCTGCAATTCTCTCCAAGAAAATCTCTTCAATTGACCAAATTCAATTCTACGGTCAACCTCACCTGAACGCATACAACACTTAAATTAACCTCACCTGAATGCATACAACACTTTAATTATCAAGCAAAGGAACTAAAATCTCATATTGAAGTTTCCGCATTCTAATCCGAAAGATAGTATTCACAGATGTTCATGAATTTTAAAAAGGCAACCGTAAAATGTACAACGGGACCAATTAAGGAAAAATAACAAGATTGCTTTGCAGTTTTCGTATTTAACTATAATCAGAACAAACCTGCAACATCAACGAAAACTTCTCGCCTGTATCCTGTATTCCTACGGTTCCACAGAAATAATAGGAAAAAACCTCCAAGAACAAGAATCGCTAAGAGTGGAACCATAATCCCCACTATCATGCCAGTCCTTGATTTACTTGAACCACCTGCCCAGGCAAAAATCGAGATTTTTTTCCACCTTAGCCTTTGAATATTAAATATCGTCAGCAAACATCTCAAGTTTCATGAAAAAAAAATGTAAATTAGTACAGCTTCTAAAATCAACACCACAAATTTAACAACCTAAATCCGTATCACTGACTTGAGGGGGATTTACAAATCATGTACCTTCACTTTCATAGGCACAACGCTTGGCAGAATTAATGCCACAGTTCAAGTTGTTCCCGGTAAAACTGAAAAAAGAAACTTAAGTACAACTGATGGAGGTAGTATTCAGTTGTGTGTCTGTGTGTGTATAGGGGTGCATTTGTGTGTATAGGAGGAGATTCATACTTATACTTGGAAACCTGAAATAAACTTTCAGGAATTTTTCCACTAAGATTATTTGAAGCAAGCTGGCTGCAAATGAAGGTTCATCAATGAAAGTAACCTAAATAATTAATTGAAACCTCAACATTATCTATTACAGACTCCATTACAGAAGATGCACACTTACATGCTAAGCAAGTTTGGAAGATCAGAAAGTGATTCTGGAATTGTTCCAGAGAGATTGTTTTGACTCAAAATCCTGTTTAGGTACATAAGCATATCTCAATCTGGCAACGTAAATAATACAATGGAATTACTGAAAGAAGTGGATATGCTTACAAAAATGTGAGCCTTTTCAGATTACCCAAGGAAAATGGTATTTCTCCAGTCAAATGATTATTTTCCAGATCCAACATCGTCAAGCTCGTCAAATTTCCATACTCCTCAGGTATCTTTCCAGTTATGCCATTTCCTTGTAGTTGGCTGAAGCAAATAGTGAAAATTTACATCAACCGAATGCTCATAGAAGTGGCAACGGGCAACAAAGTTCACAGGGAAAATGTGAGTTTCCAAATATTTGCTCCAGAAATGAAAATAATCGAGTGAACTAATGAGCAATTCATCATTGCTCCAGCACCTTCATTATTTTCTTTAATAATTGCTAGTGTGTATTACAATTTCTGAAGAATCATGTATCAAAATTTATGTATGCTATAATATAACACAACTTGAAATGTCGAGTCGACAGAAATGCCCACCAAATACAATAGACAGTCAAATCCTTTCATTGTGCAATTAGCAAATGATGTTTATTAAAAGAGACCAGGAAGTGCTAATTCGCACATAAATCAAAATTAAACATCTATGCCTACATTCTCAAGGTAAACATCTATGCATCAAGTAGATTTGGATACCCAAATAAGTATTGACAAATAACACTAATTGTACAGCTGCAAAAGTAGCAATACTTACAGTGTTGTGAGCGTCTTCAGAATCCCTATTTTCGGTGACAAGGTCCCAGAAAATCCCATGTTTGATAAAATCCTGATAGAAATGAAAGCATCTGAGACTTCCTACTTAATATGATAGTCATAACGAAATAGTATTCAAACATCAACAAAATAGTAATCAAATAATATTCCAAAATTTCTTACACTGTTGTTACAATGGTATTGTCACACATAACTTTGGACCAAGTGCAAGGATTTACTAGATTTGGATTCCAATCATCGAGCTGACCACTGGAAGCATTAAGTGAACTTTTCAAAGCAATTAGAGCATCTCCTGCGAAAGTACCCAATAACCTGAGTTATTCCCTCAACTGTGACACGCCAGCTAACCAGAATAGTTATATGGAATTCATCATGCTCACAAGCAGTGTGTGAAGAAACTACATCATTTCAAGTATTCCTCATATCAGTGGAAAATTTACAAGTTTCACATTGTAAACATCTTATTATCATGATTATCATTCCATCATCTTGTAGTTTTGATGGCTTTCATTGATATTATTCATAATTAAATCCAACAGAGAAGATACATTTAGGAAAAGATAAAGCTAAAGCATTAAACAAATGACTTCTAAGTGCTTTAGAACTAAAAGAGCATGATAGAGCATGTCTGTCTAAGATTCACGATCTGGTTGAACTCAAGAGTTGCCTCAGAACCCCATCAACCAAAACATAAAATTGAGCCATTAAAACACTTGGTCAAAAGGAATATTCAATGGCTATACATGGTAGTAGTTGGTCAACCATTTCATCAAATTCAATCTGGCATCGATAAACCGCCTGCTTTTACCGGATGAATGGCTTGTTGCAGTGGTACATATACCCGTTAGATTTAGTCAGAATTTTGAATAATTACCTTTGAAAACATAAAAGAGGCTATAGACATACAATGCCATATTATTCTCATCTTCTCAAGGGTGTTACTGTACTTCCTCTGGAATGTATGAAATGTAGAAGGCATAAACATAATAAAACTGCAAAAAAAAAAAAAATCTATCCTCACAAAATACAGAGCAAGAGGAACAGAAAAATGCCCGAAGTGGTGGCCTACGTTAAAAACAATGGCATGTGGGTCAATGTAACATCTTGATTTTCCAGTTGTGGCGGTTCAAAAAGCATCATTTCAATGAGGTAAAAGGCGATTCATTCGGTACACAGCTGAGGCTGGTGGATCCTACTGTAACTCTCACATGAGAAACACCCATATCTGCGACCCAATTCTTCACATCACTTCCGATCAATAGAAGAATGGTAACTTATCATTTTCCTAGTAATGCTACATATTTACCAATAAATAGGTTCATCTAGAGTATAGAATCAGATTTGTTTCTCCCATCAGTATTAAAAGTCAGTTGATTTGTGATGTATAAACAATCTGTATTTAAAGAAGAACATGCAGTTGCAGGAAAACGAAAGCTACATACTCGTTTACATTCCTTAAGCCCCTACACCCAGAAATAAAAATTCCTAAGTACAGATGCCTGTGCATAAACACAGATAAAATGCCCGAAATTTTCCTATTTATGCATGAAGCGAAGAAAGGTGCCTCATGTTCAAAGTTCTACAAAGGAGAAAATCCAGAACAAAAGAATGCTGGATACCAACACGATACAATCCACTGTCAAAAGCTTAGAATATGTCATAAGAATAATACCTTGTGCATCAGGGGAGACAAAAGAAAACAAGCATGCCAGCGTTAAAACTCCAACAATCAGGTCCATCTCCAATATTATCACTTCAACTGACGGATAACAATGAAACCACTTTTGAGTTATCTCTGGAACATAATGAATTGCTGCATATATGGGCACGAGCATCCAGAAACGGGATGACCCTGTTAAAAAAATTCAAGAAACTATCCAGATTCAAAGGGGGAAACGGCAAAGCAGATAGGAATCGAAAAAATAAATCTTTTGTTCAGTGTTACCGAATGATCCTTTTCATTGCAACTAGAAGATTTCTCAATCAAATCTGCATTCAAGCTAATTATCTTACAAACTACCGATAAAGCCATAAAGGGTAAAGAAACCAGATTTATGTAATAGTGATCCATATGCGCAATGCACCAATTTGTCCATTTTTATTAACAAGCCATAATTATGGCATACCGACTTCACATTCATCAGACAAACATAATTATGGAAAAATGTTTCATGTCACTTCACCAACTTAGCAAATTGCAATAAATAGCTGCCGGCTGACCACAAATAACACAACCAGCAAGTAGATTTTTCTTCCTCTCAGAAATCACCTATCCAACTTCGAACCTTATTCCTCAATCATCAATTAAAGTATCTTAATAATCTCATAAACCTGAAGTGTCATTTATGCATTCCCCTCAACACTTTTGTAAGACCCAATTGATGGCAAAAGGCAAAATTAACTCTTTCCTCACATAAAGCACAAATATTTAGTGTAACCATAAAGAATAAGAGTCGATTCCAAGTCCCGCCTCATCATATTCAAGAACCATTTATGAGCACACCCCCACAGCCAAAATTCTCACAAGACACAAATTCGAGAAAAAAATCCAAACTTCCAAGCAGAAAGATGCATGCTTGTCTACAAGCTGTGCATAAAATATTTTCAGCAAAAAAAAAAAAAAGATCTAAATATGCAGTGAGAGAAGTATCTGAATGAAGGATCAGAAATGGGTCATACTCATACCACTCCCTGAAGAGAATTGAAAGTAAAGAATGTTTACTATGTACTTGAATCAAATCTGAAACGTCTCAAAATGATACTTTTTGACATTCCCAAAAAAAAATTGATACTTTTTGTATGACCTTTTTTTACCACGACCCCACTCCTGCGTGCTTTGTGAGTTAGCGGGTGAAACACCGCGACACCAGTACCCAAACACCACTTTCCTTCTCAAAAAAATAATAAAGATGAAGGAAATATTTGTTGGGAGGCTACGTGGGACCTGAGAGGATCGCATTTTCCGAGTAAATTATTGGGATATATACACATGTTCAAGAGGGAAATAAAAAAGAAAAGAAGATGAAATAAGGCTTCGTTCCTTGTGATTTTGCTTGTCTTCTTCAGTTCCACTCTGGCAATAATGAAGCAGTGCAAAAGTTTCAAGAATGTGTACATATATCTCCAAACGTTGCCTTCGCTCTTTATTTTTTTATTACATTTTCAAAATCATTTGTAATTATAACTCTGCCCTTTTCCAAGGATATGATAATCGTAAAATTTTTATTCACAATTAACAAACAAGAATGGTCGTCTGTCTAACTCAGAGCACCAAAGAAACATTTTGTAAGTTCCGTGAAGCATATAATATACTTTTTGAATTTTTTTAATTTCAGTGACTTCTACATTGCAAGCATCCACTTGCAAATTAGTCACAAGAATTATATTATATTATATTATGAAACATTTTGACTCTTAATACTATGGCATAATATGTTTTCATTGAAAAATTAAGACAATGTTTGGTAACTTTTAGAAAATATTTTGGTTCTCCCAAATAAAAAACAATATTCTAAATTATATTTACAGATATTTCAACATCATTTTACTTTGATTTAATTTTTTTTTATCATTTTCAAGAAATATTAAAATTGTAAAATACCTCATATGCTAAAAATACTCTTGGTGACATGACAATTGACATACAGTATAAAGATATCTTATAAAAGAAATACAATTACTTATATATATTATATTCTTCAATATAATCTCCCAAAACTCATTTTTACAAAATATTTTACCTAAACATTGACTACAGCTATTCCGCAAGGGGCATTTCTAACTAGCCTCATAATCACACTTCGAAATAGAGGTGTCAAAAACGGGTAGCATTAAGCCGGCAAGGTTTGAAAATGGGTCGTGTCGGTACGATCCGTTTCCACAAAAAAGATGGCCCAACAAGGCCCATTTCAATTCTTTTTTGAAAATTTCTGGGGCTTTATCGATCGATCGGTACAATAGTGCCGATCAGTCGGTAGCATTAAAAAATAAAAATAAAAAGTTTCATATCCATGGGCGTTGCCGTGCCGCCATTGCCCATGGTTATATATCCTTAGCCCAGCACGGCCCGTTACTATAGCGGCATGAGCCGTGCCAGCACTGTCTTTGCGGGCCTTTTGTCGCCCGGCCCGTCTGACATATGTATTTTGAAACGAATAGGGCGACTTAATTTTAGAAAAAAACAAAACTCAAATGTTGTACCATAAGATAAAACTTGAGCAACAAATTTAAATTTTTTTAGCACAGCACGCTTCTCAATGATAAAAAACAATTCAATTACAAGGAATATCATTGAAATTTTTTTTTATTGATGGCATTAAGTTTATATACCTTGTTTTAAATCAAAAGTTTATGTACTTTTGAAAGTCCTTTTCCCATTTTATTTTGTTATCACGTGCATTCAAGTTATCTGATGGAATATAAAAATTATGTTGAACTATAGTCAACTAAATTATAGGAATTAGGATTAGATTTTTCTAGAAAATTAAGTTATAAGCATTACTTTCTTTTATAGACATACTAGGAGTAATTTCCGAAAAATGACATTGGCCATAAAAGAATTACTTTTTGGATTTTTTAGATATTAAGTTTCAATAAGCAAGTATTTTAGTAGCATTCCCTTTAAATACCATTTTATTCATTGGATGAGATAATAAATCATGTATAATATATGGATAGCAGAATGATGTATTGTGTATAACTACAATTGTTGCATAACTCAAGTCAAACGTTGATAAAATAAGGATGTGAAAACAATGAAAAGCATTATCATTTACACCAAATGATGCCTAAAAAATAATTGGCACCCATCCAATTCCAAAAATATCATATACTCGAGTATATCGTCCATATCAAACTAGACAATTGAAGAAAAGTAACTTAAATTATGTTGGGAGTAATAATAATAAAATTGGTTTAATTGATAAAAGCTCAATAATTATTATTACTTTTGTTAATGAGAATAAAATTATGGTAAGTTAATTATGAATAGTCAATTAGGCTAAAGAAATCTCACATTGAGAAAATGAGACACTTAAAAACCAATAGAGTGTAAAGTAAAAAATATGGGTGTCCCTCGCGCACCGTCCGTCCGCTCCGCTCGTCTCGTCGCGCCGTGCCGCTGCCGGGAAGGCAGCCCTATCTTTTTACTACTCGGATTTCTGAAATGACTTTTCATCTACCTGACTTTTCATATTCTGCTGGGTACTAGGTTTGAGACTTTTCACCTACATGCAGAATTGATGTCAGGTTTAAGTGTGAGACTTAAATCCATATCAATCTGATGTTAAGTGTTGAGACTTTTCATCTACCCCATTAAACTTTACACTTTGGAGTGGTCTGCTGCTCAGCTATATAAGCTGCTTCAGCCATATGTTTCATTCATTCCGAAAATCTGCATACATACATATATCATTCTGCTTTGAGAGTACTGCACACTATTAGTGTTCGAAGGAGTTTGCTCGGAGTTTTGCTTCAGTCCGAACAGAGGTGATTGTGCGTTGTACCTTGGAACTCACTTGTCCGGGAGGCCAGAAGCTAAGACGGACAACTTTGAGTTTACGGGCACACGACTGTGGCCTCGTCCAGAATTGTTTCCAAATTCTTGTTGGTTAAGTCTTCAGATTATAACTAGTACTGTAAGTTTAATGCTTTTGTAGTTTGATTGTTTGATGTTATAAGTATACTGTTTCTGTTCACAGTATAGTTTCTCTTTTTATTACAATTGTTTAAACTGATTCAACTCTTTCGATTTAAATAAACAGTACCAACAAATTATGCTCTAAATATAATCTAGTTGTGCCACAAAATTTGAAAAAAAAAAAAAAAAAAGCTGTGCTTTAATTTGACAAACACTCTTAAGAAGGGCAAATTTGTGATAATAAGAAAAGAGGACGATGAAGAGAAGGAAGAAATATGGTTATTGGTAAGGGAAATTGAGAAATGGAACAAGAAAAAGAGAAAAAAAGTTTCACAAGAAGATGATCATGCTTATGACCAGGTTTCACTCCTAGCAGCGGGAAATATTTGTATGCATTAGATTTATGTCTCACTTATACACCAATTTAATATTAAAATACAACACATTTAAAATAAAAAATATATTAACTAACACATCAATCATTTCAGACAAATCATATTGAGTTTGTCCATATGTAGAACTTATACCATGCCCTTACAAAGCATTTTCTCTAGCAGCATATGTGAACATTCTCTTTGTTGAAAAGCTTGAAACCTCAAGATAAGTTTTGATCCATGAACAATTTTTTCAATAAATTACATGCTGCAAATAAGCTCAAAGAAAAGGCTATTTCAACTTTTCAAAAATAAAGCAATAGGATAAAATTTGTCATTTTAACATTAATCCGACTCTCATATACAATAATATACAACGTTAGGAAAAATAGCTAACAATGAGCGTGTTGATTCGGCTCATAATAACTTGAGCTATAGCTTGCTCTTACTAAAATGGCTCAAAGTTATTAATCCATTATGGTCACGCTGCACCCCAACTCAAATAACATGCGAATTCAAGAAATTAAATCATAAATGGGGGGCAAACCCGCTACAGAAAGCTCCCACGATGAACAAGGTCCAGGAGGGGTCGGTTCAATTGAGTCTAATGTACTCGGCTTTCCCTGCAATGCAAGATGTTATTTCCGCGATTCGAATCCGTGACACCCATGTTAAATGTCAACAATTTTACTATTGTGACAAGGCTGATTCCTCAAGAAATTAAATCATACACGTTTTTTAATTCCACCAATCATAGGACTAGTTTCAATATATCTTGCCGTAGTAATCGGATATGCAACACAATTGAATGGAGATGATAAGTGTCGTATTTCATTTTCAATTGTGTAAATACATCATTTGATGTTACATAATCTTCAAAAGTGGTAACAAAGCATCGAAATAAATATTTTCGAATGTAATAATTCAATGACATCCAATGCAAAAATTTATTCCCGACACCACAAACCGAGCCTAAAATACATGGAATCCTACTTGAGCCTTGTCAAGCAAGTAGCGACATAGGGACTCCGAACCAGTGATTGTGCCAAAGTTACCAATCGTCGAGCCATAGCAAAAACTGAAATCGAGAAAAAGATAGAAAGCACCCTGCAAGAAGACACCAAATATATCAAAAGAATCAAAATCTACGTCGCCTCAGAGGACAACTATTTGAGCTGATCACCAGCGAGGTATGTAAAGCAATATACTTCAGTCAAACAGGTTGAGCTTCTACCTGAGGTTCTGAAATTTTCACACCCTCCATTTCTCCAAAGCTCTGGACTAGAAAATCTCTCCTCTCTCGGAATGCTTTAACCATAGTTGCGACTGCTTCTCCACCTGCAAAGCCTAATCCCAAAGCAGCAACAGCTGCTTTTTGAGATATACTGCTGGCACCTGAAGTTGACTGCAGCATGAAATTAAATTAAACTTAGTTGCTTAGGAAGAAAAGAATCAGAAATAAATAGGTTTATTCTTTGTTCAACACAAATACAAACTTGATGTCTGATAAAGAGCATGCATACATAAAAATATGAAACACAATAACCCGAAAGAATTGATCTAGTACTTTTGATGTACGAGACTGCACAAGTTTCAGCATCATAACAAGGCCTTCTCTCATTTCAACATCCAATTTGTTTAAGTTTATTCTTTAATTTTTATTTCTGTCAGCAATGAACTTTTTAAGACATATCTCATCTAATTATCAATGTATCAAGGCCATATTTCCATTTCAACATCCATCACCTAATTTTTTTCTTAAGTTATTAAAGTCAAACAATTTTATAAGAACTAATAATTAATGATTGAGGATCCACTTATTCGATGGTTGTCTTTGTGCATTTTGTTTACGTGGTAGGTAATAGTGAGCGTTAGAAATAATGCATTTTTGTTGTAAGAATGTTTGAAAAGCATGAGACATATATTCACTGCCATTGTCAGAGCGAAGACACTTAATAGTGGTGGAAAACTGTGTTTCAATATATGCTACAAAAGTCCCAAAAATAGAAGGTCGGCCTTAGAACGAAGTAGAACGAAGGAAATACACCCAAGTAAAGCGACTAAAGTCATCAATGAAAGTCACAAAATACTTATAATTAGCATGCGAAGGGACATGAGCAATACCCCAAATATCACTATGAATGAGGTCAAAAGAAGCATGAGTACAACTACCATGATGTGGAAATGGTAAATTCTTACTTTTCCCAAGTTTGCAAGTATAGCAATCAAGTAATAATAAGGGATGAGAAATCGAAGGCGTGTTCCCCAGAAAGCCATGTTTCATTAAATGTAATAAAACAACATTATTGGGATGACCCAAACGTCTATGCCAACTAGAAGGCTTATTTGAAACAGTAAAGCAAGACAGAGATAAAGTGGGTGAAATACTAAACTGCAGAGGAAGCAAGCGTCCCACTTTAGGCCCCCTCGTTATCACCTTCCCCGATATCTGATCGTGCACAAGACAACCATCATGTGAGAAATGCACATTGTAATTCTTGTCAACCAATTGACGAGCAAAGATCAAACTCGTAGATAACCCAGAAGATATAAATACATCATGAAACGAAGAGTTAACATCACCGACATGTGTAATCGGAAGATTATGGCCATTCGCTATCTGAATCTGTTGATTACCAATATATTTGCGAATTGCTCAAATAATTAGAGGAACCAGTCATATGGTTCGATGTACCAGAATCTACAAACCAAGGAGATGAAACCTTCTTACCGCTGCCTTGAAACCAAGAGCAGAGAATGCTGAAATAATCATCTGTTGAACCATGTCGGGTGTAAGAGGTTGCGTGCTGGCAGAAGAAGAATCTGAAGCAGACGGTGCAGCAGCCGCGTGAAAGGCTTTAACACGCCGATTCTGAGGACGTGTAGGACAGTCAGCAATGATGTGATCTTTTTGTTTACAGTAATTGCAAAACTTCTTATTGCAATTCCTAGCAATATGGCCGAAACCCTTGCAGCTGTAACACTGAGGGTAACTATTTCCTTGTGGTTTTCCATAGCGATGTTGACAATCTCAGAATTTGGCAGAGAAGAACCGAGAGCAGTGTGAGTGGCCAAACGTTGTTCTTCGCGCACAAGCTCTCCAAAACACACATCCATGGATGGAACAGGATCTCGATTCAATAAATCAGCCCTAGTAGTCTCGTATTCAGGGCGAAGTTTCATGAGGAATTGATCACGTTGGCTAATTGCATGAACCTCATGAATGGCAGGAAGAGCCTTTTTGGACAGATGAGCATAGATAATGTCCGTATATTCAGTACATAGATTGAGAAACCCAGAATAATATTGTTCTATAGTCAGATTGCCATGTGAATAATTAGCAATCTCCAATTCAAGTTGAAATCGGCGTGCTGTATTGTCTTGATAATCTACCCGCTTAAGATAGTCCCACATTGCCTTCGAGGTATTAAAGCAGTGCATCGATCGAGCCAAGAATCCATTAGATGATTCAAGCATCATTAGTCTCCCATTTGGCCAATTCTTTGTCCGTCGTAGGCACAACAGTAGAGCCAATAATGTGGCCCCAAAGTTCCTTACCCTTGAGGAACATACGAAATTGAAATTCCCAGGCAGCATAGTTTTTCCCATTGAATTTAGTAGAAAAAATATCGGCAGTCATGATTACGAGTCATGATCACAAAAGGAAACAAAACCAAGACAAGAAGCCAAGCAAATGCTACGATAATTAAAAAATGAAGTGGGAAACCAAAATTATCCACGCACTGACACACTGTGAGCAATTTAAAAACCCAAGGAAAATAAGGTCAATCAAAGCAAAATCCCAAGAGCAAAACTCAATCGCGATAAATCCTGAGATTTTTCGCGATTTACTGATAACCAAGAACCGATATTGCTCAATTTCAAAACCCACGAGATCCTGCGACAAATATGAAAGCCACAATCCACAGAGAGCAAATCAAGATTTCTGAACGAACACCGAAACCACGATCGACAGGGACAAAAGTCGGAGATCGTGCGAAATCCACAGTTCGGCCGAAAATCCACAACGCACCGAGAAGAAATCCAGATATCTGCTAACGAAGAGCAGATGAATGACCAAGAGGAAATCCAAAGACTAATTGGCGACGACCCACGTACAAGGAAGACAGATTTGTACGCACGGAGTGCAAATCCACGATTTCCGAACCACGTAAGTTCTCCAAAAAAAATGTTTTTTTTATCAGAATGTTGGCTCTGATACCATATCAATTAACAGACTATTTTGCACTGTAAAATCTTGTATTCTTCTATTGAGTGATTTACCGTAAATTTATAATACAATGAGTAGTTAATACAAGGGAAAATCAGGAAAATAACAAACTAATTATAGTAACTATATACAAGACTAAGGCGTGAAATGAGGAATCATTGATAGCTGTAATTGTGCTGTCATTCATCAGTGTAACACAAAGGCATGTCATTTTGATATAACAATTCAATTAGAGGTTTCAAAAGACGTGTTGATCATGATTGCAACATTATTAATGACTAAAGAAAGCATAAAAATGCTAAGAAGAAGAAATATTAACATCGTCCAGGGCCAGGCCTTTCAGGAAACAAGTTAGAATTTAGGAAAGCCATTTACAGTCAAAGTTCTGTCCCACATGCCTGGCAAAGATGCAAAGCTCGTGTGAGTTGCTGGGGCATATATAATATGTTCGTAAATTTCATCAGACAGCACCTGGGTGAAAGAACAATAACAAAACACAAAACTAGGAAACAAAGCTGATTTAATAAAATTAAAAATACTAGTAATTGTTCGTTAAAATGGTAAATAAGAAAACCCACCAGAAGTCTAGGATGCTTAGCTACAATCTTTGCAATCTCTTCAAGTAATTTATGGGGGTAAACGGATCCCGTTGGATTCGAAGGAAAGCAAAGAATCAACAACCTTGACTGTAAATGGCTTTTCAAAGGAAATTAGCGGACAAGGATGTAAGAAGAATCACAGAGGTCGCATCTGCCAACCTTGCCATTTCTGGGTAGCTTACCCAAAATGGAGCTGGAATCAGTACCTGCATTGGCAATGCTTATTAGGGTAGTTAACAATTATGAGCATTTAAGACTTTAAGGGATGATTTCCCACATTAATTGACAAACATCAATGGTTATATCCATGAAATGTGGCTTCATCTGGCATCCAAACGAATGAGACCTATTTTTGTGTATGTATTTCCCCCTGTATTCAATTTTCTTATTTGCTCAAATGCAAACCGCAATGCTATATGCTCTTCTCACAGTCACCAAACAACCAAACCAGATACCCCAAATAACAAAAGAAAGAAAATCACAAGGATGTCATCAAGATCCTGCTCCGACAGTGCTTTAACTGAAATGAGCAACCCAAATATGGGTCAAAACTTTAGTTTTGTTAGAAACCAAAGAACATATTTTAATATCAGATTTGATACATTAAGATTCCAACATATCTTAATTATAATTTAACTGTAACTTAGTTAGACGAAAGATTTCCTATCATACGCATCCCATATATAAGCAGTTGCTGCTTGTATCCCAAAATAAGATAGTTTATTAGAAATTTAGCCCTCTGGCCACTGTATTTCAAGAAATAACAAACAGTTGTTAAGTTCTCTATCAAAGAATTTGACTCTTATGTTTCGTGTGTTAACTCAGTGCTATCCCAATCCATGCCTTCAACTAAGTTCTAAGAAGGTTTGTTCATATTAGATATAAACTGTCTGAATTGTTTGTGCTCCTTTGAGGGCTTGGGAATTTTGTTCATAAGTGCACAGAAATACTTTAAGTGTTTTT
Organism: Haberlea rhodopensis; assembly: GCA_907163345.1. Taxonomy (NCBI): domain Eukaryota; kingdom Viridiplantae; phylum Streptophyta; class Magnoliopsida; order Lamiales; family Gesneriaceae; genus Haberlea; species Haberlea rhodopensis. The sequence goes on from CAJQUN010000072.1 coordinate 1,363,377, forward strand.
TTTAATGTGTCCTACTTGACTAGGCCAAAAAAATCGACATTAATGTACAGCCACAAATTGGTGCCTTACCCACCCATTAAGCTCTATTACCAATGTCAACATCATTTAGCCACAGAGAGGACATAGCACAGCTATCTTTTGTTTCTGAGTAAATACAAAAAAAAAGAAAAGAAACTCTTGAAATGATTAGTGCACCCAAAACAAATTTACATACCGTTCTTGATTCAAAAAGAAGAAGAATTTTTTTTGTTCAAGTTAAAACAGTTCATATTAAAGAAAAATTAATGGAAAATTTTTCATCAATCATAGTTCAGGCAACAATGAAACTGGTATCTGGTCTTTGACATGATACAACAAAAAAAAAATACTAGAATAAATCTTCAACCACGACCTCTGAAGTAAGAAACATGTTAACCACGTACCAGTTACTGTGCCAAATGCAAATTCTAGAAGTATAGGGAACTAAACAACTGCTTAGAAAGTTAAGATATACCTCATCTCCAGGCGAACAAACTGCAAGAACTGCCTGAAGAATGCCTATTTTATAAACCACGTAGAGAGGTTAAAATATCTTTTTTCAAATGGTTAAACTACATATTTTGTAAATCATAGGGGTAAATAACTATTTTCAAACCACATGAAGGTAATTCGCTTATTTGGAAAATCATAGGGGCTAATCTGCCAAAAACCCTTTGGTCTGTAAATCTAAATGAAGTTTATTCTGAGCGTTAATGACAATGCTTGCAGAGGCCTGCGCACAACAAGACGAAGCTGCGGCCATTAACTTAAGAGTATTTGAATCTTGATATTGGATTTGAACGTTAAACATGGAAATAAATTGTTGTTTATTTATTTTTAATAAATATATTGGAAAAAAAATGAGTGGGAAAGGAGGGTATGAGGTTGTTGGAGTGGAGGCTATGGGCGAAGACTGCGGCGGAGAGTGAGTTGGTGCTATTTTTTTAATTGGTTTAAAAATAATTTCAATAATAATTTCAATTATAGCAATTAATTTATAAATAATTGAAATAACAATTACTTACAAAAATTAATTTTTATAATTGTTTTGAATTTATATATATTTTACATAATCACCATATAATATCTTGAAAATGTGATATATATCAAAGCTAGTTTGTGTTGATTTTACAAAATAAATAAGTACTAATATCTAATAACATTTTATATTACATATGACTATACCAACTCATGCAACATACTCTTCCCTTAATCCATGGAACTCACATTTATTTTACAAATTAAAGCTTCCACGAACGCTTGTGAGAAATATTTATTTTAATGGAATAAAAAACTGGTTACAGTCGAATTATTATTTGGAGTCAACGTTGGTGTTATCGATCCTGATTTCGGGGCATGACAGTCGAAGGCGTCCAAATTTCTATTTTTACACATTAAAATATATTATTAGGTTGCAAGAAGTTGGAACTGAGCTGTACAATAGGAAAGATCAACGGTGCTAGAAGTGCTTCATTTCAAAGTCTACAAAAGTATAAAATAAAATAAATTTTATTTTTTTAAAAAAAATAATTTTGATTTAACAGATTTAAATAAAGGTCACGAGCCACCATTTGGTTAAGGGTTGCGCATTGTCTCTCCCAAATATTATTTAAATTAAATCAAAAAATTATTCAATACTCTCAAGAGAAATATTAAACGTAAAAAAAAAACGACAGTATTTATGCACTTAGGGTGGAATACTTATCGATATTGCTAATCATAAGTAACTAGCTTAAGTATTTTACAAGAGTTCTTTAGATGTGATGAGTTATCTTGTATGGTGTGTCGAGTAATACATCAATACTCTCATGGAGAAATGCAAAACGTAAAAAAAAAAACAACTAAACGTAAAAAAATACAAAAACAATAGTATTTATGTTGTAACACCCTTGTCCTACATGGGTTGTGGATGAAAATTTAAAGTGGTTTATAAAGGCTTATAATGGACTATTATAGTAACTTGGGTTAACCATTTTCGTATAGCGAGGACGGATACGAAGTAGTTGCTATATGAGTCCATTGTGCAGTCGCGCTTGCGCGGGCCTGGGCCCGGTGCGTGACATATGTAGTAAGGGTGAAATACTTACAGATGTTGCTAATAAGAAGTATCTAGCTTAAGTATTTTACAAGATTTTCTTTACATGAGATAAATTATATTATATGGATAGCTTTATGTTATTACATATATACTTTAACAAGTGCACATAGTTTGACAAATCCATTTTCCCTGTATTCCTCGAAATTGGTAGAAAATTCAAGTCAAAAGACCAAATCCAATATGTGAAAATAGTTCAAAAAGCCAAAAAGTAAAAGCCAAAAAAAGGCTTACAATATATTATCAATATTATGCATGGGCATGCTCACGCGTTAGCAGCCAATAGCGACTCTTATTCCATTTTGCATCGCTTCCTTCTCCTATAAATTCATCACCAAAATCCCTCCTACTCATTCATCAACTTCGTTTGCAAATAAAATACAAAATAAATCAGATACATCATAATTCCCTTATTTATTTTCATCCGAAATTTCAACTTCTAATCATGGGTTATATAATTTCATTTTATAAAGTTTTTACTATTATTTCATTCATGTTCTTGTCGTTCAATTTCCCATGCAATGCTCAATTATCCTCTACTTTCTACGACACAACATGCCCGAACGCAGCCAGTACAGTCCGAACCTCCATCAGGCAGGCCATATCTCGAGAGCGTCGCATGGCAGCCTCGCTCATTCGCCTCCATTTCCATGATTGCTTCGTCCAGGGATGTGACGCTTCGATCTTGCTCGATGACACCACAACCATTCAAAGTGAGAAAAATGCATTCCCCAATGTTAGATCTGTAAGAGGCTACGAAGTCATAGACACTGCCAAAAGTGCAGTTGAGCGTCTATGTCCCGGCGTCGTTTCTTGCGCAGATATACTTACTTTGGCAGCTCGTGATGCCTCTGTCGCTGTAAGTATAATAATCCTTCACTTGATTAATAAGTATATTTACATGTTTCTCACTATAATGTAACTTTGTTTGGTAAAAAGGTTGGAGGACCATCGTGGAACGTGAGACTCGGCAGAAGGGACTCTACAACAGCCAGTTTCTCCAGAGCTAACAGTGATCTTCCCGCCCCTTTTCATGATCTTGGTGTCATTATCTCTGGCTTTGCGAACAAAGGGCTTAGTGAAAGAGACATGGTTGCGTTATCAGGTAAGAAAATAGCTAAATTCAAAAATAATCTCATGCCCAAAAGGCACGCAATCCAAGACCTTGACAATACATAGATATCATCATTATTATTGAGATTTATTGATTTAACCTAAAGGTTAATATACATATATAATGCAGGAGCTCATACACTAGGGCAATCCCAATGCGTAAACTTTCGCACTCGCATATACAGCAACGGAACAGATATTGATGCCGGCTTTGCAAGCACGCGCAGGCGCCAATGCCCGCAAAATGGAGGAGACTCGAACTTGGCGCCGCTTGATCTGGTGACCCCGAATTCTTTTGACAACAACTACTACAAGAACTTGATTCAAAGAAAGGGTCTTCTGCAATCGGATCAAGTTCTATTTAATGGTGGATCTGCAGACAGTATTGTGTCCGAATATAGTAGGAATCAACAATCTTTTTACTCTGATTTTGCAAGTGCCATGATTAAAATGAGTGAGATTGAACCAATCTTGGGACAAAATGGGATCATACGAAGGGTTTGTGGTGCAGTAAATTAAACCAATGTGAATTCGGGCTAAAATCATTTGTTGAATGTTTTATTATTTTGGATTTGTTAATGTTGTAAAATGTAATGATGCATAGTGGGTTCATTGAAAAATTAATTTGGTGAGATGTTTTTATAGTTAATTTGTAATATGTGAATAAAAGGTTACTCATTTATAATTTTTTTGTTATTTTTAATGTAACTGTTGATATGCAATATGTGAAGTTCTTGATTCTTTAATTAGTCAGCGTGCTGATATAACGCCAAATATTACTTATATGTCTAATATCATGTCAGCAATCCGAAGAAAAAAAAGGATTGAAATTGTAAAAGAAGCCAAATTCTTACACTAATACCCATTTTTTACTAATTTGAAGAACAAAAATCAATTTAGGGCAACTTACATGACAAAAATTGTTGTTTTACCAAACCTAAATGTTCAATTAATAATTGTTGTTGCCATAGAATACCTTTGGTTAATATGTTTTGTATCATATGATTTTAACGAAAAACTCTGTATTTTTTGTGAGAACTATTTTACTTTATGGTTGTAGAAAAAAAGTTTTTTTTGTCAGACAAATAATATATTTATATATAGGTAACTATGTTGTGCCATGATTGAATAAATCTACGACGCGAAAAAAATGATTAATTGTTGGAAATGTGGCCATAAAAATATTTGTCTTTGTAATTATTGTGTTCTTAATATCTAAAGATAAAAATAATTTATAATTAATTTTGAGAAGAATGGTGTAAGTAAACAAACCTATATATTTGCGGAAAATGAAATATTTCATGTGAAAGACTAGATTATCCAGACAGCAACGCAACCCATCTTTATTTGCTATACCACATTTATTGTTATTACATCATTCAAACTACTGTTCATCTTATTAACTGCGTCATTATTTGAAAAATTATTTAAATGATCAAAGTAGCATAATCAATCAATCCTTATTGAGATAAAAATGTAAACCTTTCAACTTGTATATTTTTATTCCTAAAACTGGAACTAGGGTGATGGTATGTTTCACAATATCGATATTAGATTAGCTTTCGACGGACATGCATTGCGTGATCAACAATTAGCTAGAGACGTATAATTTAATCAGAGAGAGTTAAATAAATACAAAATGTCGGAGAAAGTTTAGAAATAAAGCTTTGAGAAATCAGAAGAATACGGTAATATTATGCTCAATAAAGTAGGGGTAGGTCATATGCTCAATAAAGCAGGGGTGAGCAACAGGTTTTCCAGTTCTGACCCAACCCAATCAGTCGGGATTTTCGGGTACCCAAAAGCCGAATTCGAGTTCTGAATGGGGTGAATCCCAAGTACCCGATCCGATTATCAACTCTAAGCCTATATTGAATTTTTTAAAAAATAAAAATTTTAAATTTTTTTTAAGTACCCGATATTTTTCCGGAACCCGAAGTGGTATATCCGACTTATTTAAGTCGAGATCGGGTATAATTTTTACCTGAATACGGATCCCGATTACCCAAAACCCCACTTGATTCTCATCCCTACAATACAGTGGGAGGGACAAGTCAATCAATGAAGATAAAGCCAACAGATAAAATAAGAAAATTAGGAGAAGTAAAAGGATAATTCTTATATTCAGGTTTAGGTCATGTGGATAGATTTTATGTGATCAGATTTTCGTAAGTTATTAGAAAATAAAATCAAATTTAAGTTACAAAAGCCAATGACAAAATCTATGCAATCAATTCTAAAACTTAAAATAAAAAATGATGATATCCTAGATATTTTCCGGTATGATACCCCGGATATTTTCCGGTAAAACACGACCTGACTTGGCGCATTATGAGAGTATATGACAAGAGGCATTGACTCATTTTCCAGGATAAACAGTGGTAGGCTAACTCGACGCCGATGTCAAATAACCTCGGGTCGACCTGCTAAGCTCGAGATCTGCACTCCCAAGCTAAACCTTGAGCCCGATAAGATTATGTATATTATAGGCGAGCTTATAGTCGAGGTACTTCTACCTCGGGAATTATTTAAGCTTGGGAAAACAATCCATGCATGAGAACAATATCTGGTCAAGCTAGGAGAAATTCAAGAACCCTTAGGAACTCGGGACCCAGACGGATAAAGGCGACCCGAGCTCAAAGGATTGATTGTCATTATTACGAGATAATCATTCAACTCCCACCTAATCTCTGTAAAATCTGGTATAGGCAGGTTGAAATCTACGGATTTACTGTAATCCAATGATGAGAATAGTGACTTGATTTGACTTTGAACTACCCTGACTAGACTTAAAGTGGGGTGTTCTTGCCCCCAGTGGCATAGACGGATTGGTAAGGGCTGAGGTGAAGTGGGGAGATTTCTCCGATGTCGCAGGTTCGAATCTCGTGTGAGACAAATTTTCCACTGAAATATTGTGGGGATTTGTCCTGGGTTAGGGTCCTGTTGATCCGCTCTCTCAGAAACCTGGTATCCTTCCACATCCCTCGATTTACCTGGTGACGATCCTGAGGGGCCGGGGTCGTCACCCAATGATTAATCAGGCTCAAACCTAAGTATCTTGTTAAATTAAAAAAGAAAAAAGAAAAGTGGGGTGTCCCTTATAGTGGGTCCCACATATTTACCCATATAAATAGCCATGTTTGATTTGATTTTGCATTCATTCACATATATACATATGGAAAAAAAAGTGCTCTCTATAATACCCAATGTTTTTTCTTAGATATTGACTTAAGCTTCAGAGGGTTATGTCAAGAGAACTCATCTGGCCCTTCTAACCTATCGTTTTTTTGCAGGAGAGCAGTATTTTATCAAATTACAATCAAATATTTGTGCACGGAAAAGATACACGCCACCATACCAAATTTTCAGTAACAACTGGCGTCGTCGTCTGTGGGAGATCTAGAGGTAAGACGTAGAAGGAAAAACATGGTAAACACCCGAAGAACCAACCAAGACGAGAACCAGGCCTCCGCCAGTGGAAGAGAGCAACCAACTCCGATCGGCTTGTCAGTGGGAGCTCTGACTCTTGAGCAGCTAACACGACTCAATGCCTTTGCGCCTTTGCTGTGGACAAAGCTATAAAAAAGAATATTCCACATGAGCGATGTCCAGAAGAAAGCATTGGAAGGGAAGAGCCACCAGAGCAGGATGCTACCTCCCGCCAGGGCATTTCTGAAAATCCAAGTCTGGAAATATGCATTGAAGAGCTTAGAGATGAAGTTCGCCGGATGAGAGAAGGATTGGGTGGACCTTATGCCCCGAAGAGAAGCACCTCATTCTCTAAAAATACATTTCTTATTCTATTTGAGATGAAGCAAACAGAAGATGAACCTCTCTGGGAGTATATTTGGCGGTTCAATGTCACAACTTTGGAGATACCAACTTGTCCAGCTGAGATCCTAATCAGTGCTTTTACTCAAGGTCTCATGGGCAGGGATTTCTTCCGTTCTTTGATTAAGAAACCCCCAATCACTCATGATGATTTGTTGACTAGGGCGGAGAAATATATTGACGTCGAAGAGGCCCAAAAATTGAAGAGGGAGGAAGTAAGAAAAAATTCAGAGAGGCCCTACCGAGCAGGAGAAAATAGATATGCTGATAGATCAGAATTGAGACGTTACTCACAATACAGCCCACCAAGATCTCTAAAGAACAAGTAGTTCAGATTTGTGATGATAAGCATGTTTTGCCTAGACCATCCCAATCCGAGGGACAGAAGAAGGAAACTGGTGGAAAATCTATGTATCTTCCATCGAGTGTATGGGCATGATACCCAAGACTGCCATAGTTTTGACAAAGAGCTGGAAAAAGCAATTAAGATCAGTTCTCAGGTCAGAAATTTTCTGGCCCGAGCTTTAACCGCAAGTCAGCATTCCGCCTGTTGGGCGAGGAAGAGGTGCTAATTGGACTCGAGGTTGGGGTGGACGATGAAATTACCGAGCTCGTTTCCCCGACGGAGGGAGGTCCACGCAGGAAAACTGGAAGAGAAAAAAGATGAGCCTGCTCCGGAAGATCCCTCGACCCGAGGAGTCATCAACATGATCTTTGGAGGATCTACGGACGATGATTCTAACAAGGCCAGGAAAGCCGCAAGTCGGAGGAAAAGTTTTAAGTGTTGGACGGATGATGGATGCTGAGGAAAACGTGGTGATCAGTTTTGGTTCTGACGATTAAAAAGAAGTTCAAACATCTCACAATGACGCCCCCGTAATACGGGCCATCATTGCTAACTATGAGATCGGAAGAGTGTTTGTGGATTCGGTGAGCTTTGTCAATATTTTATTTCATGAAGCATTCCAACAAATAGACTTGGGTGAATACAAGTTAGAATTTGTGAGCACGTCCTTATTTGGCTTTGCTGGTCATACGATTCACCCATTGGATCAGATTAATCTACCTTTTTCCATGGGAACAGGCTCGAGCAGGAAAACAAGGCTGACCTCTTTCACAGTGGTGGATGTACCATCCTCAAGGGATTGCAACATTCCTAGAAATGCAACACTTCTATACGACGTCAATTTTGTCGACATTTAAAAGGGTAACCGGAAATGAAGAGCTCAAAACTTTATGGAGAACCATGTAAGGAAACCGAAGGATACAGTGAAAATGAGTTCCGTAATAACTGGTATTAGAAACTATTTTCCTTTTGATTGATGAAGGATGATGAACTTTACGAAGGATCTTGTACTATGATGCCTGAACTATATTGGATATGATCCCATTTGGGTAGATATAATATAGTTGACTTGATTTCCTTTGTAGATTGTTTCTTTCTATTTTTCTCGACTTTTTATACTGTGCTTGTTTTTATGCATATTCACATAAAGTTTTAATCAAACAGAAATAATAATGGTTTTTCTGCATATTTTTTTTCTTATTGACCACCTTTCACAGCGGCATATCACCGTTGCATGAATCCCAACAAATACATCCACATTTAACCTAAGTCACATAATCCTCCTACCCCCTCCACCCATTGACGCTCCGGCCGCAAACTGGCGAACTCGGTGCGCGTGCGACGCATTAAGGCGACTTAAGAATTTCTAGTTCGCGTTTTAAGAATTTCTAGTTCGCGCACTAAGATTTCCTAATTCGCGCATTAAGATTTACTAAGTCGCGCACTAAGTCACTAAGTCTTGTTAATCCTCCTTAATTCTCCGATTATTTTTTTTTTTGTAATTATAAACAAAATTCTTCGATTTTGGGTTTAGATGAATTTTTATGGTTTCTAGGTATTTCGGGTTGGTAGAAAATTATATTATATGCTAAATAGATATATAATGAATTATGAAAAGACATAATAACATATGAAAGATTAAAATATGTGATAAAAGAAAGTATGATAAATCTGTGATTTTATAACATTTTTGCGGAGTAACTAATAATAAATTTGATATCTTAGAATGAAAATTAATAGAATGAACTTTATAAATAAAACTTTTATTTTTATTGAGTTAATTTAAATGTTTATATTAGTCATTTCATAAAGTAATAATATAAGTCTCCGGAATTAATATGAGTCATTTTTAATAAATTCATACTATTACCAAATATGTTGAAATAAATATGAACAATTTGGTTTCATTTTTCAAATTCGTTATTTTATATCTTAAAATAAAACAAAACTTTAATACTTCATTTCTATTTCTACAATTTATTTTTCGGAGAATTCTTACTAGACGAACGATCAAATACAAGATTCAAATTACGTTGTATCACTGGCTATAACATTTCTGCAAAGCTGTAAATGTTAGATTCTTCAATAAAATCTAATTTAATGTTTTTTAAGAATGGTAAAGTTGCAAACACCAAAGTTGTTAAGAACTTCATATTGTAAATTTGTAAATAATATAATAATGATGTGAGTTTGTTAAATATGATATATATTATGTATGTTTAACTTCATTTTATCAGTGTGTATGTATATATATATATTTATTTATTAATTTTTAATAGGCGCATTAAGGCGTACCCGCACTCAATTTTTTTGCAAATTGACGCACTCACGCATCCTCATCCGCTCCCGCATCAGACTTATGTGACTTAGCCTTTAACTACAATTTAATGCTCCAAAATTTGAACATGTTTTTTCGTCAAAAAATCTGTCCAAATTCTGATAGAAGCAACTCATCAAAAGACAAACTTAGGAGGCAGACTATGTTAATGAAATTAGTGCACCATCAAATGATAGATACAGGACTTCGACATTCGAGCAATTTGCTTAGTGAATAATATGGAGAAAACCAAGTTAAAAAACAAGTTGTTCGTCTCCCTTTTTCTTTTTACTGTTAGGATTACCGAAATGTTGGTTTCCATTCATGTTTCAACGGCTTAATATGAAAGTCAATTTGCCCAGTTATCGGGCGACCCAAACACCCTTACTCACGTGGAAACGAGTTGCACAGCAAGGCAGGAACAGAACTTTTCGGCCAAAAAAATATGTAAAGACATTCAAATTTATCATAAAAAAGGTGTTAATTCACAAGTTTCCTGAAGCATCACCCAAAATCCCATCGCCAGAACTTGGCTTCCCAAGACAAATTTCCAGCCAACGCGCTGAATGCAACTGGTGGGATAACTGCTCAATCTCAAAACCTCATGGAATTTCATTGCATAATACACACAAAATAACAGCAATGATGCATATGCATTTGATTTTAGAGTGCTTGTCAGATTATTTAGGCCAGAAACTGTTTCCCACGATACACCAGCAGTTGAGCATGATATTTGGTAATGTAACAAAACCGGATGACTTAATGTGATGTTCACGTTAGGCTTATAGAAGTGGCGTAGGATTGTAGAACAGTCAAAGCTTGCTCTGTCATAGCTCTGTCTCTAGCTCGTCTAACCCAGTCATCCACAATAACACCCGCCTTGCTGTTTTTAACCCCGTTCTCAAGAGTATCTGCTGCTTCACAGAGCTTCCCCTGAGCTAACAGACTCTCAACTCTATTAATGAGCGATTCTATTCCATCGCCTGATTGGTCTACCTCCTTAACCTGAACTCAGAAGTGACAAAAAAAAGTAAAGTTTAAAAAATTTAGAGTCAATTAATCACTCAAAGTTTTATTACAATGTACAGAGTGGGGCAAGGAAACAAAATGCACCTTCAACCAAGAAGCGATACGAGCCAATGAATGTGACAATACCCCACCACCACCTGGTGGAATTAAGCTGAAGTGCCTCAGTGTCCCTTTCAAAGAATCAAACTGCAGATATGGACAGCAATCTCATATTTTACACATTATACAACTACTATTTTTTAAAAATAATCAGGGTCTCCTAACTTCCCAAAACAAAAACTTGTAAACATTTTTCATCTGGGAGCTTACAAGACCTTATTTTAAATTAAGCGCACCATGCAATTTATATGCTCTCTAACATATGATAAAAAGTTTCAAGCAATTTATAAGCTTCACCAGACGCCATCTTAGAACAACTCTGTAGATGACACCACATGTGGAACAAATTATGTATCATGACTTCATGAAGTGCTACTAGATTTTGTGAACAAAAATAAGCATTTAAAATACATTACACATGTTAGCTAGTAGTATAAATTTGGCAAAGACAAGGACCTTTGACAGCAAAAGAAAGAGAGGCGAATTTGGCTTTTCAAGGATCATTTTGAAGAACAGAACTCCGTATCAATTTATCTATCACATAGAGTGGAAATAACTTGCCTTGTGATTTAATTGGGGTAGAGTGTCTGTGCCGTATTTTTGGGTATCTTCAGGAAGAGAAGATAGAACTAAAGCTATTAGCGAGTCTTTGTCAACGTCTTCAAGATGAGGGTGGAGGGCTTCTATTTCCTTTTGAATTGGCAGCCCTTTGGACAGTGCATCTTCCAGCGCTAGTGCTCCCTGCAATGATTGTAATATCTCAAGTTAGACAGTACTAAACTCTCAAGTGAATCAGACTACTTCCTGAATGAAGAATCACATATATACAGTCATTCCAGTTTTGCAGATGCTAATGGATTAAAAACAATGGAAATCAACTAACAGTTTTAAACCATGTAATTTTCACCAAGTAAAAACTCCTTAATCATGCCACATTATCAACACCAAACCGATGAACAACTTTAATCAAAATTCTTAATAGTACTAGTATTCAGATCAAGATGGAGTTACAAAACTGCTTAAACAAATATAAAAGAAAAATAACAGCTTCAAATCCTAACTTGATTAATGAATGTTTAGGCCACGCATAAGCTGGATCCTTTCTGAATTATAGCAACGGGATTGATAAATTAAGAGATGAAGAAGTAAAACAGGTAGAAGCCAATTCTAAGCCATGTCTAGAAGAATGAACTTGTAGCTATGCTGTAACTGAAGATTACCAGGGCAAACTTCTGAACAGAATGACTCTGGCGAGCTTCTTCTGAACGCGCATAAAATGCCATGCACAAGGCATTTATCTGCCAAAAAAGGAAAAAGATGGAATGATGTTGGAAAAAGTACTAACTTTTTATCTATTTTCCATATTCGTTTATGATGCTAAACTATATGCGAAATACTTATCATTCTTCCTAAAAGATAACCGAAAACATACTACTAGACTCAATGGAGCAGAGCGGACAGATACCTAAAATCTCCATGTCTACTTCTACCTCTACCTTATACAATGACACAGAAAATATTTCCTTTCCATTATCCTCACCAAACCTCAGATCCAAAGTTGGCCTTAGTATTGGACAACATCAGCAATTCAGCAATTAAACTATTGCTGAGAACCATTCAACTGCTGCATCATTAATCATCAGTGTGACCTTTAAGCAGCAAAACAATTTTTAGTAAGAGTGTATCTCAAAATATTTCTTTCTTGTTTTCCTCTCATTAAGTAGTTGCACGGAAGTAAACATATCCTTATACATGAAGTCAACAAGTATTATACATGAAGATTTGCTTCGGCCATTTTTTCAATCTGGGAAGCCTTTTCACTTGCAATTGCTGCAGCCAGATCAGCTTTCGCTAAATCATGCATTTTCTTCAGTTTTAGTTCTGCTTCTACTTCCTGCAAATGGTTGCACTAATAAGTCAACATAGCAGTACACAGATCATAGAGAAACGATGTCTAAAAAAAACAACACATCATTACCTTTTCCTCAAGCTCTGTTTTGAGTTTTTCTTCAGATTTTTCTTGAAGTGATTTAAGAGAAGCAGCTGCTTTCACTCTTTCCCTGACTAACTCCTGAAAAATTTTCAAACAGAAACTGTTGCAGCAACAAAATAAATACTATCAAAAAGAATAATCAGAGAAGACAAAAAAGAAACAGAATTATCACTAAACAAAAGGATTTGTCCAAAATAGATCTGAAAAGGTGAAGAAGATACAAAAATCCTGCATATAGCGGAACATTGCTACATTGATAGCGATATAAAGCAATTATATCGTCACATTAGCATTCTGCAGGACGCCTAGCAAACGAAAAGAAGTTGTCTAAAACCTTGTCAAGGATGGCTTCTTTCTCAGCATACATGAGTTCCCTAGCCCTTGCATCCTTGAGTTCCTTTTCATATTTCTCCTGGATGATACGATACATATATTAGGCTATTAGCTGAATGATGTGCAGCTCAACTTCAAGCTACTTAGTAAGAAATTCCTATGGAAATCATCTGGCATAATCAACATTAGAATTTCCATCTGGAAATGAGTGAGTCAACGGAATGTTTGTGCCGAAGTAATGAACAAAAGAATGACAAGTTTTCACCTAACCTTCATAGCCTTCTTTTCCAGTGCAAAAGCATGAGCATCTAACTCCGCTTGCCTTTTCTCAGCAGCATGTATGGCTTGCAAGAAGTCAAGAACCAATTTCCCATCCTTCGATATGTAACCATCATATGCATCATCTACTGTGGAAATGATATCCTTCAATTCAAAAATTAAATGTTAAAACAATAACGAATCCATTTTTTTGGGAAAAAATGAAATGAGAGATTATTAGGCGATATACACTAGTAACTTCATGAGATCTGTCTTGTTAAGGGGAAAAACTTTATTTATCACAAAACACCTACCTTTTCTCTTTCGGGGGTGGCTGTAGTAGATTCTTCAATATTATCTCTTAAGTAGTAATCATCAAGAAGGGAACCAGATATTGTAGTTCCATCACTCAGAACAACCTAGCAAAAGTTACTTCACAAAAAACTGTGAGCAGCTTGCACAAAAAAGTACAAACCGAAAACACTGCTGGGGCATTTATCGTCACCAATCAAAACAAGTGTTTACCTCTTGCACGTCCTGAGAGGTGATTTTCTCCTTTAACACAGGCTTGATCCCAATTTCTGCAGGACTTATATCAGCTGGTGTGAATTTTGGGGTGATATCAATAGCCTCGTACTGCTTTTCATCACGTTCTACCTCTGGAACTTTCGGATCAAAGCTTTCCTCAGATGGTTTACTAGTTGCATCATCTGAGAAAACATCACCACCAGGAACATTAGGCAAGTCGATATCTTTAACAAGATTGATATTTTCTTGTGATGGTGTTGCAATATCTTTTTCTTGGATATTTCTATCTCCCTCGGAGCTTAATGAATCCTCTGGCAGATTTAACTCTGAACGTGTTTCAGTATCTTTCTTACTGTGGTCCGCATTAGAAGTTGTTACATCTGAATCCTGTGAGCTGTTCTTAGAAATCGGCGGACTTAATTCACTAGCTTGAGGATGTTCAATTTCTTCTGGCGTTTCCTTGGCATTCTTATCATAAATCTGAACCTTTGCATATTCATCAGTGCTTTGCTGCTCCTTGCCAATATATGTATCAATAAACCCATAATAATAGGCTGCAAGTACAACAGAACCTAATGCAAGACCTCCAGTAATAATTTTTGGACCATGACTTTGAGATCCAGGGACATTGCTGACCGAACCAGGCTTGTATGATTCATTTTTCTGAGAAGCGGAGAACGCCCTTCTGGAAGAAAGATATGAAGGAAGCTGCAAATCATGCCAATATTTCAGAAGATTGCAGTTCAATCAATCAGATCAATGGTGAGACATCTATTGTCATTAATGTTGTATACTATATCAAGCATTCCTTTTTTAATTCTGTGCCTTGTTTTAGATAATATTAAAGTTATCAGTCACAATCATCAACCAGGCACTGTGATCTTTTATAGTGTCCCATGCATTAACTATAAAACCACAATCATCATTCAGGCGCTGTGATCTTCCACAGTGCTTCGTGCATTAACAATAACATCACTACAGCTACTCCTTCTAGTACAACCACCACCACCACGAAGATACTACAAATCTCTACAGCAGAGAACAGTGGACTATTTACAAATTAACTTCTTTTTTTCAACCTCTTTGTCTTAATTTAACTTAATAACCACAAGGATAAAAGATTTGTAATAAAGGTCAAGTAACTGACGTGCACCAAAGAGCAACTATAAAATGCTTCAGTTCATCCTGAATACAAAATGGACAACTTCCAATTGTTTTTATTACACATTTGATACTTTTTGGTTCATCATACTACGCTACTTTCAATCACGATTAATGACCCTTTAAATAGCCAATGATGTTGGACACCAACCAACTCATCAGGAAAATGTTCATAATATCCGTGTTTCTTTTCTGGAATAAATTTCTCATTGCCCAAAGTAAAAATAAAGTATTTTTATTCATTTTTATTTTCTTTCCCCAAGACAAGTTTTCACCCCTTTTCACATTTCCTAACATAATCAATATTTTCAACTAAACTTTTCTTCATAACCCAAAAATATTCCATTATTTTATTATATTCTAATCCAATATACATTGTTTTAAAGAAAAAATTATCCAACCATTTCCAACATTATTTGATATCCACAGTAACAATGTCATTCCCCCAAACAAAGCCAAACATACATTTTATTTCCCTATATCATTCCTTAAATATTTCCCCAAAACTCCAAAAACAAAAACTAACATTGCGCTACATTTTCCATGACCCATTTGTCATAATGAAAAAAACATCGATATATTCCTTAACACGTCCTACTTATTTGTCAGCCTAAAGGTTAGACTGAATTTAGAGTAGTTGAGGAATCAAAAGGTGCCTCAAGTACAGTTATAATTCTTTGCTATAAACACTGAGATTGATGCATTTTTAAATAAATTACAAGTGAGTGAAGGGCGAAGAAATGTAAAAAAGAAAATATTAAAATAAATACAACAAAATGCTTAAAGCAACCGAAACATTGAAGCAAATTAAGGTCATCCAGTCAAGCAAAAACGATTGCACTTGCAATGCTTAGACTGCTATAGGTTTCATTACATGGTTAACATTTCAAACATGATTCCCTAAAAAATTAAAAACCATCATGATATGCTTGTGGAAGCTTCAAACAAACATTTGTCAAACACAATAAACATAGCACCCGATTTTTCAAGAAAGAACAAAGAATCGGCTATCTCATCTTTCTTTATTAAGAAAAATGATAAAACACTGAGAAATAAAGAGTCGCCTTCCATTTTCTACAACAACACTTCACATAAGATATGACGAATTAAAAATAACGTGCCTGAGTTTTAGTTTGCAGTGGAACCCTTTTAACAGAGCTACGTGATGCGAGTTGCAAAACTGACCTACAAAAGTTAAAGACGGGATAATTAAAAAATAGATTAAAACTCCGAGTGCAACAAAATTAACCAGAATATATTAATTTTTCAGGATTGAAAATCTAATCTGTGATATATTTCACCCACTTGCGTAACATTGTGGATGCACTAAGCTCTGCAGATCAAGCGGAGAGCGGCAGAGGGGCGGAATTTGGGAGATTTTGTAGTCTGTCTCTATTTTGTGGGGACAAAAGCGAAAACAGGAGAGGATCTGGGGCTGAAATGAGATTAGTCAGAAGAGAACGAGAACTGCCTTCGCCATTTGATTCAACCTCTTAGTTTGTAATTGCATATTTGGTTGTAATAATATTGTTTACATAAATAAAATGTTAAGAGTATAATTTTATTTATTAAAATATAATATATCTCTGATTATTTTCTTTGCTCGTCGTATTACAAACTTTATTAGATACATTAAATGTTTTAATATTTATTTGATATTTTAATACCATTATGATTATAACCGGATAAAAATAAAAAATAAACTTGTGATAAGTGAAACGTATTTAGATTTAAGTCAAGATGATGCACCATAAATATATTTTTAGCTCTAAATTTTGCATATCGGCGTGATAGGTATCACTCGACACTAATTTTTCTCGAAAGAAACAAATGCCCAATTTCTAACTAAGGAATTTGAGATCTCGATTTGATCAGTAGTTCTAATTTTCTTGATTTTATATCAAAAAATACAAATATAACTATAAACAAATGATGAAAATAAGTAAGAATATTATAACATAGATTTGATATCAGATCCCTTCATAATCAGGGGAGCTTTACACTATTTCTCCATATGGGTTCTTGGTACGAATTTGGTGGAACAGGTTTTTATCTATGATATATTTCTTTTTGGGGAAATTTTAAAATTAGTTTCATAAAAAAATGAGTTTAATTAATAATAGTTTTAAATATTTATGATTAATCAAAATTGGTCACATATGATATTATTCTAATCAATAATAGTCTCAAACGTTTAGGACTAATCAAATTGGTCCCATAGATCCAACTTTCGTTTATTCGTGGCCCCAGTTCAGTTATGAGACCACTTTTGATAAAACACACAATTTCTATTGGATCAATTTTAATTAGTACTAAACATTTAGGAACTACTATTAATTAGAATCATATCCTATTAGATCAATTTTGATTAATCCTAAATATTTAGGATTACTATTGATCAACCTCATATCTGGACTAATTTTAAAATTTACCCTTTATTTTTTAAAAAAAATAATAATCCTCAAATATTTAATCAAGCTAAAGTAAAAAATGTTTTATGTCAATATATTGGTGACTAAATTTTAAATTTTATTCTCTGTAGTTGGGTATTTTTACTAAATTCGTGAAGTAAAGGGACCGCATCGTAACTTATCAAAGATTGTGCCTTATAAATGCCCTTTCCACACCACATCTTAGCCGCAGTCCATTAGGGTTCCATATTCATCCAAAATCTGCAAAGCTCCGGCATCCTCCGTGACAATGGTCGCCGCCAAGAAAACTGTATGAATCTTCACCACGTTCAGATTTTCCTTATCCTGTGCATTTTGTTTTTACTTTTGACATTAATACCCTTTTTGGTTTGATTGATTTCTTTTTTTCCTGTAAATTTGTTCCCACAGAAAAAGACCACCGAGAGCATCAACAGCAGGCTGGCGCTGGTCGTGAAGAGTGGGAAGTACACTCTTGGTTACAAGACGGTTCTCAAAACTCTCCGTAACTCCAAAGGTAGTTTTGATTCCCAGAAATTCGTCATCTTTGTGGTATTTTGAATTTCGGATTAATGCTTTTCTATGTAGATGAGCTGGTGTTTACGATTTTGCTTGCTTAGATGTCATTATTTGGGTTAATTATTTTAGGCAAATTGGTGGTGATTAGGGTAGTTTTGATTGGTTTATAATTCAGGGAAGTTGGTGATTATCACGAACAACTGCCCTCCACTGAGGAAGTCAGAGATCGAGTACTATGCGATGCTCTCTAAGGTTATCGTTCACCATTATAATGGAAGTAAGTACTAAACATGCACTTGTCATTTCTTTCTTTTTTATGCCTGTAATCAAATTTTGTGTTGCTTTATGATGATTTTGGTAGAAAATCAAAGTCTGAACACATAGTAAGGGTGGTGGCTAGTTATTAATTTATATTGTCCGATATCTTATGTATGATTTTACTGTTGTACTACTTTGTGGGTGGATTTCATGTGATCAACTGAAAAACAGTGGTCAAATTACGTTTGAATCTAAACTTTTAGTGGACATAAGCAAATATCTTAGGATGTTCTGCCTTCTCAGATTTTGTAAAGAATATTGAATCCTTAGATCAACCTCATTTACACAATCATTATACGTTTCTGTTTCCCTTGAATTTGTTTGTTACTTATATATCCTTTCACCGTGTTTGTGATGCTGTGACTGTGTGACATAGTCTAAAATGATCCCGCTGTATTTCACGTGGGTAGAGTCCAACACATTTGGTACTATTAGCGCTAGCATCTACCAATTTGATTTTTTTGCTATGAAATTGTGGTGTAACTGCTCAATCAAGTCTCTGGCCAACAATTTGTGATTTTTAGTTTTGAGAATGAACTTCCAAGCAATATTATGGGACCTATAAAGCATAAATGTTTCTAGAAGCAGCTCGTGTTCTTGCAGGCAAACATTGAAAAACAATTGTTTTAGTTTCCTGAGGTTGTATTGAATCCTTCACTTGTGAATGTCCAGACAACGTTGACTTGGGAACTGCATGCGGCAAATACTTCCGTGTATCATGCCTCAGCATCATTGATCAAGGTATCACATATATTCTCACTGCATGCACAATTCTGCTCTATTTCTTGAAGGGGCAACTGATGCAATCAATTTGTTCTCCCCCTAATGCAGGTGACTCGGAGATCCTCAAATCATTGAGCGGTGAACATTGACAACCTAAATAATCTTTATTATTCCTTGAACCTAGCTGTTGATTTCTTAGCAAAGTTTTGTTCTTTCAAGTTTTTCTTGTTCGTGTAATGCTTAACTCTGGTTTTTAACCGGAATCGGGTTTGAGAAAGTGTTCCATTTTGCTCGTATTTGGTAAAGAATTTAAGATCCTGTTACGTTCCAGATTTTTTATTTCCCGATGCGTAGGTTTCATTATTTTCATATCTTTTACAAATGAATAATAAATAACATAGAAATATTTTCAGCACTTCTGTAATTTAAAGCTTAAATAACATCAGGTTAAGCATTATAGACAGAATCATGACATTAAAAATTTCATAAACATTTGACACTTATAAACGACAATTGTAAGCATAAGAAACTGCCAATTCCATATTTATTAATTTAGGTTGTCGCAACTCACAATCAATAAATTAATATGCCAATCAGAGAGATGTTGGAATATTATTTCAGTAGAGTCAAATTAGCATGTTCTAGGCCAGTTGACCCGAGTACAGTTGAGATTGACATAATTAATCTTCATATTTAGTTAAGGATTGACAAAACTCAGGACAACAAAGTAGTTACAGAGCTTATCAAAGGACACGCTTGTTAACTAACTAGTGGAAGCAAATCCAAGCAACCTCATTGAACGGAAGATACCAGTTGAACATTGAACTCAACTTATTCACATGTAGATCAGCTGAGTAATCTACATGACAGAAGCAATAGAGACAAGCTATAAGTGATTATCAGCAAAGTATCAGCCGAGTTATCACTAACAAACTCTCATATCAGAAGACTTACTATCAAGGTTAAAGAACAACAGAGTAGTAGAAAGCCAACAAAGTCGCTATGACATTTGCAAACTCAAAGAAAGTACAAGACGAAAACTGAGTTCGTACAAACACTTTCCAACGGGAATATTAATATATGTAACTGACTAATCATTGTCAAGGCTATATGTACACTTGAAGAACTAAGAAAAACAAAGGAGGACTATCCAGCTTTTCTTACAACACATCAGAAACATATTTCAGAAAGATCGATTCAAAGGGGAACACAAAAAGAACAAATCGGTTTAGTAGAAAACATATCTTAAATACACGCAACATCGTTGAATGGGATATAAGATCATTTATAGGATCATTTGTGCTTCACAAACGCTCAATTCTTGTATCCAGTTAGCTCAATTGTAAAGATTGATCGGTGTAATTGTCACACATGTTGTTTGTATAGATTAAGAGTTAGATAAGTAACGTTGTTGTTGAGCAGTGGTGATGCCAGGAGTTTCAATGGTGTATGAGTAACTCAGCTGAAGTGGGTTTTGTATAAATGATTTGTACAAACCATTGTCTTCTAGGGGAATCATTTTATCCATCCCAATAATTTTCAAGAAATATCTATAATTAGTCTTGAGCCCAACTTCACATATTGAATTCAAAGGATCAACAGGAAAGGATACTAAATCGTAGAACTATAATGAAATATACGATCAACCAACCTTTATGAAATTTAAAAAGAGTCAAAAATTGATTTTTTCTTTGTTTTATCAATTTTTTCTTCCATTCAGTTGAAGAATTAGAGACGTATGATGATTACACAACGTTCAAAGTGACACAATCTGCGTGCATTTACTTTATCATGATTTTTATTCCAACTTTTTTACTCTACTTTTATTACTTTTTTAATCAGTTACATATCATATTAGTTTGAGTGTACTCTGCTTGGTTTCTTAAACTAAGATTGATCTAATCAATCAATGCAAACATTTCAAGGACCAAAGCTCTTGAAACTCACTTATATGGACTCACTGGGTGTACTGACCATCCTCATGATCTGATCATAACAAGGGTTGAGCAGTTGCTACCCCCACAGACAGTACTTTGTGGGGTAGCTATTATTGGATGATAATATTATCATCAATATTGGATGTGAATGTTATCATTAATATTTGATGTGAATATTCTCATTTAATGGTTGAGCTGAGTGTTCTTAGGAGCAGTATCAACCAAATCTCTAATAAGTAGTTTCGGAGCAATAGTCACTAACCACTTGATTCCCATCAATCTTGATTTGATTTTCAAAAATAAGACTCAATTAATAATTTCCTTCTTCCTATTATTAGGTATTTACTAATTGTAAATAATTATGTGAATAATTACACAAAACATATGATAAGGTCTAAATAAATGGGATAAAAATTTACCACGAACATATCCAGCTAGGAGGAAGAAAATAAAACTTTATGCAATCACATATATTTATATTTACATCTATACGTATATATTTATATTTAAAAAAATTATGATTCTTTCTTTGATATAAAAAGTGATTATTTAATTACTATTAGTTGACATAATTTCTGCTTTATTTTTACTATTTATATTAAGTATTTTTATTATTTTATAACTGGGGAATTAATTACCACTTATTGTGAAAGTAGAGCTTTCCATCGAAAAAAAAGTTTGTGAACGAGAGTCCCCGCATTCTCCAATTCCATTGCATCCATCTACTTCCTCAGCCGAACCCGCCGCTGTCCAGGTGCTCTTCCTCTCCTTTTTTTTTTCCATCGTTATTTTCCATCCTGAAAATTCATTGATTTATGCAATTAAATCCTGAAATTTACTCGAATTCACACCCCCCACCCCAAATAAAAAATTCAGTGACGAAAGTAATATGTGTGATATCAAACTTTTTTCGTCTACATCGAATCGTAAAACGTCAAACGATGGTAACATATTTCACGAATGCACCCATCTACGCGTACGATCTCTATGTATACTGTATATGTGGTTGAGGGTAGCAAGCGGATTGCTTGTATACGTTGGGTATGTGTGCCTGTCTAAACTTTTGCTTCGGTTGAGTGATGCCCAGAAGAACATTAATTATGGGTCACAACGACAAGCAGAAGCAGAGGAGGTCAAAGAAAGATAATCGTCAACACCAGCAACACTCTCACAAACTACTTCATCATTCTCTTGGGCAAGCACCTTATTTTCAAATCTTTTAACCATTAGAAAAGTTTTTTTTATTATTCATATGCTTACATTTTAACTGGCTTGTGTTTCTTTCAGACATGAAAATGACGAGTCTTTGCCAACTTGCCAAGGTATGTAAATTGCCGTCCGCCCCCTTTATCCTGAGTGTTTCATTGGAATTGTGAAGTAAAGATGTTAGATGATTTGCGTCAGTGAAATTAGTCTTGGCAAAGTTTGGTTTTGAATCTTTCTGGTGAAAAAGGGGTTTTACTTGTGGCTTGAACAGCAGTCCAGGAAGAGGAGGAGCCAATGGGTCCCAAAATTCAGCTCGCCATGTGGGTAAGCTTACTGCATTTGTTATATGCTTCTGAAGTTGCTTGTTAAATTAAGAGTGAATAACTAATTTTATCTGTGATAATGTCTTTCATTTGATGAGATGGAATATTTTCATGGGACACCTGAGGATTTTCCATTTCCACCCGGCATAATGAATTAGGTGTTTGTGAAGCATCAATGAAAGAAAATTATAATCTTAATGCAGTACCACTGCAAAGGCTGGAATTCCATTGTTGTCAATGGAGAGCTCAGCTAGATTTACAATTTTTCCAGTCAATTGGTACCTGTATATTTTCCCTCATCCATTTGAAAGTTATGATCTTGGATCTTATTGCCCGATAGCTCTTTGTTAGGTATAAAAGTGACCCTGAAATGAGAATTTTAGAATTTTGTTAATATTCTGTTTCGTGGGCAGGAGGTAATCCGTGGGCCTTAATTCAATGAAATGTCCTAAATATTTGGTTCTCTTTTGATTCTAATTTTGTCGCGCCTTTCACTTTTACCATTGTTAATTCTTTAGTTGGTGGTTCAGGATTTTGCTCAATGTGATGCAAAGAGGTGCACAGGACGCAAACTTGCAAGATTTGGATTGTTAAAAGAAAGTATCTGCCTATCCTGAATGTATCTTTTATAAATGAAGAAATGCTCGTCACAATTATTGTATTTATGAGGAAGAGATTTTTTTTATTAAAGATTGTCATGTTTTTATATTGCATTCCAAAACGAAGTTTTTTTTTTTGGGATAAAACAGCGTTTTTGAATAATGTTTTGCAGGAATTGCGCGTCAATAGTGGGTTTGGTGGAGTTGTTTTGAGGTAATTACACCATGGTAGTCTATTACCTAGGATTTTGATGATTATGTTCTTTGAGTTAATTTCGTGCATGTGCCCATCCCAACAATTTTTAGATATTGTTTTGCTCTTAGATGTATTTGTTTCGGGTTATATTTGATTATAGGATTGGAAGACAACAGTGAATTGATTTCTCTCCCCTAGTATCCCTAAGAAGGCAGTTAATTATGCGAACAAGGTTGTCAAATTTATGAACAACGTACTTAAAATTAGGTGTTTCAAATGGAAAGACCAGGGCATCGTCAAATTTGTGTTCTGTGTACTTTATCATGTCTAAAGGATCAATATTGTTTGAAAGGTAGAGAACAATGTGTGTTTTTTCTTGATTTGTTCTTCAACACTTCTTTTTCTAGCTTTTAATCATTTAACATCTCTTGATAATAATTACAGAATTTAGTTCTTCATGTTGATGAGATTTAGTTTGGATGGTTTACATCAATCCTAAAGGAGTTGTATCTTTCTCTTTGTTTTGTTCCTATACATGATGAGATTGAGTTTTGATGGTCTACATCAATCTGGTCTCAAGTTAAAAGGAGTTATGTATTTCTATTTGCTCATTTCGTCCTGAATGTTTAATTTCTTGCATGAAGATGGGGAAAAAGCTGGATGGAGTTGTAGATTCTGTTGGCACATTTGGCTATGTATATCTTGTATATTGCACAATTGCTGATTGGGTTGGTTATAATTAATTTCCTTGTTTCAGCCCTACTGGGAAACAATGTGTTTCACGGGAAGATCTAGAGCTAATTAAGAAGAGAGGTTTAGCTGTCGTAGATTGCTCATGGGCACGTTTAGAGGATGTACCTTTTGCCAAGCTTCGTTGTTCTGCTCCTCGACTCTGTATGGATTCAAAACCCTATGATTTATTAATAGTTTGCATTTTCTAGAAATAAATTGTGTTCCTTGCATTTGATTTTTCAGTCGATTTAATTCGGAAAAATATTGTCTTGAACGTGACTTTATTTATTTGAGAGTATATAACTTTATGCATATGATGCCCTAAAGGTACCAGAAATTTGTGTTCTTTTTCTTTATAAATTATTCCAACTCATATTCACACGCACATGATACCACATGGTAGACATCCATATCTTATATGTAATTGTAGCTGAATTATGGTAATGTACTCTAATTTTGTTCCAGTCAACCTATAATCCAAAAACACTAATGATTCAAGTATAAAAAATTACAAATTTAAATGGGTCAAGTGTTATGTGGTTCCTAGGACACATCTTGGAACACTTATTTCAGTCACAGTAGGAGCAAAATGTGATGTATACAATCCTTGAGTTTAAATTTCTCGGAATATTTCTTCATAGATCTCATACTATGAGACACTGAAAATTGAGGTCCACAGATTTATGCCCAAGAATCATTCACGATTCATTTTTTGCAACACAGTTCCTATGGTGGCTTTTGTTGGGCTTTCAAGTTTGATACATATTCCAAAAGTCTAGATAAGTAAAGAAATGATGTTGCATATGATGACATGAAAAATATGAGATCACACAACATTTGGTTGAAAACATAGAGAAAAAAGTATGGTATGTAATAATTGTGCTTTAATTAGTTGATTTGAAATGAAAATAACTGATCGATTGAATTATTGAAGATAACTTTTGGGTGGAGTTTTCAAATAATATTTTCGAGAGGTGAAAGCCTATATAAGACAACCTAAGCCCTTTTGCGTGTAGCTAACAACTTCTATGAACATGCATGCATGGAAAACATTCAGCTTGATTCCGTTACATCCCATTTGGTGCTGGCGTATTAATGAGATTAGTGACTTCGATAACTGAATTAAAAGTTAGGCTCTCTTCTGTTGTTTGCAGTGCGAGGATTGATGAGCTGATTCCTAAGGTTTATATTAAATCTTGGTGACTTGGCTATTTGCTTCTTCTTCTTTTTTCCTCTGCTTTTCATCATATTTTCTTCCTAAGTTCCATAATAGATCAATAAAAACTACTAGAAATTCTGGTAAAGTCCTTGTAATCCGTGGCAATATTTGTTCTATGTGTTTAATGTTTTGTTATGGTCAAAATGTGTGACCTTTTTCACCAACAGTGTCAAATTCTCTGCCATTAGGGCAGATTAATGAGGTCGCATTTATGATTGTCAAAAACTTTTAGTGTTAAATATTCATGGATAAAATAAATCTAAAGAATATGGTTCGCATATTATGAGGCCACGTGCTAATTTTCACCCATTATTGAGATGGTCTCATTATTCCTTTCTTCTGATTATGTTTATAGACTCACGCATGAATGTGAACTTACAGTACCTTGGTTGGTGGCGGCAAATCCAGTAAATTATGGTCGACCTTGTGAGCTGTCGTGTGTTGAGGCTCTTGCTGCTGCATTAACAATATGGTACTTCTATTGAAACCTTTTGTGTGTAACCATGATTTCATTAAAATATACTCTTATGTTAAAATTATTGATAGTACACTAATGGATATTTGTATTATTGATCATAGTATGTAAACTGCAAATGGTATTTTGTGTGAAATAAGTTTCTATATGCATCTTGATTTATAATATTATGATGTTATAAGTTTGTCTGTGTGCCTTACCTTTACCTACGCTTGACATGTCGTATGCACCTTTAAAACCTGTGGTTAGAACATGTTGATTTATGCTATGATATAGTCACACCTCCATCCAGCCAAAGTTAACAAGAGCCACATGACTCATTTTTGAGTAAGTCATCACACATATTTTGACTACTTCAGACATCATTGAATTTAACAGTGGAGAGGCAGAAACTGGAGAGCTACTGCTCGGGAAGTTCAAGTGGGGTCATGCTTTCTTGTCCCTTAACAGGTAACTCTTTTGCCACTGGCATAATCCACAACATGCTTTCAGACTCGGACCAATATTTTGTGCGTCATCTTATTTGCTTTAGCATAAAAGTAGAAAACGCCATATTCTTCATTTTCGCTGGAGTTAGCCAGCACAGGCAGTTCGAGCTTTTGGCACATACTGGTATTCTAACATGATGTCAAAGCAGGAGTCTGGAGATCAAACTTATGTGGACATAATCATCTCTAACATTTTAATTAGTTGGTCTTGTTTTTTTTTTTTTTTGAACCTTTGTTACCCAATTTTTTATCAACATATATAGACTGATGTTTAATTACGGGCCCCGTTTGTTGTATCTGCTAGACATTTTGGGACTAGTGGTTTTATATTCCATCAGATTTGATTAAACACTGTGTTAATCTACAAACTCACTTTGACATGATTCCATTTAAAGTTGGCTTGCTTGCTTGTTCATGTTGATTCATACCTAGGGGGGACCATGAAGAAACATAGGATAAAGTTGTGGGGTATTGCACCATATAAGCCATTTTTTACATATTATGTTCATGGAATCCTGGGAACTTGGAATTGCTGAATTTCTTTGTAAGATTGAGGATAGTAGACATTTATATGATGATAATCTATTGTAAAGTCATATTGCTCTAGATCGAGTTTTAAAATCACATGACGTTGTTGGTCTGTTAGCATCTTTCTGTACTCACCTGAAGTGCTGTGAATGAATGAATGCAGGGAACTTCTCAAGTCGTACTCTGTATGTCACAACAGCTCCGAAATCATCACAGTTCAAAACGAGTGGCTTTCACAACCGAAGTCTCAAACTTCAGATGGTCACGCTAATGAAAAAGGTATTAGTTATACGATGCCAATATTCTTTCTCCTGACCAAGGGGTAGAGCATGGCGGACCCATTAATTAGAGGAATCCCTTAGGCATCGTTTGGTACAATGGATGTGATAAGATAAGTCATGGATGAATAGTTAAAAACCATGGTTCATCCGATCCTTATACCAAACGGTGCCTTAATGTGTAGAGATGTGAAACCTAAATTTTTTCAAAAAAAAAAAAATGTATGTTCAAGACTTTGAATTTTATCTTACTTAACCAACTGGTCTCATCCGTACTCTTTACCATTACCGGCCCCTGAATTTTGCTTCTCCTTTTGGTCCAGCTTTTTCATACATGATTAGAAATTATGTAGCTTACATGCAACTTTCTCTGCTCTCTCAGAAGAGCATTCAGAATCTAAAGACGACAATGACGGACTGTCCAACAGTTCCGAGGACGACGGGCTTCCTCCACTGGAGAGAAATATAAACCATTTGCATATGGAGGAAAGTGATGAGGAAAGTGAATGAAGACTTCACCCATTTTGTTGAGAGGTATGTCGAAAAGATTATATATTCTTCATCGTCCCTGCAGATGGATCATGCATGTCTTAGGTACACTTGCACCTCCAGCTTGGCTGGGGTCCTTATAGTTGAGTCGAATGTTATTTTTCGTTGCTACTGATGATATCTTCTATCTTTTTTATGTTTTTTTTTCTTTTTCTTTTTTGGGATTGCGTTATGCACATGTATCAAAATCCCAAACACAAGATTCTTGCTAATCCTCAATGTCAGTTTGATAGTTATTCGATTCAACCACTTTCTTAGTTTATGGAATCCTGTTATTCCATTTTAAAGTATCAGAGTTCATTTAAACTTTAAATTCAGATATCAAATGATTGATTCATGGTCGACATCACTTTTTGATTGATCCTTAGAATGACACTGGTAAAAAGAGCCAATGTTTACAAATAGTAAAAGATGCAATGCTGTTTAGTAAGACGATCATATCAAATGTGGTCCAACTCTTTAATATAGCAAATTCGTGGATTAGATTAATTAATTAGAAAACCCTTATATTTTTGTAAAAGATATAAATTTCATCACGCTGTGTGCAAAAATTTCGTCCCTCCCTCGATCAGTAATAACCATCCATGGGGTCACCAGATGGTGATATTATCTATGATCTAAAAAATCCAAAAATTCACAAGATTAACCATATATATGACTTTTCTTTGTATATAAAAATGTGGTTAAGTCCCTAAAGTTAACTTTTACATATGAACTATAAGTTTATTATATTTAAAATTACCAAAAAATTTAATATATATATAATCAAATAATATAAAATTTTCACCTTAAGCCTAAATTTTTAATATACTTTAATATTTTTATCTCGAGTTTTATAGGAAATATATAAAACTTTGGTTAAATAAAGTTAAACGTCAACCATTAACAAAAATTATTCATCTTATTTGATTTGGTTATTTTATGATGTAGATTATTGATTCAAAACATAAATGTCATTTTGTTTCGAGAAATGTTTTTATTCATATTTTGTTTAGATTCATTTTTTTGAAGAATTATTCAATTATTTTAATTTATTGATACAATTTTGAAATAAATTTAATTTATACTACATCAATATGAGTATAATAACTCTCTAACCGGTCTCAAGCCCAAGTAAATGAAGAGAGTTATGCTAAATAGACAATCAACGTAAAAAAAATTTAACCAGTTTCTTTTGTATGGATCAAGAGGATCCATAAAACGGACCTCAGTTAGTAGAATAAAACATTTGACTAATGATAACGATCAATATGTGTATAACTAATTTAAATCTCGATATTTTACAATATGAAAATATTTGAATATTGTTCATAGTAAGATAACATGACGTTTATTTGTAGATTATTTAATATACAAGTTTTATAATTTGATGATTTGTTTTATTAAAAACATAATTACTTCCCTTATATATTTATATTTATAATATTATAATATATGGATATTATGTTTTATTAAAATGCGCATGATTTTTTAAGATGATATGAAATAATATAGGAAAGTGTGTAAATCTTAAAATATAAACTATCTTTCAAAAAATTAAGGAAAATATAAAGGTAATATTGTGAATTGATATAATTTAAAAGTGAAGTGGAGAACACTCCAAAATATCATATTACTTAAATAATCATTAAAATTAATTGTAGTCATATTTTAAAACTATTAATTTATTTATAATAAGTGAATTTTATACAAAATATTTAATATAAAAAGTATTATATGCAATAATTTTTTTTGTAGGAATTATACACAAAAATTTACTTATATAATTATATATATGCATATATACTCAAAATACTATTATATTTTTATTTTAAGAGGAAATTACAACAAGGTACCACCTCCTAAAACATCTTTCAACTAAATCTCTTAAAAAAATATTCTTTCAACTAAATACATCTTTTAGAAAACTTATTTCAATTAAGTACATTTTGTCAAACCCTAATCTAATTAGTCCATTAATTATGACTAAAATATCATTGCTCTTCCCTTCATTCTCATAATCTTCGACCTCCACATTGTGAGTTCTTCTTCGTCATACACACTACCAAAACTCACACACCTCTTTTGCACACAATCATGCATATTAAATTGAAACTTTACAAACTCCAATTACTTCAATTCTTCGCAATATTGAGCCCGATTGGTGGGTCATTATAAACAGAAGTGAATTACGTATTTCTGAATTTGTTCTCTTATCATCTTGGTGATGTTTAATTACCAAGATTTGATATGGGTTTCTGATTTTTCGGCTTCTTATTCTTTTGTTGACGATGAATTTTATTATTACATTTTTGTGCTCTGTTTCAAGAAAAATCTCACGAATCCATGACGATCACGCTTGAATTTTGACAATTGCTATATTTACATGCACCGTAGAGTCAGCGGTGCATGTAATTTGTATCTAGCGGTGCATGAAAATTACATGCATCACTAGACTCTACGTTGCATGTAAATATAGTATACATGCACCACTTGTGTCTAGCGGTGCATGCAAATTACAGACACCACTAGACTCTACGGTGCATGTAAATATAGTATACATGCACTGTTTGTGTCTAGCGGTGCATGTAAATTACATGTACTGTTAAACACAAGTGATGCATGTAAATATAATATGCATGCATCATCGATTTAATCCCAAAACCAATCTGCATTTTGAACTGTAGTTGGTGGACGTCAAATTTTTGGCCTAAAATCCGTTTGCATAATTACAGATTTTTAAGAGCAATTGGCATATTTATTTTTGCCAATGGAAAAAATCTTCCAAATTTCAGAAATTAAACTGAAGGATAGGTGAATGGACATATGTTTTGATTGTCGGGAGCAATATCACATAAATTGGAGGATATATGATTATTATATTTGTTAAAAAAAATTGGAGCACAATTGAAAATCCAAAGAGAACAAAAAAATGGAGAAAAAAATTGTTAAATGCACAATGCACAATTGTTAAAAAAAATTGGAGCACAACTTTGCCACGAGAAAAAAAATTTCACTCAAGAGAGCACGGTGCATGTAAATTGTATGACATGATATTTTGGTCATTTTGACATAAAATGGACCTAGTTGAAAACAAAATACTTTGGTGAATTATACCAAAAAAACTTTTTCCTCTTGATACCGACCCGAAATTTTCCCTTATTTTAAACATACAAGGTTTCTATATTTGAGCTCTCTTGGAAGACGGGCCAAAATAGGCCCATGGGCCTTAGAAAAGGGCCAACATAATCATATCATATATGATATAAATACGAAGAGGACGTTTCGATATTTTACACCCAGTCTCTCGGCGACACACACATCCACACACCCGAACCCTATTTTGGGTGCCCTAACTGTGTTGGGCGTCATTTCTCCAACGAAATCTCGTTTTCTATCTGAATTTTTATGCGCTTGATTTTCTCATATATACTCTGTTAATCGATTTTTGTGTTGTGATTCAGTAGGGTTCTTTGTCTCCGTATCTTGATTCACCGTAAACTGCGGTCTCGTTAATCAGCCGCTGCAGGTCCTATTTTCAATCGGTGAGTGTTGTTTCTTTAACTTTTATACAGCAATGCATGCCTCTCTTTTTAATTTCTGTGTAATTTCTTTTCTTATTTCGTTTTCATTTTTGTTTCCCCCTTATATGAGCTAGCATAACTATTGTTATGAAATTAAACCTGGGATCAATGCATTTACATACCTCATTTTGGAGAAGTTTTTGGTTGGCCAAGCTGTTTTTTTTCTTGTGTGTGTTTTGAAGATTCGGGATTATGCCGATGCCAGTATAGAAAATGTGCATAATATGCTATGAGTAGTGTTTAGTTAGCATTTGCTCGTTTTTAGTTAGTTTTCAGATGTTACATTTGTATCTGAGTTTCTTCACCTATCACTGTCAGATATGAGAGAGTGGAAAAAGAAATTTTGATAATGAAATTATGGATTTTCTATTTTGAGTTTTGATTTCTTGTTGCTAAAAGCGCTCTATAAATGAAGACCTGGTCACATGATCTCATGTTGTATTACAAGATTGATATCAATCATCATGCATTAGAATACAATATTATTTTATATCTGTTACCATCCCCTTATTGACTCGCCTGTTGTCAATTATTCTAATTGCAATTTGTTAAAAGGACAGTTTCTTGATTCAAAATGTCATCACCATATGTTATTCTTGGAAATCGACCACTGGACCAATGGAAAGTCACTGAGCTGAAGGAAGAACTTAAGAGACGTAAATTGACTATTAAGGGGTTGAAAGAAGATTTAATAAAGCGTTTGGATGAAGCAGTGCGCGATGAATGGGAAAGTGCCGAGAACAGTACTGATAACACTATAAATGAATCTAACCAATCTGAGTTACCTTCTGAACAAGCAATGGAAGGTTATAATGTTTCTGGAAGAGCCGAAGATCTTGCGAATACTGGAGATGGCCTGATTGACACGATAGATAGCAATCCTGAGATTGGGATTGACCATGACAGACGGTTACTGACCGAAGGCAAAGTTTCAAAAGTGGACCTTGGACAGGAAATTGACACTGTTGATGTTGTAGTGGAGCAGGTCTCTCGGATCACAACGGTGGAAACTGATGTTGTGGTCAGCGAGACAATTGAGCCCGTGACAGCTTTTAGTGGATCTCTGTTGCACAACTATGGACAACAAGAGGAGGCAGATTTAACTAGAGGAGTCAACCACGATGAAGTAGAATCAACACATGAAGATGTTACTCATGAACTCTCGGATCCCTATACTCAGATGCCTCAAATTGATGAAAGCAGCATGACCATGTTACCTCCAGGTGAACTAAGCCTAAAGGGTAGTGAAGTTCAGAATGAAGCCACCGTTTTAATGGATCCGCTTGAAATCGACAACTCCAAGTCTCCCCAACCAGATCACAATGTCCGGCAATTGAAGTATCAGGTATCTGAGGTAGAACACCCTCATTTAGGGTCTCAAGTAATAACCGATTCTGTTTCTACCGAACCTGTATCCCTTATTGAGAAAAGTGAACTAAAGCTTGATGTTATTAATGATAATGTCAAATTAGAGCTAGATGTTGACCGTGAGATTGCCCCTCCACCCAGCAGTATTGCCCCTGATGGCGGCGGAATGCATCCAATGGATGTAGAAGAGCCGCCACTTGACACAAAAGTATTTAATGAAGAGATTCATAGCCGTAATGCTGAAACTGTTGATAGACCCAAGAACATTGATGGAGATGAATTGGGTCCTGAGAAGCTGAGTTTGGACCGGAGTTCTGGTGATGATTCCATGGAGGAGGATGTGTTGGAGAGTAAACAAATGGAGCACAAGTCCATTTCTAATCAAACAAGAGACCTGGTGGAAAAATCTGAATTACTTATTGTTGAGGTGGATAATATTGTTGATATACTTGGTGGTGATATTATTGTTGATGATACTGAAAACAAGAAAATTGCTGCACCGACATCTGTGAAAAGGAAATTTGATGGTGATGGTGAGTGTTTTCATCGCAGTTTTGGTATGTGCAACATTCCTGTTGAGTGCATCATATAATGTAAAGTTTTGAATTTGTGTGTCAGATCGGGAGTGAATAATCAATTCATGGCATTGATTTTTGTTTCCTCAAGATTTTCATCCTTATTCTGAGTCTCTTATTTTGTATCACACGTGACACCATATGAGAGTGGATGCAAGATAAGGAGAGAACTAGTTACTTGTGAATGCTTTCTTTTTAAAGAGGATCATATCTTCTGCGGGTTTTAAAAATGGATTGCCCATATTTTGTGCTTAAGAGCTGGTAGGAGAATGAAATTTATTTTTTTCAACGTCCCTTTTGCAAGTTATTACATCTGATAAGTCTTTTTTTTTTTGTAGTTTGTTTTTTTACCCTTTATATTTCGCTTTATTGGAGTAGCATATAAGCTGTTGTGTGAAGAATGAGTTTTGTTCATCATACATCCTGTTTGAAATGGTGGTGTATCTGAGCCAGGTGTTATTGTTGTAAGGTGTCTTGAGTGTTGTTTTATCTCCAATTTTTTACTAAAAAACCAGTTAACTTTATTATAGAACAAATTTTTAATCGAAGCTGAAACAGAATATATTAATCAGAAGCATTAGGACAAAAGGTGTGTCGGCACTGAAGCTAGCTGCATCATTCTGTTTATCCAATGAGTACTTCTTCCCTGTTTCCATTGCAAAGCTTCAGTGATTTATGATTTTGAATATAACAGATAGTGAAGCAGTTGGGAACAATGACACAGCAAAGAGACCGCACAGATGGAAAGTAGATGGACTTAAGGGTTCTGAGCAAGAAAGAGGTAGCTCCGAGACTCCCAAGACCCCTAAGGGCTCATCTCAAGATTCTCAAACTTCCATCAGGCGCTTCAATACATCTGATTCAACGAAAAATGAAGCACCAAAAGAACGTCCTGGTAACTGCAGAGTTCCAAATCATTGTGTTTATTTGATTCCAGTATCACTAATTCTCTTAACCATATTCTTGTTGGATTTTGGTAGTTCCACCATCATCAAAGCTCCCCAGTAACTCTCTCAGAATTGATCGATTTCTACGCCCATTTACATTAAAAGCAGTGCAAGAACTTCTTGGAAGGATGGGCACTGTTACCAGTTTCTGGATGGATCACATTAAAACCCACTGCTATGTCTCCGTAAGCTCTCTCTCTCTCTCTCTCTCTCTCTCTCTCTCTCTCTCTCTCTCTCTCTCTCTCTCAGTGCATGACAACTTTATCTGGTAATTGTGTCCAAAGTTGTAATTATTTTTCTAATACTCGGTCAAGGATTTCATTTTTAAAAATAACTAGAAAGCACTTCAACTATGCAGTATTCATCCATTGAGGAAGCTGTAGAAACCCGTAATGCTGTTTACAATCTCCAGTGGCCTCCAAATGGGGGACGCATGTTGGTGGCGGAGTTTGTTGATCCTCAAGAAGTTAAAACTCGTGTGGAGGCTCCCCCTGCATCTCCCGCAACACCCTCAAGCAGTTCGCCTTCTACCTTCTCCACTGCTCAACTCCCCGCACAACCTCAACCTCTTCCACGCCAAGTTCCAACACTGCAACTTCAGCCTCCTTCTCTTCCACCCCCACCCCCACCCCCACTGGCTAATGCAGCACCAGTTAGAGAACACCAGCATCCGTCGAGGGTACCTGTACCAAGAGAACAGCTGCACCAGCTCCCAGCTAGGGAGCACCCTAACCTTCCCCCCCCTCCTCCACTTCCTGATAAAATTGACCCACCAATTGTCACTTTGGATGATATTTTCCGGAAAACTATTTCAACCCCTCGCATCTACTACTTGCCATTGTCTGATGAACAAGTTGCAGCAAGGCTCAATTCTCAGGGGAAGAATGTTTATCTTTAGGCTGTGTACTTACGGCCGAGTTCTTCATGATTCATGATAGATTGGTTAGTGTGAAAGTTAACAATAAATAGCATTATTATAATTGCATCTTTGCAGGTCTGCAGGCGTGGCGTGCATTATGTACCGGTGTAAGAGGAGGTGCTGCTGTTGCTGGTTTATTGAACAGTTTGTGCTTTTTATCATAGGAGGGGGAGGCATTGGTTTTGAGATGGGTTAAAATTAGAATATCGTGTACATCTATTAAGTCAAGCCCCTTCTTTCCTAGAAATCTTCTATTTTACAGACCAGTTTAGATATCCAACTTCTCCCAATCATAAACAGCATGCAAAACGCTCTTTATTTTGATCGATGAAAAACTTGTTGAGGACAGTTTTTGGAGTTGCGCGATTAACTTAGACTGTAATTCTTATGCTTATTGATGTTTCTTATGTGATGTGTTGTTTGAATCTTCATTCATCTCAACTCTTTATGGTTGAAGATTGTTGAGGAACCCCTCCCATTGCACAAATTTATCAATTATTGAGCAAAATCCCCATGGATCAATTTGAAAATTGATCAAATTCCCCAGCCGTTTCACTTATTTTTGTAATTTCATATTCAAAGTGTTGTCATATCAACTATGTGGTTACACTCCCTCAACTCACAACGAGTCTGTCCTCGAAGCAATCTGGTAGACTAATTTGGTTGAGAATATATACCTTATTTGGAATACTAGTGATTAGCGCACACATGTGTATATATAATATATTACTTATATGTTATTATAAATTAGTAATAATGCTTTTCAAAATTAAAATTTATTTATTCTATCAATAACTAAAAACGTCTAGTTCATTATGAGTGTGAATCCATCTAATCTATTTGTTAACTGAGTTATACGTTTACAAATGACTTAGCCTCAATATCTTTAAGCATAATATGGCATGAAAATATAATATTTTATTTTCCTTTGAATTCGTAAAGATGACTAAAACTAGAATTTGAAATTCGAAATAACAAGCTTTTGCATTGTAGTGATGACATATAAGCTCAAGTCTAGATGACTATGAATTAACTGAATGATGATTTGATTTAATTAACTATATCCATTACACAGATTTTATATTTATCTATGGACTTTATCGACTTTTAATGACCTTTTTTAAATGATGAACTTTTATGAAATTGATATATTTCTAATAACTTTTTTAAATTACATTGAATTATAAAAAAGAAGTTTATAAACTCTATAGATTTTATAATTTATAACTGATTTCTATGAACTAATAATTAAACATAACTAACTTCATCAACTTATAATATATATTTTTACTATTAATGTAAACAAATTTTATTTATTTAACAACCGAAAATGTAAAAAAATCGCTATTCAATTATTTTGTATGGCAAAGATTGAACTACTTTTTTGCATCTTCAAGATGATGACCTTGAAGATTCGGTCAATGTTGCTACTTTTTATTTGGCTACTATAAAAAATCTTAAAAACATACTTTTTAAATTAACCACGATACTTTATATCGTTATAAATACCTTTTATTTTTTACAAAAAAATTTATTATAATTAATTGTTTATAGATAAAGACTCATACAATCGTTTTAAAAATTTATCATCTAATATAAAATTGAGCACATCAACTTGTTATTTTATCAAAATACTTGTGTAAATATAAGTATTATATTGGATAAAAAAATAAGATGTGAAAAAAACAATAATTGAATATTCTTTCGGTATTCATTACAATTCCATGGTTCTGTGTTGCATCTTCTATATAGTTCAAAAAGATATACATAAACATACTCGCAGCCACACATTAGGAATTAAAGAAATAGTACCAATAGGGAGGTGACTGTGACCGAAATGAAAATAAACGTAAATAGAGATGAGAGTAATTAGGAATTAAAAGTCATTCCAAATCTTTACTATGAGTGGTGGAGAATTTTTAACTTTTTTGGGATGTACATGGGCATCAAAGTTTGTACCTAAAGATTTCAACAGAAGTCATTAAAAGTCTATGAGATTTTGGATACCTATAGACTTTTATAGAATTTTAAAAAGTCAAGTTTGAATACCAACCGACTTTTAAAAACTCTACGAAAGCCTGTTTTGAATACCACTAGACTTTTGAGAAGTATATAAAAGTTTGTATTGAATAACTCTAGACTTTTAAACTCCATAGAAGTCATTAAAAGTCAATTTAACTCTATAACCAATACACCCCTAAAACTATTTCTCGAATTCTTTCCAAAAAAAAAAAATTCTTATAAAGGTACAAGAATTTCCCATGGAATTCACAATTTATTTTGCAATCTCGATGAATGGATAAAATTTAGAGGAATAACGGGTTATTGATTGATGAGTGAACGGAGAAACTGGGTTTGGTGAGTGCAGACAGAGTACACACGTGCGCATGACAACTGAAAATTGAAAACCTCAAAATATTGCTGTCATCCTCAAGTTAAAACTTTTTCCCAACTCAATTCCTCATAATCTCCCTCTCCCAAAGAGCCCAAACAAATTCTACATTCTATGCGTTTCTTTTCTTGGTATGTATATATTATTACTCCCAAGAGAAAAGCTTTTAGGGTTCCTCACATAGCAGAAGGGGATTGTTTATTTTCTGACTTCCTCGTTTGTTTCTTGAAACAACCCTTTGTTTATTTTTTCGTGTTTGTTTCCCACAGTTTCTGATATGCTGCCGTCTCAGAAGAATTGCCACCTTTTAGTTTTCCTTTCTCACGGTGCAATTCAGTTTCTTTTTTTTATATGTAAATATATATTTTAGGTTTTTACACATTTCTTTGTGCGCCAATTCGCGGCATTTGCTGAATTTGGTGATTTTACGGAGACCATCTTGGTAATTTGTCTCAAAGACCTCAAATCTTTAATCTTTTTCGGTGTTTGAACGGGTGGGGAGCGGGCTATTTGACATTAATTTAATTGATTTAAGGGTTAGGGGTTCCTTTTTGTGCTTAGATACGTAAATTAATTGACGTTTATAACTGTTTCAGTGTAAAGGGGTGGTGAAGGAGGGAAGAATTACTAAGGTGGAATGAACAGAGTATTCAACGAAGAGATTCTTGCCGACAAGCTTTCGAAGCTCAACAGCACTCAATTGTGCATTCAAAGTATCCTATCTTCTACTTTTACTTGGTTATGCCTTTGATTAATCCTCTGTTCTCTTATATTCTTATTCTCAACAAAAAAAATTGTGCATGTTGAGTACTTTTTCGGATTTCGACATATATAAACAAGGAAAAAAACAAGTACTTTATTTGTGTAAGTTGTAGTTTTTGCCATTTTTTTTTATTAAGTTGGTTTACTTTAATTTGTAATCATGGAAGCTGTAATACTTTTGATGCTCAAATTCGATAAGGCGGTAAAACACTCAAGTGGAGTAAAATAGGATGATAAGTTGTCCTCATTTTGAAACTGATCTTTTATAGACATCTTTACTTTCTTGTTATGGTTACTATGTTTTTATTGCACCTGGGTTGTGTTTATATTTTTCTGATCGGGCGACAGACAAGGAATTTTGTTTATGTTAATTTGATCTGTATTCAGTTTTTATTTTAACCATAATAACGGTTACTTACCTTCCGAATTGGATATGTTTGCTAGCCTCTTATTGTAGTGTCAGTTTAGATCTTTTTGTTTGATTTCCATGATTTTTCGTTGATTAATTTCCGTTAAATTATAGAAATGTGGCAATGGTTACACGTGTTCGTTTTCCTATCATGTACCACTGTCGTTCGATACTTGTCTACTTTTCATTGAATGTTGGTGCTTTACAATTCCATACATTGATTAAATGATCAAATATTTTTTTTACTTTATCTCTCAACCTTTTTTCCTTTTTTTAACTTCTGTTAAAATCTTTTGAATACAATTGATGTTGTGTACCATACTACATAGCATGGAGAATGTGGCAAATGTTTGGAACGGCAATGGTATAAATTGGAAGTTGGTAGTGCCAATATAACTTTTACGAATCTGTTTCCTCAGCTAGTTTTCTTATGGTATGGGAGGTGCTGAGTTCAAGGATGTTTATTCATGAATTGTTACTCAAGATACTCTTTGTTTGTTGAACTGAATTTTTTTGTCTAAATTCTCTCTCCCTATGTGACAATGTCTCATTTTATACGGTGAGACATGGTATTTATTAAATGGTACTGTCCACTGTAGTCCTTTTTTATTTTTTTTCCTTTTTTGTTATTCTGATGATAAAAATTTCATCAACTTGTATTTATTGATATTGTTTTTCAGACGATTAGTATTGATACTTTTTGGAGTTCCTCCTTGCAGGGAACAACTACTTCATGATATAAAGCACTGATTTTATTTGTGAAATATTTATTGGCCTACTGCTTTACCTTGACTTCTTCTATAGCATTGTCGCACTGGTGCATCTATCATCGTGGTAAAGCGGAACAGGTTGTTGCAACATGGGATAAACAATTTCATAGTTCAGAAATGGCTCAAAAAGTTCCTCTTCTGTACCTTGCAAATGACATTCTACAGAACAGCAAGCGTAAAGGGACTGAATTTGTCACTGAGTTTTGGAAGGTTCTTCCTTCAGCAATCAAAGAGATTGAAAACAAAGGCGACGATCGTGGCAAGAATGCGGTATCCCGATTGGTGAGTTTATTCTCAGGAGGATGCCACTGTTATATCTCTAACTCCCTCAACCCTCATTGAACTAATCTTAATTTTTTCCATAATAATTTGTTATATGGAGTGGACTAGAATTGTATTTAGGCCTTGAAATTTTTAATAGAATTTCTCATCTGTTTTTGTCCTTTTACAAAAGGTTGGCATATGGGAAGAAAGGAGAGTCTTTGGTTCCCGAGCTCAAAACCTTAGAGATGCAATGCTTGGTGCAGAATTGCCTCCGCCATTGGAGCTTGGGAAAAAGCGTTCCCGTTCA
Organism: Haberlea rhodopensis; assembly: GCA_907163345.1. NCBI lineage: Eukaryota > Viridiplantae > Streptophyta > Magnoliopsida > Lamiales > Gesneriaceae > Haberlea > Haberlea rhodopensis. The sequence continues at coordinate 1,403,293 of CAJQUN010000072.1, forward strand.
GTCCGAATAGTTAAAAGGGATTCCCGCTCCATAAGAACGGTAAGTATTATTAATATATTGTTCTCATGCATTATTATGCTGGCCTTTTGGTGTTTCTTCATCTAATACAGGTGACCTACTTAAAATCAGGTGCTTACATCTTGAATTATTTGTTATCAAACCAGAAATTGAGCATAGGCGGTGCTGCAGAAAAAATAGTGTCTGCTTTTCACTTGGTGCAAAGTGAGTGCGCCAAAGAAGATGAAGAAATGAATAACTGCAAATCGGTAATTCATCATGTCAGAAAGATGGAAAATGATGTTAACATGGCTTTGACGAAGGGTAAGTTGGCTTGTCAAAAAATATATCTCGCATTTTAGGAAGCCGTTCACTTCTATTTAAAAGCTTCACTTCTATTTAAAAGCGACGGAAATTTGAAAAGTGAAATTAATGCGAAGTACTTCTCGTGCAAAAACTGAGGCCCGAAATATAAAGTGGAAAAATTCACAGTTATTCTAGGCTAACATTTTTGACCCATATGATATCTATCCTTTTTTTTTTTTGGGTTGTTTTTTTTTTTTTCAGCTGATCCATCGAGGAAGACTCTAGCCAAAGAACTGGAGGAGGAAGAAGCTCTTTTGAAAAAGTGCATCGAAAAGCTTAAAGTTGTGGAAGCAAATAGGCTTGCACTTGTGTCTCAGCTACGTGATGCACTCCACGAGCAGGTGGATGAGATGTTCTCAGTATAATTTTGTTTCAATTTTTGTACTTTAAAATTTCCATCTTCTGCTTTGACGTGCAATATCAGTGCTGATTTTGTGATGTTCTTAGGAATCTGAGCTTGAGAATGTCCGGACACAGATGCAGGTTAGTGATCACTAATATTTGCTTACTGTTCTTTGCTTCTGTGCTTCATTTCGAAGAAAGTTGAGTATATTATACGGATTCTGTCAACTGAAGGAATTGCATTGTTTTCCTTGTAAACATTACTACTCGCGATGATTTGACTGATTTTTAGTAACCTTCATGCTTGAAGCTGGATTAAAAATACTTTTTAATGGTATGCTAAAATTTCTGTGCCTACCTAATCTTTCAGGTAGCGGAAGCTCAGATTGAAGAAGCTGCAAGCACGCGAAAGCATTTGGAAGAAGATCGGGTGTTCTCGATCGATCCATCGACCCCATCAGCTTTTGTCAATGCAAAACCAGGGCAAACGACAAAAAAATCTGCAGCAGCAATTGCAGCCGAGGTTGCAGATAAGCTCACGGCTTCAAGCTCTTCCCAGGACATCATGATATCCGCCCTTTCTTCCTTAGCAGCTGAAGAAGCTAAAAACGCTGCCCTGATGACATCTTTAGCATCGTCAGCTCCTTTCTCGACGGCATTCAGCAGTTCCTCAGCACCAAAATCCATTTCAGATCCTAACTTTCTAGCACAACCAAATCCTCAGAACAGCCATTATCAATCTATTCTTCAGCAGCCCTCGATTCAAGGACAATTTTCCAACTCACCAGCCCTCTATCATTCTACCTTGAACCCACCTCAGTTCCAATATTTGCAACCACTTGGTGGAAATATAATCTCGTTTGATTATGGTAATCTTCCTCCGCTGCCACCTGTGCCACCTCCACCTGTTCATCCGTCTTACATGGTCAGCCCAATGGTGTCTTTGAACCAGAACCAAATGCAGATGGCTCAGCAGCAAGCATATAGCGGCCTTCAGACATCAACATTATCTATGCAGCAGCCAATGTCGTTACCTCAGCAACTGCCTGCACCTCCGAATTTTCGCCCTCTAGCTCCAAATCAGTCCCCAGGAGTTTTGTTCTATACACACCCTTATCAGTCACAGTGAGAAACATACATTAATCTACTACCAGCCCATCAAAGGACCGACTTTTTCTTGACCATCCAAACCTTATTTAGAAAATGATCGAGTAGTTACAGAAATCTTTTGATTATTGTGATGGAAGGTGTCTTATAGTTTTCAGTATGAATAGAATACTTAACGTAATTTTTCGGGGGGCGAATCAAGTGTTTCTGTTTGTTAGAAATTGTTGTTTAGTTATGAAAAGACAACGAATATAGGCTAGAGGGAGCTGAAATTTTTGTTTGCCATATGTGTTGCGTAACAATTCCTTGCGAACTATCTACCAAAATGTTTCTCCACAACACCAATAGACGAACAAAAAAAATGGAACCAAACAAGCCCATAGTTCGATAATGGGATACTGGTATAGATCACTTAATATGGGTGTATTGAGAGTCGTGTCAATCGGAATATAAAGGATCAAATCCAAAGACAAAAAGGATGAATTTTGTAATTTTCCCCACTTGTTAGACGTCTTTGATATGTAGTCGTTTCTGATGTGGTACTGCATGAGTGCGTGTATATGATACAAAGATTTTTTCGTCCCATTTCTTCCTGACAAATGACACAACGCTCATGCCACCGACGAGATGGGAGTGGACTACCAGATAAATACTATATATCAACAGCTAAATTTCTTCCCGAGGATGTAATCTCTTATAAAAAGTGGAACATAATACAGTAGCGCCATTATTGTAGATTGATGGCCTGATGAGAGCCAAGCCGGTGGATTCTTCTTCAGCACTGCATCAACTGTTTTCTTGGCAAATTCTTCCGATGGGGTTGACTTCGAACTTTGAGAAAATATGGCTCTTCCTCGAATTGCTTCTTCAAACCGCTTGTACAATTTCCATTCTGGCATTCGATCAATGCTTGCTACAGCTGAGTTTCCTATATTCGATTTCACAGCTCCAGGGACAAGAGTAATCACATCAATGCCGAAGGGTCGGAGTTCCAATCTACATATAAACAACCAAGATTATTTAATTCTAGCAAATTGGTCTAATAATTCACTACTTGATGCAGTACTCTTCTAGAACGTAACCACATCACTATATATGTGCATGCATGTATAAACTTGTTTGTCAACTTAAAAGTACAGCCTTGGTGGTGCGAGCTGTCAGGTGAATTTCTCTAGCTACTGAACATTTCTTACAAGTGGAGTCATTCAATAGCAAAAGCTGCGGATTATATTTTGACAGCCACTCATTTACAAAGACATACCGAGTTTAATTCATTTCAGAGTTAATTAAACTTGTGCTATCAACTCTTCTAAACCTGCTCAACATTGAATAATTGACTGATCAAGCAAACAACTGGTAATATGGATGTATCACAAATTTCAAAGATCGGATGACTTGTACAGATTAGGGGAATCTATCATCGAGTTCCCATGGATAATCAATCCATTGCAGGTAGAACTTACAGCTGGTTAAACATATATGTTTGCGTGTAGATGATTCACTATGGTTGACTGCTTAAGAGAAATCAGATACCAATGATGCTTCCGAAAATATGTATCTTAAAACTTAAAAAACAGAAGGAAAAAAAAGTGAAACTGGCAGTCTGGTAAACTGGGTAGAATAAAAGGTGCTCATGGGAAAGAATAAGAAAACACTATTTTTACTGACTTTTGAAATAAGTATGGCACTTGCGTGATTTTACAGCACCAAAAACTCATCAATAAAAATATAGAGGAAAAAAGAATAGAAAACTACATGAGATGACCCGAGTTATGTTAAACGAAAAAGAACCCATTATAATACTTTAAACAGACGCCTCAATACTTGACATTATATGAGCCATCGAGTTTATTTGTGCAGCTACAACATAAACATTTTACGAGATTTCGAAGGGTAAAAATCCCAATTTGAGCTATTTTCATGTTCTCGATTGTACTGGCAACATTCTTATTGATCATTATCATCTTGGACATTTCACTAAACAGTAGGGAATATCATGTTTACAACATGAAAATCAGACTGTTATGCCAACGTTGTAATTGATTATTTAAATAATTCTTCAGATCATTTTAAAGAGGATTACCAGAAAACACTGAAGCAGAAATTAATACCGAGGGAGATATTACAGCCACTTCTGAAACAGAATAGACAGCGCATGAAACTATTGCAATCAACGACAATGATTACTGTTACAAGAGAGTGGGAGCTATAAAACTTTGTCAACCAAAAGATTCAGGATTGGTTTCAGTGATAATGATTGGACGTTGAATGCTGTCAACAGAAAGAGCACTGCTGCAATATATTTCGATCTTAAAAACAATTTGATTTCATGGTACAACAGGAAGAAATACTTAATTTCTCTCAACTGTCCCAACTATTAAAGCTAAATACACATTTAAAAATTGTAGCACTTCATGGTATGATGCAACAAATGTTAGACCAGTAGTCCAGTACAATTTGTTGTGATAATACGAGTGATAAGTATTCAAAAAGATATTGTTCAGCATTTTCCAACCAACATAACATAAGAAACCATTTCATGATAGAGTTACTGCAAAATAGAACTGTCAGTTGTAGAACATGCTACAACAGAAAAACAAAGAGATTTTTATCAAAGTACTTGATGCAATGAGATTTTCTTTATCATTTAATTTGAAGGTTTTGATGATTGGATAAAATTAACTTGAAATAAGAATGCCATTTCAACACAATGCAATGAATATATTAGTGCTAGAGTCCAGAAAATCTTTAGTTGATCGCTTTTATATATGTAAAAAAAAGAAGAAAATAAATAAAAAAAGATGGGATCAGGAGGAAAGAGCTATCAACATTTGAGTTAGAAAAGACAGCTCAATGATCGAGACAAATGTGATAATCAAAAAATGAAAAAATGATAACAACAATAGATTTTTCAAAGACTGCTCTGAAACAATAGTGCTGGTTATTTAATAAACCTCACAAATGAGTTGATAAATCACAGACACAAGGTTCTGCCAGGCCAAATCTGCTAATTGATTCAAAAGTTCGGGATATCGAATTTTGGATCATTATCAAGATGTTCAAGCCAGTTCTACACCGAAGATCTAATTTAAACTGTCAAGAAATTTCTGCCTTTATTTTCATCTAATCTGGACAAATCATTCCGTTACTATATAAAGAGAGGGTCTTTGACATCGGTAATACCTTTGAACTTGTATTCGATGGTTTGAATGATGAATTGTTATTCATCTGAGCGTTGCTTTAAAATGATATAGTATTGGAACCTTGTAAAACTTGCATATATTATTTCTTTACAATTCACTTCACAAGTTTAAATAATCAACTAAACTCGGTAAATCATGAAAACGGATCTACGAGCTATAAGAAATAAAAGAAATGATTTCTTGTAACAGGTTATGAAGGAACATTAAGCATTAGATGTTACTGATGCCTACAGCTAAAACTTTTGAATGAGACGGTTAGCATCACAACGTGAAGGCTTTGCTCATTTACTTTTACTAAATTCCATGGCAGCAGAACCATGATTCATCATCTTTTCAGATCTACTGATAGTTTGTTCTTAAATCAATATATATTACTATCAAGGCAAACGACAGTCCCCTCCACCCCAAAACAGGAATAAATAATAAAATGAAACATCACGACTATATAGCAAATACACAAAGAACAAATGGGTCCACAGCTATTATCAATCTCATCTGGAAAAAAAGATTGTTTACTTATATTGAAAATAAGTAAAATCAGTAGTTAATATCAAGTGAAAACGAACTGAGGAAAAGCAAGGCACACCTCAAAGAGTCAGAGAGTGCATGTATGGCAGCTTTTGATGAAGTGTAAGCACCTGCCCATGGTAACGGAGCCAAAACGGTGACACTTCCAATGTTTACAATTTTACCCTTCTTCCTAGATGCCATGTGAGGAACTACAGCTTGAATCAACCTCAACGAACCTACAGATAGGAACGGTGCAGCATACTGAACTAATTATTAACACATCAAGGAACTAAATAATTCACTAAATTTGATGAGTCAATCCACCAAAGAATAATTAGGTAATCGGCAGTAATATATTTTAAAATTGACTCGATACTTTACAAAGCAATGAAGATAGATCATGTGAACTCCTTACTATGTGTTATAACACTTAAGAGGAGGTATACTATAAAGTTCCAAGAAACAAGAGTTACCACACTTTAACCAATCGTATAAGCAGTACAAAAGAGCATTCCAAACAAAACATTAACAGCAAAGGGGAAAAAATTCAGTTACCAAAAACATTCGTATCGAAGGTTTGTTGAATTGAGGATAAAGGGACCTCAGCGAGTGGCCCAACACACAGCATTCCAGCATTGTTTACAACGACATCGACGCGCCCAAACTTGTCGAGAACCACGGAGAGCGCGTGGCGTACATTTTCATCGGAGGTTACGTCTAGCTCCTGGAGAAAGAATCTGGGATCGCTTTGCAGATCAGACATGGAGGCGAGTGATCGAGCGGTGGCTACGACCAGGCAGTCACGGGTGGCGAACTCGAGGGCCAGCGCGTGACCAATGCCCCCAGACGAACACCCCGTGAGCACGACCACTTGCTTCTCACAGAAACCCATTAATCTAAACCTGAAGCAAACCGCTGCTAATTTACTCGAGCTTCGATTTTCTTTGGTTCTTAGCTAATTGCTAAAATGAAGGTATTTAATATAAGATTTGCTGTTCGAATAATGTCATGGTTGGCTGTTTACCAAACCAACTTTAATGGCGGAGTGATTCTACCAATTGTAGATGATGTATAGTCCGGCGCCTGGCGGTACATACCAATCCACACGGTGGAATAGTAATTCTGGGAATATGATTGCCGAAATCATAGCAAATTGTCAATTGTGTTAGCAGTCCGTAGATTTATTATGAATCAATTAGGCGCAACTTTTTTGAAAATAGACAGCACGATTTGTATACTCTTTATATGTTCCTTCTTAAATTCAACACAACACCTACTATTTTCTTGCCCATAGTGGTTAGGGCTAAATCTAGTACTTAGCTCTGATCCAGTTGATCGTTTAATTCAACACAAAGGTCTTTAGGGACAGAGAAAGGGAGAGAAGGGCCGGATGATTATCTGGAAGGCAATAGCTTGGACAATTTGGTTGCATCGTAACAAAAGAATCTTCGATGAGAATCAAGAGTTGGAAGAAAACTTATTAGATTTAGTTAAATTTAGGCCTTTGTTTTGGATAAAAAATAGAGGCATATCAATGTTCATTACGTTCTTTTGGACCGGTCGAGAAAACCTAAGATTTGTTTGCTTTCAGTTTATTTTAGAATATGTTTTTGTATATTTTGGAGTGCCTCTAGTACTTTTTTATATTAGTATATATCTATTTTTCTTACATATAAAAAGATATAGATTATTTCAAATTCATTTGCCTCTATCCAGTGGAGGGCCTAAAGGTCAGTACACTAAAACCGCCGAGTATAAAGGCGAGGTTGTGCCATGGAAAAATGAGAATTGTGCGTGGATACAATCAAACATGAATTAAATTTCAAAGTTTTCACCTACATCGTTAACAAAGTTCTTCCAAGAAACATGCGGAACATCACAAATTACACAACAAAACGACGGTTAAACCAACAACCGGAGCTATGTTTTTCCAAATATAGCCTGATATTGGTTGAGCGCCACCGAAATATGGATCGATCATAGTATTTAACTGACAAGTCCCGGTAGAGGGATTGTTTGGCTTTAGTAACCGTTCCGAGACCGGAGAATTTGCATGCTTCATCAAGCTGATTGTTCTTCTGGTAGTAACTATTGAAGGCATACGAAACATTACCTGCCGCATCCAACTGCCACAGGAAGTTTGATAACCAAGGCTCGTGCAGTCGGCAAGCGAGCATGCGTAGCTCACACTAGGGGCAATCTGGGAGTCATCAAGTTTTGCTTTTGGCTTTAATATGCACCATTTATTCTCCAAATAAGATAAATTTCTGGCCGGGGTCAAGCCTGAATTTGTGGTGCCAAGGTTGAGAGAGTATTTCGGTTGGCCATCATACCTAAAAACGCCCCAGTGACGCTCAAAATTTCCAGGGTCAATGCTTTTTTCATCCTCATCAATCAAACTGAATACGTACGCAACTACGCATTAATTGGACCGGTCCTCAACCCGACATATGAGTCTTGAAACCTTGGCTGAATCGTTGGGCATACTGTAGGTTAGCATTTCGATCACCGTCTGTAGGCCAACCGATTTCACCAACAATTATTGTCAAATTCCCAAAACCATTCTTTCGTAATGCCCAGACAAGAGTATCGTGGTTCACATCAAACATGTTGTAATAAGCCATACCACCATCGTTCAAGGGGGAAGCGTTTCCATCAAAAAAGGCGTACTCAACAGGGAAGTTGGAGTCTGTGTATAGGCTAATGAATGGGTAGATGTTGACCGTAAATGGTGCTCCTGTAGCACTCAAAAACTGAACAATTTGGATCATGAAATCGTGAATATCAGCTCGAAAATCCCCTCCGGAAGGGTAGGTGGTTGAGGTTGAGTATACGTCCGCATTGAGGGGAACAGTGACCTTACTTGGTTGCTAAGCTGTGCTTTATTCAGGGTTTCTTGAACATTTCTGAGAGCAGGGAAAGTCGTTCTAAGAAAGCTTCCATTATAAGTCGCCAAGCAAGGTTCATTCCCAACAGCAACGTATCTGTAAATCGATTGGAAGGCCCGTTCGCATAAGACAAAATATGATCAAAATAGTTTCATAAATGTGACATTTAGCAAGCCAATTGCGAACCATACAAACAATACGAGAATAAATAGTAGCACTTGGTAAAGTTATTTATCCTGATTAAAATGGATAAGTTTCGCTACAAGAACAAACCAGGCTACACACTGACCTGATGATGACATTGTTTGAGGTCATATGATGGGACACATTCTTAGATACCCATTTCTTGGCATCCTTCGCACTCGAAGCTAAAGATGCAAGCATGTCATTTGGAATTCCAACCATAACTTCAATTCCGGTCTTGCCCAATGCTCGTAGCGTATCATAATCAGCATCAAAAAGCTTGACTTTTTTAATACCATTCTCTCGTAGCATCCTCACCATTGTATCTGGTGGCAAGTTATGAGACGTCTGTGAGCCCCAGTTGGCACCGATTCCACCCGCTGGAAGATTAAAAGTAATACGGTAAGAAACTTGAATAGACCCCAAATGACACCCAATGAATAGAACAGTTTAAATCAAATTTTGAAGTACTCTACTGATTGTGTGGATTTCCTCACCCACCTGAAAGCATCTCCAAAAAAATTGGGTCCAAACCAACGACAATAATGAGTACTTGCACCTCGTCTCACATGACGTTTATCCATAACATTATGAACGTATGACAATCTGATAAATATGATTTCGATTTAACCTTAATACCACTTTATATATTTATAGCTGAAAGTTATTTTTGACAATATACATGATACCACAGTAGGTAGTTATCACGAGAGTCTCTAGTATAATGCGATAACACCAGTACAAATATGGGTATTAACTAGAGCAAGAAAAAAAAATCGTGAATCCAACTCCACTGAAGGTACACATCTCTTGCGTTGATCGGATCTCTCAATTTTTTAAGCGACCAACTACATTTTTCATCTTCTACCAGATGCATTTTCAATGTTAACAACTAGACATAACTGGGAAATAAAAGCCAGTTATCCTAAATAAGAGTAAGTGCAAGGCATTGATGACACCAAACATAGAGATAGAATAAATTATCAGACAAGATTTTTCGGGAGATACATCAAGGTACAAACCTGCAACAGTTTGCCTTTCAGTAGCCACCTCGACCGAGCTAAGCGATTTCATGTTCCAGGCATCTATATATATACGTGGACAAAAATGAAACAACAAAGAGTAAGGAAAGGAAAGCCAATTCCACTGAGTTAAGAGAGACTCCAGCAATATTAAAGAATATCTCATAAAGTCTTTCCCAAAGTTTATATTTTGTATTTGATGCCAATATTAAATAGAAAAAAAATACCAATCAAAGAAAGAATATTACTTCATACTTAGATGCCTTCCATTTTCTTGTATCAGTTTCAAGTTCAATGAATCAAATCTCTTAGGTCATGGTCTCACTGAATATATTCTCTTCTCTAGATATCAGATTAATTTTCTGCATGTTCCATTGTAGTTTTCTCAGGAATAAAAGCCATCATCTCTACATTAAGTTGCACTATAAAGCACGTGCACTCCAAGAAAATAAGAAGCTTCGATTAAAACAATCATAAAAACGCGCGTACTTGCTAAACACAAAAGACAACCAAACCATAAAATATAACTTCACTTACGGATACATAAAGGATGAACCTCGACAGCTGAAGAAAATGAATAACCAGTTTCATGAAACAAAATCAATTTTAATTAAAAGTTTATGACATGAACTCAAAACCAGAATATGATTTGGTAATTTCGAGGATGATCCTGATACAAGTGCGAGTACCTGCCTTGAAGTGACCAAGAGAATCGACTTTGCTTAGCTTAAAAGAGGCAGGACCATTGATATCTGTTAGAAACATGATATGATGAGCTGATCTATATTGATGAAATGGAAAGAGTGGAAATGACGAAAAACAGATAACATCTTTGGGGAATTTTCTGTGTATTAAAATCTGATCAATCTCACTCTTTAATTACATCAAGATGTTCAACTATTTATACAAGAAATGAAGAAATAAATCTATGAAAATAATGCTATATATAAAATCAATTATACAACAAGAATTCAGCACCAAAGCATGTGCTAGACTAACAGAATTACTCTCTCCTCTTTCTGTTACAAACAGAAAGGGAATCCAGCATAACAATAATCCATCCATTCCATGTTTGATATTTGAGCTTTTCAAGTGTTGGTTTCTTCCTCATTTTCCTTGATTTCTTGATACTCCTCCTCAAGATGGGTATATATGTTTAAAATACCCATCTTGGAGAGTAAGAATTTGAACCTTTGACTTGATAAGGCTTTGGTGAATAGTCGGCCAATTGATGTTGAGAAGGAACATAAGTAGTTTTGATTATTCCAGATAACACATTTTCTCTAACAAAATGACAATCCAACTCTATATGCTTGGTTCTTTCGTGAAACATTGGATTCTTGGTCAAATGAATAGCTGATTGATTATCACAAAATAATGACATAGGTTGTTCCATATGTGCACCAAAATCTTTTAATATCTTTTGTAACCAAACCATTTCCGCAGTTGTATGTGCTAGGGCCCTGTATTCTGCTTCTGCGGAAGATCTTGAAATTGTGCTTTGTTTCTTTGATTTCCAACTGATTAAGGAGTTTCCAAGAAATATACAGAAACCTGTGACTGATCTTCTAGTATCAGGGCAAGCTGCCCAGTCTGAATCACTAAAACCTTTAAGCTGTAGTGATGATTCTGATGAGTAGAACAAACCTTGTCCAATAGATCCTTTTAAATGCTTGAGAATCCTATGTGCAGCCAACAAGTGTTCCTTGCTTGGTTTGCTCATAAACTGGCTTAAAACATTGACAGCGTAAGTAATATCGGGTCTTGTGATTGAAAGATAGATCAATCTTCCAATCAATCTCCTATAGCAAGAAGCATCAGTTAAGTATTCTGTTGATAAACTTGAAAGTTTGTGATTCTGTTCAATGGGTGTCATGGCAGGTTTGCAGCCAAGCATCCCAGCATCTTCGAGTATTTCCAAAATGTATTTCCTTTGACAAACATGGATTCCTTTGGATGACCTTGCTACTTCCAGACCAAGAAAGTATTTCAATTCTCCTAAATCCCTTACCTTGAATTGACGATGCAAGAATTGTTTTACAGAGGTAACAAGCTCAAGGTTATCACAGGCAATCAATATATCATCCACGTAGACTAAGAGAATTATGAAACCTGATTCATTGTGTCTCGTAAACAATGAATAATCCGATTTAGATTGCTGAAAACCCACGGTCAAAAGAGATGCAGTGAATTTTGAATTCCATTGGCGTGAGGCTTGCTTTAATCCGTAGAGAGATTTGTGTAATTTGCATACAAGATTCGAACCATCTTGATACTCCTCCTTGGGCTGGAATCCTGGTGGGAGAGACATGTATATTTCTTCATCTAGTACACCATGAAGAAAAGCATTATGAATATCTAACTGATGAAGATGCCATCCCCGGATCGAAGTCATAGCTAATAACATTCGAACAGTGCTAATCTTAGCCACTGGGCTAAATGTTTCTTGATAATCAAAGCCCTCTCGTTGTGTGTATCCTTTAGCAACAAGGCGTGCTTTGTGCTTATCTATAGAACCATCGGATCGGAGTTTGATTTTGAAAACAAATCGGCAGCCAATAGCCCTTTTACCAGGTGGTAAGGTAGTGATGGACCAAGTTTTGTTTCTCAAGCATCAAGTTCTGAGATAATGGATTCTTTCCAATGTTGAGACTGAATAGCTTCTTCATAGCATGAAGGTTCGTGGTGAGTGGATAAGGCCAGTGCATAGGTTGTGTGAGAAGAGGAAAGACGAGCATATGATAAGTATTGATGAAGAGGATGAGAAGTGGAAGAAAGTGAATGTTTTGGGGTGTTCATCAGGTTGCAGTGATAGTCCTGAAGGTATGATGGAGCGTGTCTTGAACGAGTGGTATGTCGTGGTTGAGGTATTGGTGAAGAAAGATTAATATCAGTAGGTGATTCATGATGAATAGGAGATGATGAAGAGGAAGATGAAATATCAGGGATAGGAGATGAGGGTGGAGAGTCAGAGTTTGTTACTGGTAATGATGGAAAGGTTTGAAATGGAATATCATAATCGGGTAAGGGTGGAGGGATGGAGATGAGTGGCACTGGAGCAGGATCATCAGTGTTTTGAAGTTGGGCAAACGGGAAAATATCTTCGAAAAATACAATATCTCTGGAAATGGTGGTATCATGGGTTTCTAGATTATATACTTTGTACCCTTTAAAACCAGCTGGATAGCCGAGGAAAACACACTTAAGAGCCCGAGGATCCAATTTTGTACGTTGATGTTTTAGAGTTGAAATGTAGCAGAGAGAGCCAAAAACACGGAGATGGGAGTATGATGGCAGTGTACCATGGAGAACTTCAAAAGGAGTTTTGTTACCCAAAAATGGAGTTGGTATCCTATTGATTAAGTAAGTAGCAGTTAAAACAGCGTCCCCCCAAAATTTTATAGGCATTGACGCTTGAAATAGAAGTGCTCGGGCGACATTAAGTATATGTTGATGTTTGCGTTCTACGACTCCGTTTTGTTGTGGAGTGTAAACACAAGATTTTTGATGCAAAATACCATGAGTATGAAAGAAGTCCGGCATGTTAAATTCGAGACCATTGTCAGTACGAATTTGTTTGATATGGATAGTGAATTGAGTTCGAATCATGGCCACAAAATTCTGCAAAATGACCCGAGCCTCTGATTTAAATTTCATTAAAAATACCCAAGTTACTCGACTAAAATCATCAACAATAGTGAGAAAATATTGATGTCCATTGAGTGAAGGTTGAGAATATGGGCCCCAAATGTCACAGTGAATTAAAACAAAAGCAGAAGATGAAGTAGTAGTACTAGGAGAAAATGAATTTCTTTTCTGTTTTGCTTTCTGACATATATCGCAATGAAGTAAAAAATCAGTAAAAGAAATATCTGGACTTGATGATTGAAGAAGCTTCAATCGTTGATGTGATAAATGACCTAATCTAAAATGCCAAAGGTTGAAATCTTGTTGCATGGCTTGATTGACCTGAGAAGTGAGTGGAGACATGTCAGAGAGAAGGTTGGTAGTGGGAGCCTTTGGAGGAAATGTGAAGTGATATAGCCCATTATGAGATTCAGCTAGTCCAATCGTCATCCCGGAAGATAGGTCCTGTATATAGCCAAGATGTTTCATAAAAATGAGGCAAAGAGAAGGATCTTGTGTTAATTGGCTAACAGAGATGAGATTAAAAGAAAATGAAGGCACACAGAGTACATTGTGAAGTGTGAGATGATTGGATAATATGACAGTACCCTTATGTGTGGCTTGAATCTTAGAGCCATTGGGAAGAGTGACAAAAGTATTGTGTGTTGGAATTTGGAAGGAAAATAGATCAGGGGAACAGATCATGTGGTCTGTGGCCCCTGTGTCGATGATCCAGGGAGGTGTGTGTGGTGAAGCACAATGTGAAAAATCAGAGAAAATAGAGGATGGGATACCTGCCGAGTTTGAGTAATGAGAAGTGAGTGGTAAGGTTGTGGAGGGAGAAGGTTGATGGGTGGTGCTATGAATCTGCGATACAGGTGCAACATTGAGAAGGGCCAGGATCTGCTGAAGTTGATCTGTAGTGAGAGGCATTGGATCATCATTCTTCAGAGTTTGTGGTTCCTGTAAAACAACATTATTGGCTAAAGGAGTTTGTTTAAATTTGTTAGATCCAGAGAAGCCAGCCTTAGGTTTTGTAAATTTAAAATTTGGTGGAAAACCAATGATTCTATAGCAGTTTTCACGGGTATGCCATGGTTTGCCACAGTTGTCACAAATGATTTCTTTCTTTGTAGATGAACTACGTTGGACAGCAGCGAGAGCTGATGACTCGATAGCAGGTGAGAATGTGAGTTTTAGTTGGCGTTGCCTCTCCTCTTGTAACACCATAGCAAAGGTCTGATCTAAGGATGGAGTGGGACTCATCAACAGAATTTGACCCTTAATTCCTTCATATGAGTCATTCAAACCCATTAAAAATTTGAAAACATAATCTGATGTTTGTATGGTCCCCATGGATTTGAGGGCATCACAAGTGCATTGACCACAAGTGCAGCAAGGGAGAGGCCTATAGGTGCAAAGTTCCTCCCATAGAGCAGTGAGGCGAGTGAAATAATCATTGATAGACAAGGAACTTTGGACAAAGCAATGGAGTTGTTGCTGAAGTTGAAAAATGCGTATGTTATCAGGATGAGAAAAACGGATTTAAGCTTGTCCCAGACTTCCTTGGCAGAATTAATATAGAGAACATTTGAGGCGATCTCTTTCGAGACTGAGTTTAAAATCCATGAAAGCAAAAGATTGTTGCAACGAATCCAGGGAATGTATAAAGAATCAGTAATAGCTGGAGTAGCAATACTTCCATCAAGAAAACCGAGTTTATTTTTGATGGAGACTGCAAGAGTGAATGAACGATGCCAAGTGATGTAATTTGGTCCAGAAAGGGGGGGTGAAATGATCACTGTATTAGTGGTATCAGTGGGATGAAGATAGAAAGGTTTACTTGGGTCCTCTGTGGGAGTATTGTAAGTCCGAATATGGGGTGAAGGAGAGTCGTCTGTTGCTGCGGAAGCCATTGAAGGTGAATAAAGAAATGAAGAAAAAGATGAAGATCAACTCGTCACTTAGTTAAGCTCTGATACCATGTTAGAAACATGATATGATGAGCTGATCTATATTGATGAAATGGAAAGAGTGGAAATGACGAAAAACAGATAACATCTTTGGGGAATTTTCTGTGTATTAAAATCTGATCAATCTCACTCTTTAATTACATCAAGATGTTCAACTATTTATACAAGAAATGAAGAAATAAATCTATGAAAATAATGCTATATATAAAATCAATTATACAACAAGAATTCAGCACCAAAGCATGTGCTAGACTAACAGAATTACTCTCTCCTCTTTCTGTTACAAACAGAAAGGGAATCCAGCATAACAATAATCCATCCATTCCATGTTTGATATTTGAGCTTTTCAAGTGTTGGTTTCTTCCTCATTTTCCTTGATTTCTTGATAATATCTATAAAAGTTAGAGATTATCAAATAAAAAATGCAAACAAGATAACACTCATCCTACAATCTCTTGAAAGATTTGAAAATAAACAAATTGCAGAAAAATAATGGATATATCTAAGTACCATTGTGAAGAACGGACTCGCTTAAGATTCGACTGACTCCATTCAACTGAGTTCCTAAAAGCTGCGATTGGCATTGGATCAGTAAATTTTCATCAACATTCCCATTACAAAGTTGTCTGTCTGTCTCCATAGAAATTATTAACACTAATACAAGTATCAAACAGCTTCCAAATTGGAAATCTTTACAAAATGTAATTTAAGTCAGATTTTTTAACAAAATCAGTCTCATACTCTCCGCAAAATAACAGCGTGCACAAAAAGATCATTACTGGACATTTATTGTATTTTGCAAAAAATTCACAGGGTGTGTCAATAATTGAATTGCTTGTCGTACTTTAAGCATCCTTTTTTTTTTTTTTTTTTCCTTTTTGCAATTTAAATGAAACATCAGGGGCAAATAAAATTTTAAATAATAGTCTTTAAACAGAGTCTAATCAAAACAAAAGGTAAAATTTAGAAACTCAACCAAATTTAATCTCTTTTAGCAGCAAATGATATCATTATTAAAAAAACTAAGCCCGCCAAACACATCAAAGAAGGAAAAAGAATACTTCTTTCCAACCCACTCTGTAATATATCAGCTTCTAAAAAAGAAGAAAAGGTTAAAGGAGAGCTTACCAGAAAGAATATGAAGAAGGAGAGAGAGTAAAAAGGAAAGGATGGAAACATCTGCATCAGTTCTTTAATTTGAACTCTATTTTCTTGGGCAACAAAATTAAATTAAAATTAAAAACATAAAATGTAGCAAAGATTAGACTTCAAAATATATCTTCTCCCTCCTCACTTCACTTCACTGCAAATCTTCAAAAGATTTGAGGAGTTGGTAAGAGAGTAAAGGAAGTACTGTTCGTAGTAACTGAGAATGGAAGTTGCAGAGGTTTTAAAGAGAGAGGGAAACTGAGGTGTAAAGCCATAATAAAAGTCGCATGATGTGTTTGATGAGATTCTTCTCAATTTTGAACATATTTATTATTAATGCCTTATCTAAAATCTTTAAATAATTTGATAAAGATCTCACTAATGTGACTTATTAATCAAAGTAAAGTAATTATATTACGTTCTTAATGAAAAGGTGCAAAACACAATACACAAAAAAATTGCAATCCAAAAAATTCAGAAGAATAGCATGCGTCGAGACGGCGCTAAAACAAGGGATAACCAAACACATTTCATTAGATTGTATTTGGATAGAAGGATTTGATTTACAGAAAATGATTTGAAATGATATGTAGTTTGTTATCATTTGAAATCCATCCAAAATATAAAGAAAGTACATTGAAAAAAGAATGGGGAATTTGAAATGTCAATATCAACTTTTTACCCGAACATAAAAGAGAATTTGAGTGATAAATTTGAAATGTACTCATCCTTATTTATATGTATAGACATCTTCTAGCTAAACGGATTGATTATCATCCTTGTCTCATATGGGATGGACTCGAATTCGAATTCTGCTAACAACATTTGCTCCTCTCCCTAAGCTCAAAAAAAATTATATATATGTGAAAGGATGCCGAATTTCAAATCTAATTTTAACCCAACTCGATATATTTGGGCTAAAATTGAGCCAAGTCCCACCCTAAAGGCTTGAATTTAACCTTAAAATCATATAAAATAAAATAAAGATTATTATTAATTAATTTTTTTGGAAATATAGATAATTGTTTTTTTTTTAAACAATATACAATTTCACAAAAACATAGAGAAGATAAACTGAAGAAATGTAATATAGTACTATAAAGCTGGGCGGGTTTAAGCAAGTAGGGATGGTTTAGTTTTCAAACTAGGCCTCTACGTAGTCCAACTTAATCAAATCAAGTTCTTGCATTCCACAAATCCGGCCCAGGGTAATTGTTAAAAGGACAAATACTTTGGGCTAGGCTCAACTGTCATGTAACATCCAGGGTCAAAACCTATGGAAATAGTGCATGTTTTTTTTTTTAAGAATATAGAAAGGACTCGAACACAAGACCTCTTATATTTGAAAATAAATAATAACAACTAAATAAAAGCCTTGTTGTCGAGAAATAGTGCAAGGCTAATCTTCGTGTTTGACCGAGTTTATCGGGTTTGGTAAAACAGTTTGTTCGCTAGCTTACTTAAAATCATTTAGATTATCATAACTTATTTTTTATAACTTAATAACCCCTGTGATCTACTGGTCATTTGACTAGGTACTTGTTTTGTCGGTGTTTTCAAAATCGAACGGATACAAAACTTGTGTTCTTTCAACAAGTGATGATGTCAGCATTATACAATATCTATTTTAAATTTTATAATATATATATACATATTTGCTATAGTTTCAAGTTATTCACAAAACAACAACAATACCAAAAAAGAACAATGCCCAAAATTATAATAAATATTTAAAAAATTATGAAATAATTCTCATCTTTTATAATTTACGAGAAACTAAACATGTTTTTATATAATACACAAGTCACATTTATAGAATTATAAGAATTTTTGATAAAGGCATACATAAAATATTATTTTGTAATTATTAAATATAATATATTTTTGTTCTAAATATTTACTTTATAATTTTAACAAAAATAAAAAAAAAATAAAAAAATGAAGGAACCAGCAAATTTATTGTCGATCGGTTCACTGGTTGAATAGATTTTTTACCAGTTTAATCCGGTTACCACTGATTTTTTAGCAAGATGTTTTATAGGGTCAACCGTAACGTACCAAGCACCGGTTACCGATTGAACCAGTTGAATTGTTCCGATTTTCAAAAAACTGGTTAAAATATATTAGATACAACGTCCAAATTTGATTTTGATATATATGGTCTAATTTTATGTGGATTATATATACAAAACAAATTTAAACTATTAGATACATCACGAAGATATTACCCAGATGTTGGTTCTTATTTCCCACATTCAATTGAAGTTTGTCGATCCATTAACAGAATGATTGACACCAAGAATTTGAACTATTATATGTTTGTGTCTGACTCAATTTCGTTATGTTTTTATATTATAACGATTCTATATTTTAATGTAGTATCCTATCAATATATAACATTAACTTTTTTGGAATCATATCAATTGCATATGGTAATTTATGTAATTAAAAGAAACATATTTGTTATTAATTCCCATTTTTTATGATTGTTACTTATTAATAAATAAATTTATTTCTTATTTCATAATATATGAAAAGAGCAAGGGGACGATCAAAGAAGACATGATTCGAAGTTAGTCCAAATGGATTAATAGTGACATTCTAACAGAAAGAAGCTATTAAAGAAGACCGACAAGATGACAAACATGTTTGACCCGATGATTTGTTTTATAGTTAATGTAACCTTACCCCAATATGTTGAGACTAAAGGCTTATGATTTATAGTGTATTGCTTATACAAAATATTTTTGTTTAAAGTTGAAAAAAATATTACTTTTAAGCAAAAGTGTGAAATATTTGTTATTAAAATAAAAATAATAATTTAATGAGCTTCAATTAATTATAAAATTGACATCGCTTAACTTAAAATAACACGAAAATAACTCATTACTTGCTTCTTAATTAATTTAATTGGGTGGGATAATTATTTCCTTGTAACACCCCTGACCTCACAAAAAAATTAATTGTTAATTAATTTAATTGTGCAAATTTCAATGAACATTTATTCTGGTGGATCCCATGATTGAAGGACATTAATACTGCACCAATGGTTGAGTGACCTCACTGGGAGGAGGCCCACTCAATTGTATAGTAAAGGCTATACTATTTTGACCGGGTAGTTTAGACCCTCCCATATGGATGTGTTTAATACGGGTCCGGTTTAGACTCATCCTATTGACATCCCTATTTATTATTGTACTTATAAATTTACATTATAAAATTTATTTCATCTTATATAAAATTATGTCGCACACCATAATGTATGAATGTATAAATAGTATATGCGCATCATGAGTTATTGAAGTAGACATCCATGGTGATGATGGACCTACAAGTAATATCTTTAGAGAGAGCATTATATTAACCCCAAATCCTGAAATATCCCCCAAAGTTTATTTATAACCAATTGATTTTGAGTTGAAACCACATATATTCTTAACATGGTATCAGAGCATACTTCTCATGATTACTCCGCCAATGCGATTGACTACTTCGTCTGCATGCTCATCTTCACCCGTGTTATCAGTCCACATGTTTAACTTATATAATGTTACACGTGAGAGGGCGTGTTGAGAATTGTCCAACATTGGGGGTTTAGAAGCCACGTCAGCTCTTTATAAGATACATGAACTACTCCACTCGTGAGGGGTGTTGAAAATTGTCCCACATTTGAAATTTAAAAGTTATGCTAGTTTTTTTATAAGATACATGGACACTCTATTTATTACCAAATAATTTTGAGTTGGAACCACATGCATTATTAAAACTTTAACTAAATTGTGTCACTTATAAGTCTATAATATAATATTGTTTATAAAATGAGAAATCCTTTCGAAAGTTTTTTTATTTATTTATCACACATGATTTATGTTATTAGAATACCATTTATGAATATTTTTAATCAAACTACAATTTATTGAAAATAATATAGTGTATTTAGATCGAGGAATTTGAAGTCATATATTTCAAATCTATTTAATTATTTGGATACATCTTATATTGTCTTTCCAATCCAATTTTACTAATGCTTATAAACGAGTTGTACATTATTTGAGATGCACCCAAGATGACCGTTATTTCAAATCCATTCTCAAATTAAATTATCAGATTCAAATAAAACCAATCTTGGAAGTCAATGAAGAAATAATATCTAAAGAAAATATATAAAAAGTTCCAAAATGGGAATGTTGCATTGAATGGTATTTGAATGGTATTAGAGAGCAATGTTAGAGGTAGACAGGGGAGAATAAATTCAATATATATAAATAAATTCAAGAATGACCACAATCTCTCTTCAAATTTGTATCATAAAATTGAATCAAATAGAAATGGCGACCCTGTCACAATTCTTGCTCCATCTCTACACAGTTACCACTGTCTTCTTCTCTATTCTACTCATTCAACTACTGATACTTGTCCGGCTAGCCATCGGATCCATCATCCAACGGCCAATAAACGCCGCCAAATTCCTCAAACTCGTCGACGAGAAAAGCCCGGCCCGTCGATACAGCTCCGGGCATGAAGTTGAATCGTTGGAGTGTGCAGTGTGCTTGTCGCCATACGAAGAAGGGGAGGAGATTAGGAGATTGAAGTGCAGGCATGCATTTCACAAGAATTGCCTGGACACGTGGCTGCAGCAGGATATGGACACGTGTCCACTTTGCCGGAGACTGGTGTTGCCGGAGGAGGTGGTGGTGAAACACCGGCGGAGTGAGGAGGAGGAGGAGTATGAGGGGAGTGGGGAGGAGTTGGTTTTCTTGTTGTATGCATTGCACGGTAATTTTTTACGTAGATTTTCGCAAACCTAATTTTATTTCAGCATTATACATTGGTTTAAATTGAATATCCATCATAAGCAACTTGACAATCAGCCAGGCTCATACAGCTGCCCAATTCATGCCAACTTGTACATTTTTCTCTTTTATTTCCTCTGTGTTAATTTTTTAATTGTTATTAAATTTATGATAAAACTATATTATTAAATAGGAAAAACTTAATCGAGCTTCCGGCTTGGTTAAAAACTCATCTCCTCTGGGGGAAGACTCATTTAGAGCCTACGGTATGTGGGGAAAAATATTTAGCCACTCCCCCTATTAAAACAAAATATACAAATAGGAGAAAATCGAATTTGATGTTTTTGGGTAGGGTGGTCTTAAGCAAAATCTGAAAACCTAAAAACCCTGATGAATAAAACAGAATGAAAATCTATATGGGTAAATCTTAATTCAAAAATTTCATTGAGGTACTAACATTTGAACCAAAAGCAAGTCATTTTTTTGACAAAATTTTAAGATTTGATAATCCTATTTGAGTATGATGAACTGGCCGGTGTGCCTACGAACCTCTGAAATGAAATTAAGATTGCCAAGAATATTACCGGAAAATATTTAGGTGGACCCGGTGTACCAAAACACCAACACACATATTAGTATATGTATAGATTGATATGTGAGTTGATATTTGGTACACCGTGTATACTGTAGCATTTCCTGAATATACCAGTCAACTTTCAAGGCGGGTTAATGATTGTGATATGAGACTCAGCTTAAGCGACAGTGGATAATCTTAATGTAGAGACCGGCAATGGAGCTACATTCATGGTTCAAATACCCAGGTCAGAAATACTTGCAAATTCACTAAATTTTTAAGTGAATTTTGGCAACGAACCTCCTGTAGTTTTCCATATAGATAATTACACCACTTGGATTTGAAAATATGCAGGTTACCTCATGCAGTTTGAAAATAGAAAATTTACTTGTGATTTGTGAACAGTCCCTCCGTGTATGACGTGTGAGGGGGTAGTGTGCTGCTGTTTTACAGACAACATGAAGTAAAATGTCTATTTACAAACCACAAGAGGGTAAAGTGCCTATATAATGACACTACATAGAGTAAAATGACTATTCACTAACCACAATTGATAAAATGTCTACCAACGATACAACGTATTGGTAGAGTAACACTTTTTAAGTATATCAAGTTGACCTCGTAACTCATTTTTTTAAAAAAGTTGACCCCATAACTACTTATTTTAAGTTGAGCACGCTTATATCCATTAAAGAATTACATCAGACAATGCTCTATCAAGTCATCATATATTACAATAACACCAATATACAGATTGGCAATGAAGTATACATTCGTGGTTGGACGTACATAACATAGCCGATTACACCAGTCTCGTACCCGGACATAAATGCATAGCATGGAGTCACATTTCTCTACGTTATGCTACATAATTACCTGAACATATTAACAGAGGATACGAATACCAACCGAAGAGTCGATTCATCCATATGCGTGGGAACACTTCTTTAAATTTTTGACAATTCAGAGAAGTCCAAGAGCTTTCAGCTGCTGAACATGGTCAGGAGTAAGAGGTGGGGGTGACCACTCGGCTTCATTCATCTCACCGTCAACGTTCTCGACAACATATTCCTACCAAATGAACATAGCAGATATTAAACAAACACTGATTAATAAAAAAAAGAAGAATGGGAGGAACGGAAGGCAGTCTCAGTTCCTAGAACAGAAAACGTCAACAAATTTGGCTGCCAATATTGAACAGAAAGCATACGAAGTTGAGCAAGGAATCAAGAGTTGTGCAATATTTCACTGGCAGAGCTCATCGTAAACTAAGACACATGCCAAGAAATTATCATTGGATTTATTTATAATTAAGGGCCATCTTGTACACACAAGAAAAAGAATTTATCTATATAATAGAAAAAGAAAGAAAAGTAAAGAAAAGAAAGGTTGAATAACATATTTAACTAATTGACCTACTTAGAATACAAATCTTGTCACAGGTTAAACAAATAAAACACGAGGCAATAACTCACTTCTGTTAGCATTCGTTTTGCGAGTATGTGATAGTGCCGTTGCCAAATCCTTTGCCCAACCATAGTGGCCACCAAAACGCTATAAAATATACCGACTACAGAAAATAAACATATCACAATTATAGCAATAATAAATAATAATGGCAGTCCAGCTTCATGATTTCCTTCCAGGCAACCACATTCACAGGATGCACAATCACAACTTTCAGACGATGAGCTACTGTTAGACCACAAACTAAGAGTAAGAGGCAATCGGCAATCAGCGCACATCCTGGATAAAGGGCACAAGCACAAACTGTTATATTTGAAATACAAAGATTCATAGGTTCGAAGCAGAATTTACAATTGAGACAACGCAATAACTTTTTTACTGAATTCAGTGTTCTAAAAAATGCCTTTAGAGGTAGCATCAAATTAACCGTATAACTCTATGTCCAACTCCACTCAAAAGAACCCTGTGACTTCTTTATCCAATAACAAGAGAATTGGAGACCAATGAAATATTTTTTTTTTCAGTCAAAATAAATAAAGTTTGATAAAATTTATGGATGCAGATTTGCAAGATAACATTAAAGCCAATGCAAGACACATAACACTCTATGAGAGTAACCAATCACCAGCTATGATAAGAAATGCACAATATTATGATAAAAGATATTGGCGTAAGCTAGAAAAATTTAATACCCAGGATCACAACAGGAACGATGCAATTCACGACATGGCAGAGCCGGATCATTGAGAATTGTTTGATCGAAACAAGTGATGAAACACCCAGACAAGCCGAGAAAAGCAAAAAACAATACAGTACCTGCAAAAAAAAGTATGATGTCATAAATGTGCTTGCCGCAGGAATTTAGTACGAAAAGCAATAAACATTTAAGCCATTCTTTAGTGACCTAGATATGCGTACCAGTATGACCATCGCATCCGTGCCGAATATAGATTATTCACAATGACATACGTCTGTTCTGACTATAAATTTTATATCCTTTCTAATCCTTTGTTCTTAATTTGGACAATGTGAGTTTCTTGTTGGATGCAAGTTGAGAGAACCAATGATGAGCAAGAAAGAAGTATGCTAAATTAAACCAAAATAGAACATAAAATAACTGTCTAAACTTAAAATATTCAAAAGTTCTCGGTCATGATACATTCCGAAATTCAAATCAGGCAACTCACAAATGCATAACTTGATCTCTGGATTATATATGACAGGACAGAAAAATAATAAATCAACTGCAGCATCAACAGTGATGAAGAAAAACACAAATAAGCTCAAACACAAAAAACGATGGCATCAATGGTGAAATATAGGTATTGACAGTGGCACCATGACCAATCTGAAGCTCAAGAAGTATTACCACATAAGTAGTAGAAACTAAGCTCGCTGCCAAAACCACATGTTAGGCGAAGCCAAAATTTCTGGCTACCATCAATAAGATACACCAAGTATGCCAATAAAGCAATAACCTGTAACAATTATAATGCAAATTGTAAAAGCTCTTAAAAGGTAAGAGCCACATGGCATTATCACAATATTAAAGCAAGAAAATAGATGAGAAGGAACAGAAAATAAATTGGGAAGGGGTCCTATTATCAATTACCATCTGAATGAACAAAAAGATAAATGAAATATCCCTTGCAACAAAAAATCTGAACTTTAATGTTCGCCATCTCCTATCAGAAATGGTATCAGCTCTCAAATAATAGGGAGCTTTGCAAGTTGTGCAATGAGCAAAGGCAAATCCTTCCTGCATCAACAAACAGAAACAAGAAAATATACTTTAAATAACTTAATATCACATAAAAAATACCGAAGTAGCAATAGCTTAGACAGTTTGAATCAATGAACATAAGAAATAACATTTTAAACATTTTTTGCCATATCTACTAACAGCAATCATGAAATAAAGAGAATAACAGACAGGCACAATAGCCTGACAATTGAAGGATTAAATTCATAAAACTACTATACCACCAAAAAACAAAAAGAAAATCATATGCGCGTGAGTAGAACAACAGTTACAGAATTCGGCCGGTAGCATCACAAGAGATTGCCAAGCAAACTAGATTTGCAAGGAACTCAAAAATGGGGAAGATAGAAGATCACCTTTTATGCTACTAATAAATATGTACCTTGACAGAGCGCCAATGATTCAGACAAGTTCTGTGAACATACTTAGATGTTCCTTTACATTTGCACGGAGCAATAAAATCCCGACCTATTTAAGAACATAAAATGTAAACTGTAAGTCTAAAATCATTCAGTGAGGTTTGTATTAGTCAACTTTAACATCCATATATGCAATATTATCAATCAAACCCTCCATTCTGCATCAGTTAATGTCCTAATCTATTATAACCAAATTAACAGACAACATAAACGTACAGATCATGAATCATGATTTCATTGTATCGATAAATATATCTCATTGCAACATATAAAGACTTAGCTCGCCTTTCTTCTTGTTCATTTCCCATGCAGTGCTAAAAGAATGACAATTTCAGATTTTGCTTAACTAAGAATCCTGAGGGGATGTGAAGAGGAACTGACCAAATGTTTTTTACTCGGAAAACAAAGAGCGATTTAGAAAAACACCAAAAATTTGAGTTTCTTTCTCTCTAATTTTTTTAATGTCTGGAACAAATTTTTTATTTAGAAAATTAAAGGGAAATACTTTCTAGCATCGCATCCTTCCACTAATCACTATCCTGTTTCTTTTTTTCTTTTTTTCTAAAAAGAAAATAAACATCTTATAAATAATGCAGAACAAACGACTTTTTAAGTCAACTGCTTACCTGCAAGAGCCAAATTTCCAAAAATTGAAACTTGAGTATAATTTAGGAATATTACCGTCAGTTTCGAGGCAAATTCGGCATTGAATTTGGTCCTCAGTGCCAGTCTCAAGATCAATCTCCGAGTGCTTGGTGATCGGAGTCGGTGCCAGCAATGGTGAAACCTCGGTGTGCTCACGACCCATTTTCACAGAATTTGGTGATGAAAATAGAAAATTTCGCCAGAAATTAAATTACCCTCATACCAAGACTTTTCAGACCAATCGAACAAGCGATGAACTGTAGCAAAAGGTTTGATTAGTCTTCCGCAAAGGGATTAGATAATTCCTGATATTGATTACAACTTTAAAGAGGTTAAAGAGGAGACGACGGACGTCTCAAATTACTCCGAGGTCAACCAGAGTTGGTAAAATTCTTTAAAAAAAGTCTAACTTCACAAAGAAAAAAATTATTTAAAAAAGGAGCCAATT
Organism: Haberlea rhodopensis; assembly: GCA_907163345.1. Lineage (NCBI taxonomy): Eukaryota > Viridiplantae > Streptophyta > Magnoliopsida > Lamiales > Gesneriaceae > Haberlea > Haberlea rhodopensis. The sequence continues at coordinate 1,429,768 of CAJQUN010000072.1, forward strand.
TATTGTGATGTAATTAATTTGACTTTTTCCTTTTCATCCTTGCCGAACACTATGGATGTTTGCAAATAATTTTGTAAACTGCTTATCAGCTTTTCAGATAAAAAAATAGTTTTTGAGTGTTTTATTTACTTGCTTTTGCTATTGCTTCTCTAAAAATAAACAGAAGTAGAGAAGTAGGTCATGACATGCTTTTGACTGCTTTAAGTTGTTTGATGTCACTTTTATAATTAATTGAAGTTTATTAAACTGTTTTTTATTTATTTTAATAGCAATCACTCAATGGTTTTGCTTAAAAGCAATGTTTTTCAACTTTAAGCAAAAGTAATATAGAAGTGCTTTAAATAAGCAATTGCAAACACACTTTCTTCTCCGTCGCTGACTAAAAATAAATAGGTAAAAGCAGAAACAGATAAACATGTCATGAGATGTTTTTCATTGCTTTTACTTGTGTGTTGGCGATTTCGTAATAATTTGTAGTTCATTATATTGTTTTTTGTTTTAATAGCAAACACTCAATGCGTTTGCTTAAAAACAACTTTTTCCACTTTAAGCAAAATTAACATAAAGTATTTTGAATAACCAATTGCTTACACACTCTAAGTTTCCATCTTCTCCTTATCCGATTAGGACTTACTTATGCATCAACTTGATAAAACACTGACACATTTTAAATAAAAAATACATAAACTAATATATCAACTACTTTAAACGAATCATATTGAGTTGATCCATAAGTGGAGCTCAAACCTAGTCCATACAATTATTTTCTCACATATTGTATTTAATTTATTTTGGTATTCATACTTTACTGGATGTAAAAAATCAATAAAAAAATTTGACCACGTTTAGAACTTGGATTATAATTCTTTTTTTTGTATTAAAATAATTAAGGCTTTATTGAACTATTTATATAGATAACTTAAATGTCATGTTATTGAATTTAATATGCTGTTTGGCTTTATGTAATGTGATTATATGTATTGATTTTATAATATTCTAAAACTTGTCGGCCTGTGATTGGCTCTCTCTTGTACTTGTTGTTCATTAATATAATCTTTGTTTGTGATAAAAAAAAATTAAAAAAATTAATATTAATATTGTAGTCCTTCATATTTTTCTTTTTCAACTATTACCGTCATTGCCACACTCTTGGTTTGTCATTTCTGTTTGAGTGTGTTAGTGTTTATATTTTGTGTTAGTAATGTTGGGTTTCAAACGTCAATTCTGGTTGTATGTTATTGTGTATATGTTTGTGAACCAATATAAGTTCGAATGTTCGTGTATCAATATAAGTTTCAAACATCAATATACGTTCAACTGTTCGTGAACCAATATAAAAATGTTCGTGCATCGTTATAAGTTTAAATGTTCGTGCACCAATATAAAAAATGTTCCTGCACCAAACAAGTTCAAATGTTCGTACACCAATATAAGTTTCCAACACCAATAGAAGTTCAAATATCCGTGCACCAATATAAGTTCAAATGTTCGTGCACCAATACAAGTTTCAAACATCAATATAAGTCTAAATGTTCGTGAACCAATATAAAAGTATTCGTGCACCAATATAAGTTCAAATGTTTGTGCACCAATATAAAAATGTTCGTGCACCAATATAAGTTTAAATGTTCGTGTACCAATATAAATATGTTCGTGCACCAATATAAGTTCAAATGTTCTTGCACTTTCAAACACCAATATAAGTTCAAATGTTTGTGCACCAATATAAGTTTAAATATTCGTGCACCAATATAAGTTCAAATGTTCTTGCACCAATATAAATTTTCGTGCACCAATATAAGTTCAAATGTTCGTGCACCAATATAAAATGTCTGTGCACCAATATAAGTTCCGTGCATCATTTAACTTTTACAGTAGATTAATGTGTTTATATACATACACAATAAATGGAGTTCACTAATACTTATGTAAGCACGGTCAAGTTCCTTGATTTAATCGTGTAGAGCTTCTTGTATAAATCTCCAATATCCCATTTCATGAACCTTGGTACCAAGTTCACATCCACTGGATCAATCAGGTTTGCCATCTCACATAGTCAATACTACACATAAATGTGAAACAATGTTATCAACAAAAAATAAGGAAATTAATTTCAAGTGGGGTTGCAAAACGATTTACAGGTATCAAAGGAACACATCCAGAATGTTTTTCGGTGTTCGATTCAACTAGCTGATTACCAAATTCTTCAATAGGTGTTCTGACCAGTTGTGGCTGTAAATTTTGTCCAGGTCATCTACCAAGCCAGTGTACGCCCATTACATGTTTGATGATGTTGTAGAGATGAAGAATGTCGCCAGCAAGTACAGAATCAACAATCTGGCAACATTATGTACAGTAGTAGAATCCCGCCTTGCTACTTTCGATGTCAACTTGCTCATTCTATAATTACTTTCGGACTTCTTCTCAGGTAAGCACCTACTTAAGAATGATGTTCATGGATAATCTACCGACTGCATATCAATGCCTTCAATAACACCATTCAAACAATAATCGGAAAATAAACCAAATTAAAACCCTAAAAATTTCAAAAACCATACATTAGGAAGCGAAAATCCAACCGTTACATAGCATATTTCCTCAACTTATTTTCTGTGTTGCCGTCTTCCTTGGTGCTTTTGCCCGAATACTCTTGTTTGATTTTTGAGCCATGTAAATTTGTGGTCACAAAATGTTTCCCAAAAAAACGAAGAAATGTAATGGGAGTTTACGAGGAGATTGTAATCGAAATAAGAGATGAAATGAAGAGTTCAAATGAAGTTTGGAAAGACGAGATTGAAAATGTCTTGTATTGTCGCCTCGATTGTGTTTAAAGGGTGATTTTGTCTTTTCAATATACAGTACACTTAAATGATTGCAAGTTTTTTACCCGTGCTAGGATGAACAAGCTTTTACATTCTTCAATTAATTATATATTGGGCCCACACTTTGTTTGGGCCTTTTGGACCCTACTACTAAATATGTTGTCAACGAGCTTAGAGAATGGTACCACCAAGGCAATATTGGACTCGATGGGCTAGGCTCAATAAACAAACACGACACGGATTGACAGAAATGTAAAGTAGAGAGATTAGTATTATAAATAAATATTTACATGGAAAAACAAAAAAAATGTAATTGTGGGATATAAAATTTTTAGGTTCAAATATAATAAATAGCTCTTCAAAATCTATGCTACACACATATCGTTTTATTGATCACGAGTCAAAGTGAAATACAATAGTAACAACTAAGCTTTTAATCCTAGTGAATTGAGGTAGACTATCATGTCAAACTGGAATATTTTTCGAATATGCGCCTAATGAAATTAATACCACAGGTAATGTGATCCACATGGGCCATATTCCTTTTAACTATGATAGTCATTATATCATCTTATTATGTACTTGAGTTATATGGCGATTCTTTATATGAATATAGGATATTGGATACACAAGTTATACATACTTTACACTAATAACTGCTCTAATACTAAAACTATTATATGATTTAAAATATATAGAGTTAAACCCTTGCAGTTATACTAACACTAATGGTAATAATTTAAGATATAACGACAAGTACTTAGTTTTATAACTGGTTAGAAGCCAAGGTGGCTTATTCGACTCCTAAGAGTTTCTAATTGAAGCAAATTATCGAGAGTTGTCCTACGAGGCAAGCATATTGGAATATGATATTTATTTCATCTCATCTATTATACCAAACAGTGTCATAGAATACTAGATTACTGATTACGACATATAACCAAAACTAGGGAGAATCAAGTATGAGTATGATCATGAATTACAAGTGTTAAGATCAAACGTTTACCACTTTGCTGAAAGTTATAGCTGATAGAAGAGGCGCAACTTTAGTTCCTTATAGTGATAGCGCAAAGCCCGGTACCAAACAATATGTGACCATGAAGAGCTGCACCACGTGGGTGCCGATAGGTCGGGCTTGTTATGCCATAGACGGTACATATCTTCGAGCTCACATAAGAATTGTTGGGTGCACTATTTCCAACAACAAGCAAAATACACACTTGCAACTAATTAAGTAGCATACCCGCGATGATGTGTTTGTTTTATGAGTTAGGTCTTTGATTCGAGTCACCTCCCATAAAAAAGGAAATAGCAAAACAGTACATGAACATGACGGACAAATGGAAAAAACATAAACTTTAGAGTAGTGTACCCTCTTCACTTGTGTTAGAAATCCAAAATCATGGGAAAGATCCCATTCAAAATTATATTGGAGTGAATATTCCCCATTTTGTGGCACACACGAGCCACCCTTAGTGGGAAAGAACTTTACAAAGTGCAACCTCCACGATCACAATTTGAAGCAATAGGTATATAAAATGGTGTGTTGGGTGACGTATCTCTACATTTATTCAAACACACAACAGGGAATATGAAAAGGAGAATCCCTTTAGAATCAGCCAATGTTCCTCCATTATTATGGTATGTGTGTATGCATTTCAATATCATCACCACCATGACCTAATTAAGCTATTCTGGTTCATTCTTGCCGGGGGTCGGGGGGTTCCGACAGATAAACGAGAACGACGAGTCTCGACTTAGATCGATTTTTTTTTATAGTTAATCTAGCTTTACCCACTTCATTTTTTTTTCTTGAATTTGTAGTATATTAAAACTAATTCTTTATACATTAATTTAAGTCATTATTACAAAAGCATTGGCTGAATTAGTGTGTCGTTAGTCTAAATTGGAATTATTTTTTCGTTGTTTTGTTTGGTAGAAAACACATTCAATTCGAAAGACCAATAACTCTTTTAATGACTGAGAAAGTATGCATGATTCATGTGTGAGATCATGAGACATTCTTTAATCTTAAAATAAAACATTTAGTTTATATAGTTTGATAATTCACATAAGCATTTGAGTTTAATGATGAGAAGTACTAGTTGATCTACGCCACATGAGCGGAGCCACGAATCAATATTACATAGGGCCGGCTGAATTAGGTAGGGTTAGAGTGCTACAACGATTTAGAGGGTTATGCTAAAAAATAATTTTTTTGAAAATTAACACAAAAATATTTTCTTCGGAAAAATTGCATGGGTTGTAGTCCACTCTAACTCAAGGGTGACTCCGTCCATGTGACTAAGCCAATTTAAATTTTCTTTTATAAAATATATTACCTTTTGTTTCATATATATTGCATAAAGAAAGCTATTGAACAGTCATTTTTAAATTTATTCAGAACTACGTACTATTTATATAGATGTCTGAAATGTTATATATATATATATATAACGTATATTATATGTCACTATTATAAGAAAACATATTTCAATGAATATTACCAAATGGGGGTAAAGATGCTATATCTTTTGTGGATATTATCAAAGCATTAAAAGCAAGAGAATGTTGAGAGCCCTGTTGGAGTTCGGATTATTTGGCATCAATCAATCGACTTGAATGAGGAAAAAGAAAATGATTCAAATACCTGAAAACATAAGCCAACTTGCAGCTACTTAATGCTAAGCACCTGTATTAGAATTATATACTATGATCTCTTTTTATTTATGCAAAAAGGAATTATATACTACGGTGCACAAACGCTCCTAAAAATTACTCGATGGAGTGTTGGACACTGTAGGACATTTCATATGGCATGTCCTAATTTTGTTTAAAATAAAATCGGACACCCATGTCAAATGCTCCCCTCAAAATTGGACACGATCGATGGGCATGTTCGACACATAAAAGATATTTTTGGGGGTTAATTGTATAATTTTAAAAGTTTTGGTTAAAATGAAATTTGGACGTGTTAGTAAAAAATTATGTAAATTGAAGTAACATGCATTTAATGCTAGTATGAGTGATCTATGATTATTTCATTAACATGTATTTATTTATACGTTTTTTGAATTTGGTAATAATATTTTTGGTATTATATTTTATTTACCATGTTTGTTAAACTTTATATTAATTGAAATAAGATGAATTTGGTGTTACTATGAGTGATATTATTATGAGTCTAGTGATATGCATTTATTTATATACTTCTTGAATTTAGTAAGGGAATATTTTTGTTTTTGATCAAAAAATTTTAAAATGTAAATTTTAGTATTTTGTATATACACACACACGTGTTCACAATCATGTTATATCTTGAAAATTTTGAAAATTCATATCGCTCTGTCCATATCGTATTTGTCAATGTCGTTATGTCAGTGTCGAGACATTTTAGATTATATATATCTACGCACACATGATGTGGACCATATGCTCAAAAGCACAAAACTTACTTACATTGCATGCATGGATGAATGTATGTGTTAGGGAGGGACGCGGCTTCCACCTTAAAAAAAATTATTATTAATTATTTTTAGAAATTTATATTTTACCCTCAAATATTTATTTGGCCTCCCCTAAAATTATATCTGTACGTTCTATAAACAATTTCTGCCTTCTATTTTTTTATATTATTATTTATTACCCCTAATTTCTAGATTCGTCCAAATTGCATGAGGTTAATCGAAGGGGAGTAGACCCCAAGATTGACTAGCTTGTACATATTGTATAGCTATAATGTTCATTAATTATTTGGGTCTAACAATGTCCATTTGTATCAAAAATCCTGGATATGTAACTGCTCAAGATATCATCTTACCGTCTTATATAGAAATCGTCGATAATATACAATATATAGCTAGCTTGACCGAACCAATTCGTTTTTGTATTGGATTAGAAATCGAAAGAAATCGTAAATATCTTATAAAAATATCACATAACTTTCAAGATGGAAGTTATCCTGCTTTATATATGGACGTGGTCGGATTGATTTTGGCAGTAAATAATTTAGTTAGCAAGTTAACTATTTAATTAGGGAAAACATAAATGCGTAAGGTGATCTAGTCATAAAGTCAATTTCTTTTTTATAAATATTATCCTATGTGATGATGCGTTGTACCATACAATTGTTTATTTATGTCGTACCATTTACTATACATTATACAATTGTTTTATCCTCTCATACCTAAGGGCTAGCGTTGTAATGAATCGAGCAGGTTCACAAATTTTTTAAGCTTACTCGGAAAATATTTGATTCGCATTCGAAATATCGAATTCTAATTGAACTCGAATAAGATCGAATTTTCATTCGAGCCGAGTTCGAGCACAAATTACTTTGATGGCTCACAAACTTTAATATTATATTATTATTAATATAATATAATTATATATTAAATAAATATATTTCAAGCAAAATTCAAACATTGAATTTTCTGCATATTCGGTTGGATTCGATTCATTTACACCCCTATTTTTAGAGCATGTACAATGGGAGGCCTTCCCAGCCTCCAATACACAATGGGGGCTAACTTGTACATGCTTTTATACTCATACATCTGTTGACCAAGGATTTAGCTCTCTCTCATTGTTTGTATTTATTTATTACATATTCGAATTTGAACTCAAAATCTAACGTAATTAGGGTATGTTTGTTATTGTTTATTCAAAACACTTATATGATACTTTTGCTTAAAGTTGAAAAAGTTGTTTTTAAGCAAAAGCATTGAGTGTTTTCTATTAAAATAAAAGGCAGCTTAATAAACTTCAATTAATTACAAAATTACCACCAAATAATTTAAAAGCAGTCAAAAGCATGTCATGACCTGCTTATCTGCTTCTACTTATTTTTAGAGAAGCAATAGCATAAGCAATCAAATAAAACACTCAAAATCTACTTTTTTGTCTGAAAAACTGATAAGCAGTTTGTAAAAGCATTTGCAAACATCCACTTAGTGTCAACTGATTTGTTCTACTATATGATGTAAAAAAACAATACTTGTAAATAATATCTGATATACTCCAAATATATTACTAGGATTTTAACTTTTGAACCCTTTTAAAAAAAAATTATTTTCACATATTCACTTTCATATTTATTTTAATTTGTTTTGGTACTAAAACTTTGAATAATTTAAGTTAGTATCAGTGGATTATCATCCCCTTTACCGTTTACAAAACACTTCTCGTGCAAGGAGTGGCACGTGAAAAAGGGAAAAAGTAACAAATCGGTAAAGGTGCGCATTTACATTAAACAACTCTTATTTCACTTGCTAATGATCCATGTTGGTATCGCTGTAGCGGGATGTTCTTGGCTACCCCATAGAGTAGGTAAGACAAAATCCGCTGAGCATACAACTTTGTTGAATAACATCCCACGATTTGGACACTTAAATTTAGGTAACATACATTTTTTTTTTGGAAAATCATGAAAGAAGTAAGAGAAAGATGTAGTGTTTAATTACGTAGAACCAAACGATTGTTGCTTTACTAAAAGTTATAGGGGGTTGTAACGATACAATTTATTAAAATTTGCAAACCGTACAATAGTTCAAGTATCACGGTTCGATAATTCTTCTAGCATAGATAATTATTGCACTCTAACGATTTCTTTCATGATATTGTATTCCTTACTATCAATGGGAATCAAACACATGATCTTGATTCCAATACCAATTGTAGGATTAAACGATTGTCGTTTTACTAAAAACTATAGATTGTGATAACAGTGCAGCTTAATCTTTTAAACCGTACAACTCGATCATAATGGTTCGATCGTTCTCATAGTACGAGAAATTTTGCACTCTTCGTTAAATCAATTTGAGCATCTGGCTCAATTATTTCATTAAACCAATTTTGATAGAAATATTAATTAGTTTGTTTAGAATTACAAACTTGATTTGAAGGTATTTTTTCTTTGCATATGATATATGTGCACACATAAAAGAACATAAAATAATATTATATTATGACGATCTCCTGTACTGCAAAAGTTGGTTTATTTGATGCTGTCCTGAAAGACACATGGTCATTGGATTGACACACGCACTATTTAGGTGTGTCAATCCAATGGTTGGAGTGCTCAAATAGTAGTGCCCTAAAGGGCACTCCCAACACATTTCTATCTACATGTTAATAAAACAACATTAATTCGATTTATTCAATTTTTACAAATATAGACCTCTTGTGTTTTGACGAATAGGGTATACAATATCAATCAGCTAAACCCTGATATATTTTTAAATTGATAACCAGACCCCCATTTCATTATATATATAAAGACTCTGACAATTGGCTTATTTGTTCGTAAAGGTAAAATTCAACAATGTAAAAGAGGCATGGGGTAGTTAATTTAGTGGGTTATGTGGCTCTTTAGTCTTTAGTGGATTGAATGTGCACATTTTGCAAGTTAATTATGGGTTATAACTCATACCTTACAGAAAGACCAACAGGTTTTGATAAAAGTGACCATTTCCCTTGTAGAGACGGATCTATTCTTAACTGGTCCCTTACCCAAAAATTACAGTTTGTCCCTCAAAATTACATTTGCCCCTCTAAACTTATAGTTTGGCTTCATAATTTTTTTTCCCCTCCATTTTTTGCCCTTTACCAGATTTACTGCGTCCGTCCCTGGTGTTGGTTTAATTAGAAATGAATAAAGTCTTTGCTTTCTTTGTATCCATTGATAACGAAAAATATGTGGTGTAACATCTAACAATATACACCAATTGTTATATAATAAAAAAAGTATGAAGGAAATAGGATTGGTGTAAGAAACTTTTTAGTTGAAAACGACCAGCCCCGGCCATAGTCTGTTTCCGACACTGCACTTACCGCGAAATGACAACGATAAAAATTTTAAAATTCAGTGCTTGCCCTTCAACCACCCATTTTAGCCACTCTCCAAATGTCTTTGAAATGTTATTAATTAGAGATTGTCCAATATATACTTGATCAACCCCAATTTTTAATATATTATACTAAACAAAACACCAATTTGATTAACAATTTCAACCATTGACTTTTGTTTATGTAATGTTAAAAGCTAGCTATATTAAAAATGATAATCGCCCCGGGATGACCAATTCACCTATGTAAGTGTCTTATTTCATTTATCAATTCAATATTCTTATCATCGTTTTGAGAAGAAAAAAAAAATACTCCTATAGGTGTATTTCCAAATAGTACACTTATCATCGAGAAAAAGAGGGACTCAATTACCAAAAAAGTGGGGTCAGATACTCGAGGGCCCCATCTCTTAACTGTTCTGGAATTAATCACATAATGGATCCCGAACGGAGTTGTCACGTTACTGATTACTAGGGATGCTTATCGGACCAATTAGGTCCGGGAAAAATTTCGGAACCGGAATTTGATTTTTTAAAAAATAATTTAGATGCAACAATTTAAGAATTTTTAAAAAATAACTACCGATTCTGGGTTAAATCGGATTCGATTAATCGAATACAAGTTCCGAATCGGTTCGGGAAATCGGTTCGGTTCTGGTATGGGTCCGAATTGACCCGGCTTGTTAAGCATCCCTACTGGTTACAAATGGCCAAAGGACTTCCGGCCATTTTCGTTACCCTCTACCGATCCAAATTTGTGATTAATTCAAGAACAATTAGGGGACGTGGCCTCTCGTTTACTTGATGATAACCATACCATTTGGACATACACATATAGGTCTTTTTTTCATTAAAGATCACATTTAACAAATAATGTTTAATATATATAAATATTTACTTTAAGATTTTATATATCTGTAGTTATGCTTAATTAAATGTGGGGATAATTTGCATGATGAGGCGAAGGAGCAAGCAAGTGAGCAATTTGTAGTGAGAGTGACCTGGTGCGCACAACACACTACAATACAGTTTTGCTTACAACTTTATTATTTGTAGCATTGATTTATTTAATTATTTACTTTTTTATGGCGATTCCATCACATGATGTGTATGTTATCATCTAAGCACTCACTTTGTTTTCTTGTGTATTTTCTCCCCTCAACTTTAATAGTGAAAGATTAAGGAATTTATGTCATTAATCTGAAAAACTAGGAGCCAATTGTCTTGAACTCTGACATCGTTTTTATTATATGATTTGTAAGAAAATTACAAATTTCACCTCTACGAAATAAGAGTTTTACATGTAGAGTCAGGTTTGAAAAACTAAGGCTAAATTTTATCAAACCCTACCCGTCGGCGAGATTTGCTATCTCAACTCAGCTGGCGGCTGCTAGGCCTTCAATTCGTCACTACCCATCATCATCATCGCCACACTCCAATTGAACGATCGATTATGGATAGTTTCCCATCAGCTTGCGATATCAATTATTATTAATTTTTTTCAAAAAGATTTAGAGATTTCACGTTATTGAATCGCAAGTCTGGATCCATTTGTATGTGCTGGGTAAACTTTCGGGCTGATGTAATATCCTGCAAACTATGTTAGCCATGTAAATTTCACTAGGAAAGCCCGATGCGACAGGTATTACCGAGAAAAGCTGGTTGGGAGAATTGAGCTTATGACCAAAGACATACACGCTGACCTACTCCACCAACTCGACATTCTATGAGGGACGTATTATACTGTATTTAATAATTTTTTAGGCCATCGCCCGTACTTGAATCTTGAATCGAATCATCCAAAGAAAGACATGAGCCTTTAATACTCGACTAAGGTCGGAGGCCGGCTATGCTTTATTTGATAATAAACTTGGTAGTGCATGGTAATTTACAATATGTAGTCCAATATATTTTTCTTATTTTTTTTTAATGAAAAAGGCATTTATTTAAATAGAAATATTTGAAAGAGAGATGTTGCGTTTACTATCAGATTCGATTCTTTCTCCTTCTTTCTTCTTCGCAATAGCGAACTGAACTTGGAAGATGAGCTTTGCACCAGTGTAGCGCGTTTTCTGCCATTTATATTTCTTACTGGGAGCTGCTAATTCTGCGGGAAGCTCCTTATCAAAGTCGGCTCTTTCTAGTTTCCATTAGAGGTATCTTGTAGATGAGAATAAAATGATTTGAGATTTAAAAAAATATTGATTTTTGTTTGGATACTAACTGGAATTTTGTTCGGCAGATTATTGACTTGAGGTCTTCTTTTTGTTTAGTCTTTACCCTTTTTCTGGTTTGCTAAGATTTATTTGGTTGTATTTGATGGTTGATCTATCGATCTTTCAACTCTTTTCACAACGGAAGTTAGGATAAACAATATTTTGTTTTATTTTTTCAAGCACGAATTCTTCGACTCCTCTTATCTAAAAGAGTCGAACCCATGAGGAAATAGGGGCAGCTGGTGCAAAAGCTTGTTGACTTTAGCTTGTGTGATAATATTTTATGCATCTTTTCAAGTGTTTCCCTTTTAAGTGTAAGGGCAATAAAGATTACTGGTTTTCTCGCTGTGGCTTCCGATCCTCGTCTGCTTTCGTTAAGCGACTTTTTGTTTCAGGCGACGGTGATCGAGATATTTTTTCATAACCTTGAGGACATACAAGATATACTGGTGTTAAAACGTCTCATGTCTTTGCTGCTGAATTATGATTTTTGAACTGTTTAAATATTAAGGGGGAAAAAAGTTTTGATAGAAGGAATTATATGCTCTTTGAAAAGGGATTTCATTAGATTCAGGAGCTCATTGATTGATTTATCAGACCAGAATAAATAGCTCAACGCAAGCTTCTTCAAGAATTCATTTATTAGATTAGATTCCTTTCACCAAGGCATATTTTCAGGAGATTATCGAACGAAGCTGGCGCATATTCTGAAGGAGTGTGGGTTAGTCAATTAAGCGGTTAATGTGATGAAACATTCTTTTTGGGAAGTTAGTCTAACTGTTAATATGTCACACAAGTTGCTTGCATGCCCGAGTGTCATATCAAAATTTCTGCAATTCTTATGGGAATGAAAGATCAATTAAGAAAAATTACGATCTTTGAGCTGGGACAAGGTGTTTGTTCCAAACTTGATTCGCTTATTCTGTTCTTTTTCTTCTTTTGCTTTCCTCATGATTATAAAACTTAGTTAAGTTGGACTATATATGTCTTATTTCGTAGTTATTTAGCAATTAAAGTAAGGTAGTAACCCGATCGAGTTTGGCTTGATGCACAGTTGAAATAAAATGAATTCTACATCGTCCCATTTTGTTCCCTCGAGACGAATGGGCATATATGAGCCTATCCATCAAATGGTTATGTGGGGAGATTTCAAAGAGAACAGCTGTGATGACACATCTCCACCAATGATTCTAGAGATCGAAGGCAAGCAAGACAATCAGGTTCGGTTCATTGTGACTGTCATTACTATGTCTCGACTAGTTCCCAGGATTTATACCACATACGTTAACTTGTTTCTTGACTGTACTAGTCAGAGGAGACTTCACACGGAACCGTTGGACCCTCTGGTAAATATGATCAAGAAGCAAGTAGACGACCTGATAAGGTAAAATTGGGTAGGCATTATGTCATTTTCTTTGTTTTTGTTGGTTTTGTTTCGTCAAGTCATCAAACATTCTTGTGGCATTGGTCATTTACTGCTTATTTTGTGATTGTTCTCCAGCGTTGATTTCCTGCCCACTTGTAGAGATGTTCTATCATTTTGTGAACTCTAGCTTCTCTTGTATCATTGAATTTGCTATGTTACTGTTAAATTTTTCATTATTGGCGACAAAACTGAGTAAATTCTCTCTTTAGGTAAAGAGACGCCTAGCTCAAAACCGTGAGGCTGCTCGTAAAAGTCGCCTGCGTAAAAAGGTATTAGGATGTTATTGCAAAGTTGCACTTTTTAAAAAGAATATGTTAATAATTTTGCAACTTCTTCGTGAACTTATTCCACTGAATAAATTTATTTTGCAGGTCTATGTCCAGCAGTTAGAAAATAGTAAATTAAAACTTATTCAAGTAGAACAAGAGCTTGGCCGGGCCAGACAACAGGTAAAGATAAAAAAACCAGCACTGTTATTTGCACCATCATCGATATTGCTGAATATTCCTGCCAAACAACATGTAAAGGGAGTTATTTTTGCTGCAGGGCTTGTATGTAGGTGGTGGTTTAGATACCAGTCAGCTAGGTTACTCCGGAACCATAAACCCAGGTTTTCAATAATTACATGCACCCAAGTGCTTCAAACTCAATTATTTTCTTAACCAAATGGGTTGATTTTCCTTCTTTGAACATGAAGGTATTGCTGCATTTGAGATGGAGTATGGACGGTGGGTGGAAGAACAAAATATACAAATCTCCGATTTAAGAAATGCTTTACAATCAAATGTTGGAGATATGGAACTGTCGATCCTCGTTGAGCGTGGATTAAGGCATTATACGGATCTCTTCACAATGAAAGCAACAGCTGCAAGGGCTGATGTATTTTATCTTATGTTTGGCATGTGGAAAACATCAGCTGAACGATTCTTCTTGTGGATTGGGGGCTTTCGGCCTTCGGAACTATTAAAGGTGATGACCCCCTTTCGAATTGTCAAAATACTTTGCCCTTTTTAACATATCGAGTTTTCGCTTCCAAGAAAGTGTATCTATAGGATTGATGACTAACCACTGTAAGGATAAACACTTTTTCATGTATTAAGAGTTTAGTACCAGTGTAACTCAAATGTTTCAGAGTGTACCAAAGTCCAAATGTCAACTTTTGATCATTGTACCATATAGATTGTGCAAAACACAGAACTGGTAAGACAATTGCTGCTACCTAACAGTAGAACTTGTGTTTATCAACAGGTTCTATTGCCACATCTAGAGCCCTTGACGGAACAACAACGTTTGGATGTTTGTAATCTTAGACAATCATGTCAGCAAGCAGAAGATGCTTTGTCTCAGGGAATGGAAAAACTCCATTACATTCTAGCTGACGCAATTGGTGCTGGTCGTCTAGGTGAGGGGAACTACCTCCCACAGATTAGTGCTGCCATAGAGAAGTTGGAAGCTCTGGTAAGGTTTGTTGGTCAGGTAATTATCTTGTGCTTTCTTGTGTTTTCAGTACAATCTAGACAAATGGTTTTTAACTCCTTTGGAACTGTGGTCACACTTGTTTCTCAACATAATCATTACCTTTTATTTTCACATTTTTTAAATATATTTTATTACTATATTATATTATAATTCAGTATATATTTTTTAAATTTTTTAAAAATACACAAAAACACTGTTGAAAAATTAGGTCTATAATACGACAAGTAATTTTAGCAAGTCTGAAGGCATTTTAATTGTTGCTTGGAAAAAAAGTCGAGCTCGAGTTCGAAATTCACTGAGATCGAATTCGAGAACGGATAATAAATTTTGTGGCATCCGTTGTTTAGCCTTGAGGATGCCAATGAAATGCAACCTCATTATTAACTTGCTTCTCTGCCTTCTAAGAAATGCGCAAATAACTGCTGACAGATAGTTGTTTCATTGTTCTTTTGATCCTGAAAACAGGCAGATCATCTTAGACAAGAAACTCTGCAGCAGATTTCTCGTCTTCTCGAGACTCACCAAGCAGCTCGAGGCCTTCTTGCATTGGGGGAGTATTTGCAACGCCTTCGAGCTTTAAGTTCTCTTTGGTCTTCACGTCCCCATGAACCAGCCTAGTTATACACATTTTGTATACGTTAAATTCAGTTTAGTATGTAGTATATAATGTATTGAACTTCTTAGCTTGCTACCCATTTTTTAGCTGCTTCCTTTGATTGGGATTATGTGAATATGATTAAGGTAGCCTGTCAAGAGGAAGCGTGCGAATACTTCATGGTTTTCTCTATTTTTTTTTTTTTTTGCTTCCTGTTCTCCATTGTCCTGGGAAGCATCTTTGATGGCGATGGGTCTGGACGGGTTTGGCAAAACTGAGACCTAGCCCATTACAAAAAAAAGTTGTCTCAGACACACCTCACCCCGCGAACCCATGATCCGCCTGCCTTAACCCTTTGTTTTCAAAAAATAATTATTATTACCAAGAAATCAATTTTAAAACACAAAAACTTTGTTTCGTGATTGAATTTATGTTTTTTCTACTAAATATTTATAATAAGTCTTGTAGAACTATCTTTAAGCTAGCATATCGTTATTAATTTGCTATCATTCCCTTTAAAATGTCCAATTTTTTAATATGAACACGTGCGTTTTGATATAAAATTAAACAATATCACATTATGATTCAGCCAAAATAATGATGTATATTCAATAATAAATTTAAAAATAAAACTAATATGTAGAGTGGGGCGGGTCCGGGGCGGTTTGATCAAACCGGGACACACCCCACTTCAAAAAGCCATTAGAACAGGTCCAGACCCACCCGACACGGCAGGTTCAATACATGTCTGGGTAAGACCCGGATCCATTGTCATCCCTATCTTCATGAGTAGTTTTTAAGTCTACATAAGCCTTAATTTCCAGATATGGTTCTCTTCGTATTTCGAGGGTCTTCGATTAATGTGTGAAAAAAAACACCTTGTGCAGATATTTCTTGTTAACTGGTTTTGATGCAAGTAGATATGCCACGCATTCTTCGGCGTCGAACTAGGGAGGATACATGACACATCATATGACTCGAAATTTATGTAT